>WUAM01010115.1:156381-277061 GCA_024336885.1 Actenoides hombroni | reverse complement strand
CTGGGTGACCCTGCTCTGGCAGGGGGGTTGGACTCAATCTCCAGAGGTCCCTTCCAACCCCTACCATTCTATGATTCCATGATTCTATGTTTTCCCTTTTTGGCAAAGAAATGTCTACCTAATTTCAGACTTTTAACATATATCACAACTGAAATGAACTCCATGCTCTTTGATTGAAGAAAAAAGCCATAAAAACTGCCTGTATTGAAACAACACTGATTTGTGCCAAGAGCTTTTTGAGGCATAGGTTCAGAATTTAACTAGATTAAAATGGTGGAACGGTCTGATAATAATTTTGCTAATAAACTGATAAATTTTAATGTCTGTAAACATGATTTGGCTCTAAAGTAACTGGTTTGTGGGTTTTTTTCTTCAGTCTTATGATAATGGCCTGGCACAAGGAGCTGGACTGGAATCTCATGGTAAGAATGTTTATATGTTCTATACCCATTTTTAAGACTGGAATTGAAAAATGCCATAAGTAGTACGGGTTATGTCATACTTTTCCTTCTTTTCTGGTTTTAAGGAAGTGGGAAGAAGAGGACAAAATCGAAAACATGCCTCAGAATATGATATTTTCTTCTCTTAGTTCCAGCCTAATATCAGACCAGATGGGCTCTTGATATATTAACTCTTTTATTCTTATCTCATGAATATTTTGTTGAAAGGTGTTGGCTGTAGTTCTCACCTCTTGCTGACAGAGCAACCTATTTCTACATGTATCATTGGTATTCTGTGTATTTATCCGAAGAGATCTTGTGCAATGCATCTGATAATTTCCAGTTTCATCAGATACCAGTAAAGCTTAGAAACATTTACTCTGCTGATTACAGCATCCATTGGGGACTCAAATCTTGAAACTGCAGTTAATTTTTGTAAATAGATGGTAAGGGATTTTAGGAGTAGTCACCTCCTCGAGGAGTTCCAGCCCAGGACTCCCTCCTGCTGGAGCCCAGCTTGGCGTGCCTGGCAACCCACAGTCTCTGCCCAGTCTGAGAGACAGGGCTGCTGCTTTTCTGCTTGCAGGTTCAACCAGTAGCAAAATTGAGCGCCTATGCAAGAGACACACACAGAGGACAAACACACACCATCTCTGTGAAAAAGATGAAGTGTTCTCAGTCCAGTTAATGTACATCACAGGAAGCTTTCTGGCACACTACTGTATACTTGTTAGGAACATTTCTTCAAATGTTCTTTTTCATAGATTTAAAGTCAGTCTGATTCATATGCTGTTTATTGATGACATATCCCTGCATATTGGAATAAAGAATATGAACAGAAGTTTATACTATCACACTTGTATTGCTTTTAATGCCTGACATAACCTGTTTTATGTTAGCTCATATGTTATTATTCTGCCCTGTGGTATAGCCAAACTCTCAGGCCTAAGTTACTATAAGATATGGTCAGTTTATATATTGTCTAGTTCTAAAAAATTATTCAGTGTTTAGAATGCCCTACACATGCATTGTTGATTGTTAAGGTATGTTAGGAGTGGTTGCCTCCTCCAACAGCTCCAGACCAGGACTCTTGCCTGCCTGATTGTTGAAGCCCAGGCCAAAGACCCAGGGTCCCTGCCCAGATGAAGGGGCTTTCCTGTTTGCAAGTTCAACCAGTAGCAAAGCTGAACACATATCCCAGAGACACACATGCATACAGAGGACATTGACAAGGCCACCTTGTCAGTGGTGCCCTATTCCCCTGTATTGTTCAGGGTGGGGGAGGAGGTAGAAGAGTTGGGAGTGAAGTTGAGCCTGGGAAGAAGGGAGGGGTGGAGGAAGGTGGTTTTAGATTTGTTCTTATTTCTTGCTATCCTACTCTACTTAACTGGCAATAAATCAAATTAATTTCATTGAGTCTGCTTTGCCCATGACGGTAATTGGTGAGTGATCTCCCTGTCTCCTGGACTGCTTTTCACCTTATTTTCTCCCCTTGTCCTGTTGAGGAGGAGGGTATGATAGAAAAGCTTGGTGGGCACCTGGCAGCCAGTCAAGGTCAACCCACCCCACTTACCAGTTACTGTCATGGGCAAACCAGACTTGATTTAAGGAAGATTTATTTAATTTCTTGCCAACTGTTGTGGTTTAACCCCAGCCAGCAGCTAAGCCTCACACAGCTGCTTACTCAATCCCCCATCAATGGGATGGGAAAGAGAATCAGAAGGGTAAAAGTGACAAAACTCCTGGGTTGAGATAAAGACGATTTAACAGGAAAAGCAAAAGGTGTGCACACAAGCAAAGCAAAACAAGGAATTCATTCACTACTTCCTATCGGCAGGCAGGTGTTCAGCCATCTCCAGGAAAGCAGGGCTCTGTCATGTGTAATGGTTACTTGGGAAAACAGACAGCATAACTCTGAACATCCCCCCTTTCCTTCTTCTTTCCCCAGTTTTATATGCTGAACCTGGTGTCACATGGTCTGGAAAATCCCTTTGGTCAGTTGGGGTCAGCTGTCCCAGCTGTGTCCCCTCCCAACTTCTTGTGCACCTCCAGCCCGCTTACTTGAAAGGGCAGTGAGAAACAGAGAAGGCCTTGATACTTTGCAAGCACTGTTCAGTAATAGCTAAAACATGGGTATGTAATCAACACCTTTGGTCACAAATCCAAAACAAAGCACCATGCAAGCTGCTATAAAGAAAATTAACTCCATACCAGCCAAAACCAGTACACCAATTAAAATAGATCGAGCAGTGGGGCTTGGTCAGTGGAGCGCGTAAGTACACCAAGAGACGCCACTGTGTGTGTGTGTGTGGGCACAGCACAGAGCAGGGATCTCTGTGTTGGGCCCCTGTTTGAGGGATGATTGCTGGGACATCAGTGAGGCTTGGTCAGTGGAGTGCACAGCTGCACCAAGAGATGCCACTGTGTGAATGAGAACACAACACAGAACAGGGATTTCTGTGTTGGGGTCTCATTTTGTGGGCACAGATGCTGGACTGTGTTGATCTGTGAGTGGAAGAGCGTAGGAAGCTTGTAGATGCTTTGCAACCATCATGTTCAAGACACATGGGACAAAGGCACAGGCTCCTCCGGTCGAACAACCTGGGTGAACCCTGGAACCATGAAGTACTTAATGAAATAAGTTAGAGATGTGTACTGGTATAGGACCAGAACCACGGGGAGAGAAGGACCCTATGGAGGTAGTGAAATATTGGGGAGAGTTTGTGCAGATTTCCCATACCCATTCTAGGGAATGCCTTGGACATGCCAGTCATATGGCTGGGTGCTTGCTATTTGTGAGTAGAGCTTCATAGTTCTTTAAGTTTTCTTCAATTTTTATAGTCCTTTAAGTTTTCTTAACTCCCTTGTATAGTTTTTTTGATCTTGCACAGCTGTGTCCTGTTCCGTAAGGTAACCTAGGCAACAACTGGGGATGAAACAGTCAGATAGGTCAATTGTTTTCAACTGGTTAACCAAGAAAGCGAAGAGGAACTGAAAGCCAAAGGCAAGGAGAAACCGGTTAAGACCAGGATGGCACATCTCCAAAGGGAAAGGTCAAAAGTACACTGTGAGGAAGACCCGCAGCCTTCATCCTCACAACCCCCGAGGACAACCACCAGATGGCAATACACATGCACCAGGGGGTGGGATCAGGGGCATGTAATATTATAATGATGTTATGAATGTTATAATGATTTCCCGGAATTGCTATGAATACATATGTATTTGTTTTATAAATTAGAACCTATTTTACTTTTTGGTGTGCAAGCTAGATGGAGCTATCCCCCTTGCACCTGGCATGTGTGCGCAGTGCTGAATAAACATGCCTGATTTATAACCATTATCCGGTTGTAAAGTTTGTTTCCGTAAGTCACACACAGGGAAGTGGTTGGGGAAGGCAGTGTGGATTGGTCCTCCTTTGGGAAAAGGCAAACACATTTGTGGGATTGTCTTTGCTCAAGGACCTTGGTGTACTTGGTGGGTAATGCAAGAGGGTGGTGTTGTGGTTTAAGGGTGGACAGAGTGAGGGGGTCAGGTGGTAACCTTGGAACCCTGAGGAGTCAGAGGGCAGCTCTTATTCCCTTCCCTGACACACTCCATCTAACAAGGAGATAGGAAGTTTGGGGGGCTCTTCCTTCCTGGGCTGCGAAGGCATCTCGGCGCAGCTGGGCCTGACTCCATGTGCACTGCGCATTCCATTGCCATTTGAGACTGGGTTTTGTATATAGTTTCTTCTTCCCTTAATATTCCTTTTTCTATTTTTTCTCCTGTTATTCATTAAATTTGTTATAGTCTTAACTTCCAGTCTTGGGTGAGGCGTTTTTCTTTTTCTTTATTCCCCTTTTTATCATTCCCTGGGGGGGGGAGGGGGGAAGTGTGCTAATAGAGAGAAATCCTGCTCTGTGTTTCATGTGGGCTTGCCCTGAGCCTTAAACAGAGACAGGAAAATTGGTGCCCAACGTAAGGCACGAACAGAGATTTTATTTGTTTGAATAACATTGGGAAAGTTAGAAGTTAAGACAAAAAGACTTTTTCATAATATCTTTTCTTTGGTGCATAGTGTTGAGAGGATTGATATCCCAGGTCATCTCCCAGTTGATACACAGAAATTCTATATCTTTTTAGCCTTACTTGCATTTTTTTCTTAGCCTAACTTGCATAGTTTAGTCATTTGTTGTGTAGAGTTGATAATGAGATGTTTCCAAACATGTGACTTCTTGCCTTGCAAATATCAAAAAGCCCTTAAGATGGTTCATTAAGCCAGAGTACCCCTGATAACAGAGACTCAAGATGTCAAGATAAGCACAGAAGAGGACACCAGTGTTAAGATAATCACCTGAACACTAATTTACACTGACTTTATCGAAGCACTGCAGGGTCAAAGTATGGATGAACTAACTCCATGACAATTGAAAGATGACAGTAGACTTCAATAGTGGAGCATTGACAGATATTTACAACCTGAGAGGTTTACAACCTATTGCCCCTTGGATAAGCAGCAACAATACAAATAGCTTACCTATACTTTGTGTAATAAATCTATGTCTCAAGACAAGAGAAGTTACCAAGGACAGGATGCCTGTGAACCACTGAAAGGAAGTAAGCCTAGTTTGAGCCGGACTGGGTATTGTTACAAATTTTAACCATGTACAAAGCATATGTGAAGAAGAAAAGGTCAGAAGTTCAACAAGGAGAAAGACTACCAATCTTCATCCCAAGACCCTCCTGAAGACCCTCTTCGTGGCAGTGTGCATGCATAGGTGGGAGGTATAGGATTGTCACGGTTTAGGGTAAAGGCAGCCCCTTAGACCTATAACAGACGCTCTCTGTTAACCCCCCTCCCTCCCCAAAGGAGAAAGAGAAAGGGAATAAGGGAGAGAGACTTAGCAATTAGAAAAGGAAACTAGAACAGCTTTAATGAAAATGAAGCCACCAGAAGGTCTCCCCAGAGCCTTCTCCTCTCCAGGCTGAACACCCCCAGCTCTCCCAGCCTGGCCTCCCAGCAAAGGGGTTCCAGCCCTCTCTGGCCCCACTCCAACAGGTCCCTGTCTCTGCTGTGCTGAGCACTCCCGAGCTGGACTCAGCTCTGGAATAAACTGTGAAGACATGGAAGGGGGAGATACATAGAGCTCTAAAATCCCAAAGTAGGTCCCATTTAATTCTGAGAACAAAGAGATGAAGCAAGAACTTATTGCTTGAACAGCACATAAGTTTATACTTGAGAGTGTTTTAAAAGGAGAACAGGTTGGGGGGTTGGAGACACAGGGGAATTCCCTGGCACGTGTCTATCCTCAAGTGATGTTCTGCAGCCCTCTTGTCAAAAACAAGAACAGTTTGGAGTCACTTCACCATAGCAGAATTACATAAAAACATCTACACCAAAGCAGTTCTTCCAGAATAGACATAACTGTCTATTTCTTAAAAGTCATCCCGGGAGAGAACTGGATGTAGAGGGAAGAGAGGTCAAAGCAAGGGGGGGGAGGGGGAAGAATTCAAACTAAGAGCAAACCAACTGCACTCCACACACATCGCCCCCTGGGAAAGGGGTGACAGCAAAGCATGTGATGGATGCTAATCGTGTTGCTTAATGCGTTACTGGGAGGCATTGGGATCCGACAGCGGATCCGACAGCGTTGCGCACGCTCTGTAACCCTGCACGGAATAGAAAGCAGCCGTGAATAACATTATATAGGTATTTAAATCCGCTGAGATTGCATCGTGACGGGCCAGTAGTTTTTCGTTGTTGTGGTTGCTCAGGTTTATACATTTTTGTTTGCACCCTATTAGCTGAACACATCGAATTGAATGTTGATGTGTTTGCCTCCTGTCCCCCATCTCCCTTGCTGCTGAAAGATTTCTCTGGCTCTTTTCTGATGTGTTTGGAGCATTAGCTTTGCAATGTCATTTATATTCTTGGTATTTGGCTTCAAACCTCGCATCCTTTCTCCTAAGAAATTATCAGTCCATTTTGACTTTTTGGGGTTTTTTACTGCACCTCGGGCTCTCTCTGTGGCACGGGGAGGTTCTGACTGAGTAGGCGAAACGAGCCCTCTGCCTGGGAACACTGAAAGCAACCTGCACTTGGAAGCAAAACTCAGGCTATTGATAAGGCTTTGTGCCTTCTGGAGAGATTCCTTTCAGCCTTTCGCAGCCTTTGTCTTTTTTTTTCTTTTCTTTTCTTCCCCCCTTTTTTGTTTTTTTTTCCTTTTTTCTTTTTTTTGTGGTCTCTTTTTTTCCCCCCCCCTAACTTCCGTGACAGGGTTGGTTGTTGACAGGTTGCACATTAACAGACCGCTCGCTTTTGAGGGGGTGAGGAATCAGTGACACTTGACTAGATACAGCCGCAGCTACAGCAGAAGTGGCAACAATAGAGAACAGCATCAGCATGCATCCCGCAGTCAGCTGGGATGATGGTTTTCAGGCAGATCGCCAGTCGCTAGGCAGCCAAGGACAAGGACTCCCTTCTCCCTCTGCCGAGATCTCTGCATATTAAGCTTTTCTTCCCTCAGAGAAAGGGGCACATTCCCATCCATCGCCAACAAGGTGTATTTACATTCCTTCATGCCTGGGACGTGATTTCCAGCTCGGGTGGTGCAAGTTTCCAGGAAGAGCCTGTCTCGTCTCTATTTTGTTTTTTTTCATCCTGAGAAGCTGAGAGATGTTTTTTTTTTTCTCCCCTCCTCAAGTCTTGGGAAGCGTCAGAGTGGCCAAGCTCCAGATGAGGCAGCTGTTCCCAAATATACTCAGTGGGAAGAGTTTTCATAACAATGGGAACCACATGAAAGCTCCCGGAGTAGCTCCTCCTACTATTGAAAAGTCCTTTCAGTTGAGTGGTTTGCATATTGGGTTGCATAAATGACTAGACACACCAAGGGGTCCATTTTCAGCGCTGTGCGCATGGAATTAGACACGCAAGCCTTGCTGACAATAATGAGAGTTGTGTGCAAAACTCCCTGCGCAATATGCTGAAAATATTCCGCTGAGTGAATCTTCCAGCTCACGGCTGTTTCCTGGCAGGGCTGAGCTGAGTTCTGGGAACGAAATGAAAGTCTGGGCGCTGTGTGTGTTCACAGAGCTCTCTCCTATAGCTTCTGAAAAAAATGTGGAAAGGCTCTCTCTTCCCTGCCTCTGTTTTTTTTTTCCTTCCCTTTGTATGTCTGAAGTATAAATGAGCTCCACATCCCACTTTCCTTAGGCAGACGCAAGTATCTCTGAGGCGGCTGCAGGAGAAGCCATTTGCCTAGAAGGGGCAGAGCACGGGTCTCGTGCCCCTGCGTGCCTGGTTTCGGTTCAGCACGAGGGTTTGTGCTGGTTTGCTGTGCCCGTGGCCGCGCGCAGCTGAATCCTGCGAAGAGGCCTTTCTCTTACCAGGCACCACGTGGTGCCGTGCTGGGCGCAAGCTGCCGGCGTGCACCGCGGCCTGTCACGGCACGCTGAGACCCGAAAAATGCTGTCAGGGGGTCAGAGCGAAGCTGTGGTTTGGTTTTGTATTTATTTATTTTGGCTGGACCCGAAGAGTGCTGGTGAATGGAGATGATGCCAGTTGGAGCTGGTCACAAGTGGTGTCCCCAGGGCTCAGTGCTGGGGACAGTTCTGTTTAGGATCTTTATGGGTCTCTTATGAGGAAAGGCTGAAGGATCTGGGGCTGTTTAGCCTTGAGAAAAGAAGGCTGAGGGGAGACCTTATTGCGCTCTGCAACTACGTGAAGGGAAGTTGTAGCGAGGTGGGAGTTGGTCTGTTCTCCCTGGTGACAAGTGACAGAACAAGAGGAAATGTCTAGAAGCTGAACCAGGGGAGGTTCAGGCTGGATCTCAGGAAGCATTTCTTTACAGAAAGGGTTGTCAGGCACTGGAATGGCCTGCCCAGGGAGCTGGTGGAGTTACCATCCCTGGAGGTGTTTAAGATCTGGTTAGATGTTGTGCTTAGGGACATGGTTTAGTGGCTTTTGATATGGCTAGGAATAAGGTTAGACTTGATGATCTTGAAGGTCTCTTCCATATGGAACTATTCTATAATTCTATGATTCTATGATCTACAATACATTGATTACATAATTGTGTAGGGCAACAAAGCAGAAGTGTTTGAGAAAGAGAAAAGAGTAATTCAGATTCTTTTGAGAGCTGGCTTCATCATAAAGAAAAGCAAGGTCAAGGGACCTGCATGAGAGATTTAATTCTTGGGAAGAAAGTAGCAACATAGATGCCATCATGTGCCTATGGATGTTGTCAACAAGACAGCAACTATGTCCCCACCGGCAAACAAGAGGGAAACATAAGCTTTCCTGGGCCTTGTGGGGTTCTGGAGAATGCATATTCCAAGTTACAGTCAGCTGGTGAGACCTGTCTACCAAGTAACTCAAGGACTATTTTTAGTGGGGCCCTGAGCAACAACAAGCGTTTGAGCACATCAAACAGGAGATAGTTCTTGCAGTAGCTCTTGCGTTTGCTTGGGCAGGACCATCTGTGCAGAATGTACTCTACACAGCAGCCGGGGAGCATGATCTCACCCGGAGCCTCTGGCAGAGAACATCAGGAGAAACTTGAGGTTGACCATTAGGGTTTTTGAACCAAGGATATAGGGGATCAGAGGCCCACTACACCCTGACTGAATGAGAGATACTTGTAACATATCAGGGGATTCAAGCTGCTTCAGAAGTTGGTACAGAGGCACATCTCCTCTTGGCACCATGATTAAGTGTGCTTCACTGGATGTTCAAAGGAGACATTCTGTCTACACGTCATGCAACATCAGGAAAATGGGTAACGTTAATCACACAACAAGCTTGACTGGGGAAACCAAACCATCCAGGGATCCTGGAAGAGATACAGGACTGGACAGAAGGTAGAGATTTTGGAACACTGCCTGAGGAGGTGACTCATGCCCAAGAGGCCCTACCATATAATGAGTTACCAGAAGATGAAAGGCATTACGCTTTGTCTACTGATGGATCCTGTTGTGTGGTAGGAAATCATCAGAAGTGGAAAGCTGCTGTGTGGAGTCCCACAAGACAAACTGTTGAGGCCACTGAAGGAGAAAGTGAGTCAAGTCAATTTGCAGAAGTGAAGGCGATCCAACTAGCCATAGAGATTGCTGAATGAGAAAAGTGGCCAGTGCTCAGTCTCTACACTGACTCCTGGATGGTGGCTAATGGCTCGTTTGGGTGGCTGCAGGAGTGGAAGAAGGCCTATTGGCAGTGCAAAAGTAAACCCATCTGGGCTGTTGCATTGTGGCAGGACATCGCTGCCTGAGTGGAAAACATGCCTCTGAAGGTATGTCATGTAGATACATATGCCCAAAAGTCATGCCACTGAAGAACACCAAAACAATGAACAAGTAGACAAGGCTGCCAAGATTGAAGGAGATCAGATGGATCTGGACTGGGAGCGTAAGGGTAAGCTATTTGTAGCTCAATGGGCCCATGAAACATCAGGGTATCTAGGGACAGATGTAACATACGGATGGTCTTGTGATCTAGGGGTGGACCTGACCTTGGAGGCCATCACACAGGTCATTCATGAATGTGAAATGTGCTGCAATCAAGACATGCAAGTAAATTCTCCCTGGAATAGAGGGCAATGGCTAGGTTATGGATATTGCAAGGCCTAGCAAACTGAATACATAGGACCACTGCCACAAACACACCAAGGCAAGCTCTACACACTCACCATGGCAGAATCAACTACTGGTTGGCTCGAAACATACCCTGTAAATCATGCCACTGCCCACAACACCATCCTAGGCCTTGAAAGGCAAATTTTGTGGCAACATGGTACTGCTGAAATGATTGAATCAGAAAATGGGACACATTTCCAAAATAACCTTATAAACTCCTGGGTGAAGAAACATGGCATTGAGTGGGTTTATCCCATCACGTATCACCCACAAGCCTCTGGAAAGATTGAAAGATATAATGAACTGCTAAAGACTATGTTGAGAGCATTGGGCAATAGGGGATGGAACAATTGGGATATAAATATAGCAGAAGCCACTTGGCTGGTTAACAGCAGAGGATGTTAACCATCCTGGTCCGTCCAAAAAAAACCCCTATGTAAGGTGGGAAGAGATAAGGTCCCTGTAGTGCACATGGGGAGGTGGCTGGGGAGGGCAGTGTGGATTGCTCCTCCCTTAGGAAAGGGCAAACCCATTCACGGGATTGTCTTTGCTCAAGGACCTGGGTGTACTTGGTGGGTAATGTGGGAGGATGGGGAGACCCAGTGCGTAGAATCATAGAATCATAGAATCATAGAATCATAGAATCATAGAATCATAGAATCATAGAATCATAGAATCATAGAACAGGGGGGACCTTGTCTCTCTCTCCAACTACCTGAAGGGAGAGTGTAGTCGGGTGGGGGTTGGGCTCTTCTCCCAGGCAACTACTGACAGGAGAGGGCATGGCCTGAAGCTGCGCCAGGGGAGGTTTCAGTTGGATATCAGGAAGCACTTCCTGACAGAGAGGGTGATCAGGCATTGGAATGGACTGCCCAGGGTGGTGGTGGAGTCACCGTCCCTGGATGTGTTCAAAGAAAGGCTGGATGTGACACTTAGTGCCATGGTCTAGATGATGTCGTGATGTTGGGTCATAGGCTGGACTTGATGATCTCAGAGATCTTTTCCAGCCTCAGTAATTCTGTGATTTGGCACCAAAATGGACTGTCCTGGTTTAACCCCAGCCAGCAACTAAGCACCACAAAGCTGCTCACTCTGTATGAGTCAATACAGAAAAAATGTAGTCAAGATGGTTTTAAGTTAGACAGAGATCTGAGTTGTTCAATTGGGCAATATTTTGACTAACAACCCTCTGTTAAACACTGCCATTTTATGGACTGAGAAAGTTACACATCTGAGTGAATGCTTGCAACAAGTGAGAGCTGTGGTCCAAGGTTCCAGTTAGCTGCCACCTGGTTTTGGCCTAAAGACAACAGTTTTGGTATGTAAGCAAAACTAAAATTAGCTATATCATCTCATGGAAGAGTACTGGAGAAAGTGATCCAACTATCTTACTCCTTTATGCTAAGGTATGTAAAGAAGAAAATGGATACTTGAATTCTTACTTTGTCATGTGATTTATCTGTTCTTCCAAAGTATTTCCAACACTAGAAGGAAAAGTTGCACACATTTACAGGCCTGGGGTTATTTTGGACATGGATCCAAAATGTTTATTTGAGCAAGTACATTTCAGAATGAAAAAATGTATATGCGAGACCATGACCATCATTGTGCCAAGGAGGAAAATGAAATAATATGCCAGATGACTTAATTTCCTTTTGAGATATGATCAAGTTAAAGGAAGGCATTGAAAGATGCATTGTGTCGAGATACAGTTCTGTGAAGAAAAATACTACTTCACAATTTAGTAGTAAAACAGTTTGCTTTTTTTTGTTGTTGTTGTTTTTCAATCAAATCCCTCTTTTTCAGTGTTTTTTTATGATTTCATTTACTGTTTGAGTTTTCAAACTAAGGAACCCTTCAGTTTCTAGATTTGCAAGTCACAGAATCCCCAGAAGTAGTCAACATGAATGTACATCTGAAAGTTAACTTGAGAAAACATCAAATTAAGTATGTCCTACATGTAGGGCATTCATTGACAATCATTTCAAGGTAAAAGGACCGGCAAATTACGTTGCTTCTCATTGTGAAAAAAACAAAATTCTATTTGGCATTTGTATTAAGCACTGGGGGAACAGAAATAATGGACAAGTAAAAAAATATTGATATCTGCAACAGTAATACTGCAGTAGTTATGCATCCAAATTAACCTGTATGCTGTAAATCCAGAGGAAGACTAAGTTCCCCTGTATGTTTAATAGAGGAAACGTATGACTAGCCATTTTGCCAAAGGGCAATAAGAAAAATAAAAATGGATAAGACTGTCAGCATAACACACTTTGAGAGTTTTATTTTCATATTTTTTTAACTATAAATTAAGATTTGACAAAAATTATTTATACCTTAAACTACAAAATAAATACCCCAATTTTTACTTTTATGATTCAAATGAAAGTCTGGAAAAAAAAAGAGGTAGCATCACAAAAAACTCTGAAAAACTATAAAAGTAAATCCCTATATGCCATCACTTATACATATATGTTAATAAATGTGCATCATAATTGCATCTGTTTTCCTTAAAACGTAGATTGATTATTGGAAAACTGCTTCATTTTAAGCTTGCCATTAATCAGATTAATATTTGAGTGTCTTTTGGGAGGTTTCAATGGTATACATTGCTCATTTTTATTCAAAACAAGGGCAAATGACTCTGAAATAAGTGCATTTTACATATTAATACTTTATATAATCAGTATGCTTCATTATGTGTTATTCCGGGATAACAAAAGCTACCAACATCTATTCTGTAAGCATTTAACATACATAAGATATTATGTACACAATATTCCTATTGAAATACTTTATTTTTCATTCAAGTATATCTTTAAATGAGATGCAAAAGTTTATTTTTTTTTTCCTTAATAAAAAGTAATATCATGACATGTTGAAAGGACAATACTGTTGTGATCTGACCACAAACTTAGTCATAATATTCAACTTATTTAAGGTGTTAGTACTTACTTTACTCATCTCATTTGTATATACAAGTAGTAATTAACTTCAGACTCAAAATTAGAAGCCATAGCTTAAGATCAGACTCTGAGTCAGTAGTCAGATGTTTTGTTCAAGTCTCCCACTGATATATTGATAGCAGTATGTTCTATCACAAGCACCCCAGAAGAGAATGGGAGTGAGGAGGGCTATCTGAAAAGAAGGAAAAAACAAAACTACTCTCCCTCCCAGTCACTGGTGCACTTATGTCTTATATCTAACAGAAACTGATTTCTCTTCTAATTGACTTGGTTTCTGGACACCTACACTGCTGTCAACAGCTATTCCACAGCCGCCTTTTTCTGGGGGCAGAAATCGAAGATCTTAGTTAAGCAGACTTTCAGCCAAGTATGCAGCAATTAATTTCTACTATAAATTTTATTAGCCTACTCTTCTTGGATGGGGTGAAAGCAGAATGAGAAACAGAAAGATCTTTGTGTCCTGTCTCTGCCAGAATCACATCAAGTATGCTTCTACTCTGTGTGGGGTTCAATACTGGTCAACGTGCAGAAGTGTCAGCCTCATCCCTGAGACCACCACAGGGCACTTAGGAAGCAAAGTGCGCATGCGAAGAGGGAGTTATGACTATTTAGATAAGTTCTAGGAAATCCTATGTATACTTAGATTAGTTCTCAGAAATGTGATGAATATGAATGTACTCGTTTATAAGAACAAAAACCCTCAGGCTATCAGCGGCGCACTTGCCAGCACTGTAATAAAGAATACCTGCTTCATAGTCTCTTGGGCTATTGAATTTGATTTCTTTGCTTCATCACCTTGTCATGACTCTTCCTCCTTAGAATACATCTGAGCTCTTTTTTTTTTTTTCATATGTAATGTAACATGTAGCACTGTAATCCATCTAGAGGCTCATGTGCCACTACTGTTTACTTGTATGCCTACAGAGAATTAGTGCAGTTGGCATCCTGCCAAATCCTTCTTCTAGGCCATAGAGAATAAAAACTTCTGTGTTCTAAGAAAATACACAGTTAAACAATTAAAGTAAATAATTTTGTGAACAATGGAGCTAAAAGAGACACATTTGTCTTTGCATATGTTGTGAAAATTATAAATTCTTGACAGAAACTTTTGTTGGATTAGCATCCTTAAATGATCCTTCTTTTATGTACCTCTATGTGCACAACTATAAGTGTTCCTATGTAAGGATTCTCTGATGTATATAGTTCATACTGGAAATCTTTTTCTTACTGAGGCACTGAGGGTACCTATTCTCTCAGATCCATTTTCATCTAACTGGTGGAAATCTAACTGCCCTTGAGATGTCTTCCCTAAGATAAATGCAAGTGGTCTAGACACAGATTGAGGCAAGATAACAGTGTAAGCTTGACTACACCCGATTCAAAAAAGAAATGTAGATCTAGGAAGTACGCTGAAAGGTAGTTTGTGACAACGTAAAATAGATATCACTGACTATTGTGTGGAAACAGCTGCTTCTCCTAAGTATGAAGATAAACAGATACATAGAAATAGATTAGATAGGTAGAGAGATAGATAGATAAGGATATTTATTTTGTAAACACAGTGCTATGGATTACTTGAGATAATACTCTTAACGGTGGTTACCAAAAGCTGTAGTTCCTGCTGTGGAAGGATGAGGGTGTCAGATTTATGCAGAATAGTGTGCACAACAATTTTAGCTTTAGATACAAAACTTTACATTAAGGAGGAAATTAACACATTAAATAGTAGTATTAACCACTTTAGTCAAGGAATGAAGAGAATTTCCCCATTTCTTTGCTCAAGCTTTAGGCACAAGCATTTGTAGCAGCAATTTTTTCATCTCCTTTAAAGGTCACTGACCCACACCTGATTCTGAGCTACCTCTGACATGTTTTAGCAAGACTGATGAAGTAACTCCCCTGTCTTCAAATCTCTGCAGTGCTGGCAACTTCTCAACTACAAAGCTCTACAAGTATTACGGTATAGCTTCTTACCCACAGAACTAGCTGAAAACAATAGGAAACTTTTCACTGTGCATTGCACATGGGTGGCTACCTGCCACATGTTAACATTCATGTGGCCAAACCTCCCTTCCTCTCACCAGAAGAACTAACCAGAACACAGAAGGTCTGAGGCATGTTTCCTGCTATTTAAAAAAACCAACATACCTCACACATTCTTTAGGGAAAGCAGGTCTTCAAAGATGAGTAAGAGACAGGGTTGCTAGCAATCATATTTTACCACATGGAAAATATTCAGTTAAGATACTGCTGAATGGAAGCTGCCAAACAAAGGTGAAATATAAGTCATTGCTGATGCTTTAAAAATATATTTATGGCATTGAGCAATTAAAGTAGAGTTTTATTCTCTATTGTTACAAAAAAAAAAAGACACAAAAAAGAAGACATTGTGGTAATAGTTAACTTAAGGCTTGAAAAAAAGGACAAATTTAACATTCTTCATTTTCATCAATCATTAATAACACTAAACTATAACAAACCTGTATTTTATACTGAAAAGGATCTGTAACTTTTGGATTCAGTTTGGGTTTTTTAATCATAATGTAGAAGTTCTAGGTTTTAACAAGTCAAGCAAATCTGGAGGTTCTACTGTATTCTAAATGATGTTACATGAAATTACACTGAAGCCCTTATTCTTCTAATATTGGGCAGATGCAAATAGATGCTACTGTGACATGACCACTATACCTAAACTTCCTCTATATGAATAGTTCCCACTGTATTATTTTCAAACTTGATTTTAATATGAAAATCCAGATATGGAAATTTCTGCACATGTAATGGAGCATGATTGTATTTACTTTGCTTCACAGAGTAAATCTAGATATTACTGAGATAATATCATAGCGATTAAGGATTTTGTATTGGTGAAAATGAAGAATGGTGAAATCAGGTGATGAGAAGCTTAAAAAAAGTTCTTCAGGCCTCTCTGTAGTCTTCATGACACTGTGTAGGATCCTAGCACTGCACAGTCAGCTACATGTTTAATGTTTCTTTAATATATCTAAATGCAGATCAGGCAGGGCTAGTTGCTTAGAAAAGAAAGCTCATAGGACTCCCATGCTATTAAAATTAAACCTTTGCTAATTACCCCCCTACACACCGCAAACCTGAAGTCTGATGTCTCAAGATGCTAGCACCCCAGGCACACCGTTTCTGTGCCATCTGTGGTCCCCTCTTCAGTGGACGGCACTTCAAACACAGGCGTGCACACAGAACAGAGACCCCATCACCAAGGAAAGTAGTCAGGAGCAGAGTTTAGTATGAAGGCAGGAGAGGCTGTGGTGCCCAGGTGCAGGGCATGGCCAGACAAGTGTGCTGACTGGCAACCTGTTCGTAGGCAACCGGCTCATTTTATCCCATTTTTCCATCCTTTTTCCTCTCATTCAGATTTTCTCCCTCCCTTTGTTACTTCTGGTTCTTGCCCTAACCATCCTGTAATAACCCTTTTGGGAGTACCAGCATCCCATATTCAGCCTTGTGTCCCTGTAGGCAGCAGTGCCCTTAAGTCTGTAAGGTGATCCAGAGATACTCTGCTGTTGACTCACCTTGTGGGTCCCACTCCCCAGCTATGGGGTTGGATCCTGCCCTGTGACAGCCCTGGGGGGAGCCAGGTCAGAGTGCTCCAGTGGCTCTGCTCAAGTTTCTGGGATTTCCCTGTGGTCCTTTGTGGTTTTGTGTAGAAGTCTTTAATCACACAACCTGACAGAATCTATATAAGAAATACTTCTGCTGTAGTTAAATTGCTCAAATGAGCATTTTGCAATGTTATCCCTCTGACATAGTTATTCCTTCCTCTACAGCACAGCTTAAACAAAAAAAGTGAATATTGCTCTTCCTTTACTGTCCAGAAATTTGGTCATGATGATTACAGTGCTGGGGAGAGCACTGATGAGCACTGATAAGCACCTTGTTTCAGTTCCTAGTGCAATTTAGGTTCTGCAACAGATGCATTAGCTTCAAGCCATGAGTGTGACCTTCAAGTAGATAAAAAAAAGAATGCAACTCATTGCAGAGTCTGCTCATAGCTTGGTGCACTTATCATCATTCAGCATTCAGGCCTGAACTTCTTTCTTGCCTAGAAATGTATGAAATTCATAACTTTTCTTTGGCAGATTTTTCCTTTGAGATGTTACCATTTGGCATCCTTCTTCTCCTTATATGTACTTGGAGGAAAAAAAAAACCAAACCAGCTGCTTTTTAACATTTGGGATATTTTGGTTATGTGTGGTTTTATAGTAAAAAATTTTGCTCGTGAGTTTTTCTAAAATTGTGTGTACTTTTGGGGGGTTTTTTTTGTTGGTTTTTTTTAAGGATACAATCAACTAACGAGTCAGCTTGAGTTGCAGAAATGGTTGTGTAATTGTTAATTCTCTTTGAAAGCAGAGGACTCTTAAGTTAGCGATAAAAGCCACCCCCCCCCCAAAGCTGACTAGTAAAAACTATCCTCGTGTTTGCTTTCCCTTCGTCCTATTATGAAAAGATTTAACTTGTATTTCTTGTTTTGGCCGTGAGAGGGCGGGGTGGTACAAGAGGCGCATTGAACCTATTTTGCTTGCAAGGTTCCTTGTCAAGTCTGCTATGTTAACATGGCCATCATTTGCCTTATTTAAAGCTTCAGTACCAGAATTCTGTCGTGGAACATGTAGACATCAAGAACAACCACATCCTCTTCTACCTTCACAAGGTAAGTTTGTGAGGTTTCTTCTTCGTTTTATTAAACTGGAAGTTTAAAACAGGGTCCTGGATAGAAGAAAAATCCCATTGATAGCAGATTAGCAACACGTCTTAAAGATGTAAACAGACTTCACTCAGTCCAATATTGAATATATATATATATACACACAGCAGCTGTAGTCTACAGTGAAGAGATACACTTACTACTTTTTGTGAAGAATGCTGTATGATGAAATAGCATTTCACAAACACAGCAAAGTTGAATTCCAAATTGTGGAAGTTCCCAGTGTATATAACATTCCTCAGCATCCAAGACGCTTCTTATCACTTGATCTGAGAGTTTCCCAGGGAGTCAGAAACATCCCCTCCCTTTCAGAGAGATTTCTGGATAAAAAACATAGTCCTCCCACATCACTGACATTAATAAAGGGAGAGAGGAGAAAGATGAAAATCAAAACACGAGAGATCTTAAAATACCAAGAAGGAAAAGAGAGAGCAAGCAAAAAGAAATAGCAATGATATCTACCTCTCAAATGGTAATTGTTATTAGTTGGTCTCCAAGGATCTAGTAAGGAAGACTGGAGTCAGTATTATGAAGCTGAGACATTGAGATGTGAACAGTTTACCCAGCAGAGCTCCAGTGAAGCAGAAAGTTCTCTAGAGCCCCCGTCCATGGTTCCATTCCTATAAAGAGATCAGCAAGATAAAAACAAGGACAAAGGGAGAAGGTAGCAGGGGAACAGTCCTAGGCACATAAGAGAAAACTTGAGAAGGTGAGGAAGATGAGTAAGGAAAGTTTGGGACATTTGGCTGCAAGAGTGTGGAACAAGGAACAGAACCACTGGGGAGGATGGAGATCTTGAGTTCAAAGTGATTACAGAGAAAAGTGGGGAGAATATTCATAAGGCTGCAGCAGGTGATTTTAGTTGGGAAAAGGCAAGTAAGGAAAGTAACAGTGCCTTTCAGTGACTAGATTAATACTGATGTTCTGAAAGCCCTAGTAACCAGGGCAATGGAAACACAAAGAGAGAGGAAGGAAGGAAGGAAGGAAGGAAGGAAGGAAGGAAGGAAGGAAGGAAGGAAGGAAGGAAGGAAGGAAGCGAGTGCCCGTTGTGGCGGTTCCGCCTCGTTCGGATCTGCCGCCGCTGGGGCTGCTCCGCCCGGGCCCCTCAGCAGTCTCAGCAGCCGCCCACAGGCTGCCGGCCCCGGCACGGCCCAGCCGCTCTCCCGGTTCCCCGAAGGCCCCAGAGAGCCCCTTGCCCGCCCTTGTCGCCACGATTCCCTTCCCCAGTGCAGAGCTGGTCTTCCCGGGGAGTGACCGTTGGCATGTTTGCACCTCGTTGAGATGTGCTGCTGGTGGTGCAGGCTCATGTACGTGAAGGTAAGAATGATAGTCCATCCCATTATGAGGGGGCAAAGAACCCAACCAAACTGCGGTTCCCTGACAGAAAACCACGATTTCTATGCAGTACATTAAAACCTGTTTCTATGTAATGGTTTTCTAAGGGAATGATGTAAAGGATATCAAAGCAATATGCCAGAATTAGGGAGATGAGGCACCAAACAAGTGTATCATAGTACTACAATAGGAAAAACACGTGAAAAAATTCAAGCAGTTTGAAACATTTGTCTAGTCAGCAAGCTACCATTACAGTTGCAAAATTGTACTCGGTCAGGCTCTCAGCCTGAACACAAGTGTTTTGAGGGTCACGGGAAATGTTATGTTGCAAGTATGAACTGGGTGAGAACTGAGGATGAAAAGATGACAGCACTTGGAGAATTATTATTGCCCTTTTGTCTCTTGCTTTGGCCACTTCAAACATCTGCTACTAGTGAGGATGATAATTAAGTCAGGGACCTTCTTTCATTTGTTAAGAAGGTGCTCATTACAATGATTCCTGGGACTCTAAGATAGCGCACAACTTAATGTGGTTATCGTTTGTTGCACTGACGTGATGTTGGCAGTTGAAAAATGGAGTAAAAATTAATTTAAAGAAGTGCTAAGTGGTGAGAGAATGACTTCACAGCCCTTTGAAACATTCTTTATTGTAGGAAATACTCTTTTCTTCCTCATGATAAAGTTGCGCCAAGACCATGAAGGAGTGGTCCATGACTGGCAGACAGCTTCTAATGCCACACTAAACTGTGCTGGTGGTCTTGGAGAGCTGAAAGTGTCAGATGAAAGAGAGCATTTCAGGTTGTTTTCCCATGAACAATACAGGTGCTGAACTTGCACTGTTCCGAACAGTGTGCTGAAGGGTATTTGAAGCTTAAAAATATTAACTTACTGTAATTTTTTTTCTGTAGAAGTAATATGAAAGCATACCTAAAAGTGAAGTGGATCTGATCCCACTGGAGTGACAGTCTCAGCCTTAGCTGACTTAGAATACTTATGGATAATTTAAGTGCTCCTAAGCTTGAAGTTCAGTACCACTGTTCAGTAGTATCTAAGTAGCACAAGTTATTTAATCTTTAGTGTATAACTATGCTTTTGAATTTTTTTTTGTTTTGCTTTGCTTTTTTTTTTTCTAGCAGAGAACAATAAGACATAATAAGACATAAAACACAAGACATAATAAGACATATTAACAACCAGCTTTTGTTAGGTAAAATTAGTTTCTGAAAACACTAACTCTAAACATTTTTGACTGATTTGTTTATGCTGGAATCTAAGTATGTTGTTCATTACACACCTCCAGCACACTTTAAATCCTTCAGAACAGTCACAGATTAATACCAACATTTTGGGAAGCTCTGTAGAAAACCAGTGCTTTAGCACTTCAATGAAGCTTTGGTAGTTTTGGATAAAATTCCTACACATCATTCATGATTTTTCAGCTCCATGCTTAAGGCATCTATCCTAATTCACATCAATCATACCTGGAAAGAGTTAGAAGAAAGAGAAGTGTATTGTGTCCTAGGGAATAAGGTCTCCCATCCTCCTAGGGTGAAATCAGCGTGCTCAGCTCGCTCTCTGAAATGCCTGTACACCCTTGCATGCAGCATGGGGAATAAAGAGGAGGAGCTGGAAATCTGTGTTTGGGCAAGGGGTTATGATCTGGTGGTGATTACAGCGACCTGGTGGGATAGGTCACATGACTGTAATGTGGTCATGGATGGCTATGTCCTTTTTAGGAAAGACAGGCAAACAAGGCAAGGTGGTGGAGTTGCTCTTTACTTGAGAGAGCAACTAGAATGTATTGAGTTCTGTCCAGGAGAGGATGAGGGGCGAGTTGAGAGTTTGTGGGTAAGAATTAAGGGGCAGGCTAGCATGTGTGATATTGTTTTGGGTGTCTATTACAGGCCACCTGATCAGGATGAGGAAGGTGATGAGGCCTTCTACAAGCAGCTGATAGCAGCCTTGCAATCACAGGCCTTAGTTCTCTTGGGGGATTTTAACTACCCAGACGTTTGCTGGAAGGCCTATATGGACAGCCATTCACAGTCCAGGAAGCTCCTCCAGCTCATTGATGATAACCTCTTGATGCAAATGGTGGATGAGCCCACTAGGAGAGGAGCACTGCTGGATCTTATACTCAATAACAAGCAGGGTCTGGTTGAAATGGTGAAGTTTGAGGGCAGCCTTGGCTGCAGCAACCATGAGATGGTGGAGTTCAGGATCTTGTGCAATAGGAACAGAATAACAAGCAGGATCACAACCCTGGACTTCAGCAGAGCCAACTTTGACCTTTTTAAGAGGTTGCTAAGGGAAATCCCATGGGACAGGGTACTAGAAGGTAAAGGGGCCCAAGATAGTTGGCTTATATTCAAGGACCACTTTTTCCAAAAATATCCTTGTTCCATGCTTGCCTGTAAAAGGGCAATTTCTAATAGCTACTAACCTTTACACCTTTCTGGCATTAAAGGAGACTGAATATCCCCTCCAGCTGATTCCTTTAGTAAAACAAACAAACAACACATTAGAATTACCAAGTGACCTGCTCAGGAAGGCTATGTTTATATAAACACTAACATTAATTCTTATATGAGGTACAAACTTTAGGCAGTATTAATGTAAGGCTCACAGATTTCCAGCATCCCTCATGGTCATATTTCATCATGTGAATTTAATTATAGAAGTGTATTACCATAAGATTCAAATTATCTTGCACAAAACACAACTAATCTATGATTTATTTGCAAGTATCCAGCCTCCTGCTTATTACAGACCTCTCTCTCTTACCTGATATTATATTCAGTCCTCAGCAAACTACACAACAAGCAACTATCAACACCCAGGATTCTTTTCTCTTACTTTATATTCTAACATGGTGAAACACATAATTCTGATATGTTTCAAAATCTAGCTTTCATTTTGTGTATTAACCGAAGTGAACAGTGAAAGGGCTATTGGTGGTGCATTCACAGTTACACCTATGAGCCATCTGTAAAGAAAACTTGTTCAGCACAGTCCTTGCAAAACTTTCATAGACACATTGGCCTGGCCTAGCTTGTGCTGGTCGTGTTATCATCTGGGAAGGAGAATACTCCAGTTATACCCAGGCAGCTACTGCTACGTAACTAGACACCTGAAAAACTTATTGTCTGTCTTCCTAGCAGAAGGCACTGGTGCAATTTTAATCAGCCTCCATCACACCAACATGTACATTTATGTTTGGCCAAAAATCATTATCCAATTTCTAGTCACTGAAAAGTACTTTTAAAAAAATAAAGTACACTGTGTAGCCCACATCCTAAGTTGGGACATTATAGGCTTTTCAGTCCCTGTATGTTATTTAATTTTAATATTTTCTTTCCTATTATATATTTTTCCAAGCAATTATATTCATAGGAGATAAGTGAGTTATAAAAGCTAAGTAGCTCACATCAATTTTAAAATGTCTTAGTAGGCTTTTAGTAATCAAGTGGTAATATTTAATTCTAAGATAGAAGAGTTTCATGAATAGAGTTCAATGGATGTCATGGAGGGGTCTCTATACAGCAGAGGACTGGTTGAATTAGAATAATAGAATCATCTAGGTTGGAAAAGACCTTTAAGATCATTGAGTCCAACCATTAACCCTACACTACCAAGTCCACCACTAAGCCATGTCCCTGAGCACCGCATCTATATGGCTTTTAAGCACATCCAGGGATGGTGACTCAACCACCTCCCTGGGCAGCATGTTCCAATGCCTGATAACCCTTTTAGTGAAAAAAATTTTTCTAACGTCCAGTTTAAACCTCCCCTGGTACAGCTTGAGGCCATTCCCTCTTTTTCTGTAAGTAGCTACTTATAAGAAGAGACAAGGTCCTATCTCTCTACGATGTCCTTTCAGGTAGTTGTAAACAGTGATAAAGTCTCCCTTCAGTCTCCTTTACTTCAGAATAAATAGCCTCAGTTTCCTCAGCTACTCCTCATAAGACTTGTTCACCAGGCCCTTCACCAAATTAGTTCCTCTTCTCTGGACCTGCTCCGGTACTTCAATGTCTTTATTGTATTGAGGTGCCCCAAACTGAACACAGTACTTGAGGTGTGGCCTCACCAATGCCAAGTACAGAAGGACAACCACCTCTCTACTCCTGCTTGCCACACTATTTCTAATACAAACCAAGATACTGTTGGCCTTCTTGGCCACCTGGGCACACTGCTGGCTCATATTCAGCTGGTTGTCAATCAGACAGCTTTCCAGCCACTCTTCCCTAAGCCTGCAGCATTGAATGGGGTTGGTGTGACCCAAGTGCAGGACCCAGCACTTGACCTTGTTGAACCTCATACAATTGACCTTGGCCCATCCATCCAGTCTGTCCAAGTCCCTTTGTAGAGCCTCCCTACCCTCAAGCAGATCAACACTCCCATCCAAATTGGTGTCATCCGCAAACTTAACAAGGGTGCATTCTATCTCCTCATCAAGATCATTGATAAAGATGTTAAGCAGAAGTGGTTCCAATACTGAGCCCTGAGGAACTCACGACCGGCTGCCAGCTGGATTTGACTCCATTCACCACCACTCTTTGGGCCTGGCTGTCCAGCCAGTGTTTCACCCAGCAGAGTGTACACCCATCCAAGTCATGAGCAGACAGTTTTTCATGAGAATGTTTTGGGAACTGTGTTGAAGGATTTACAGAAGTCCAGGTAGACAACATTCACAGCCTTTCCCTTATCCACTAGGTGGGTCATCTTGTCATAGAAGGAGATCAGGTTCGTCAAGCAGGACCTACCTTTCATAAACCTACGCTGACTGGGCCTGAACTCTTGGTTGTCCTGTATATGGCACTCAAGATGATCTGCTCCATGACCTTCCCTGGCACCAAGGTCAGACTGACAGGTCTACAGTTCCCTGGATCCTCCTTTAAGCCCTTCTTGTAGATGGGCATCACATTTGCTACCCTCCAGTCCACTGGGACCTCCCCAGTTAGCCAGGACTGCTGGTAAATAATGGAGAGAGGCTTGGTGAGCACATCTGCCAACTCCTTCAGTTGTCTTGGGTGTAAGCCATCCGGCCCCATAGACTTGCGTATGTTTAAGTGGTGTAAGCACTGTGTGCCACTTCCCACACGCCCTGCTCGCACGTCCCTGCAGTGTTGTTCCTCCCCTCCCCCTCACCCACACTGTCCGATTGCTTAGAGCGATTGAACTTACCTTGTGCCCTGGCAGAGGCTCAGTGCCCTGCCCTAAGAACTGCAAACAGCTGTGGCACCCCCCAGGGCACACACAATCAAGTACTGTTTGCTTGCCCTGTGCTCTGCGGGCAGCGACCTGTTGCTGCCCTCCCAGAAGGTTCTTATCACCTGATCAACGATGGGTGAATACCCTTAAGTCTAGAATACCCTTAAGTCATAGAATACCCTTAAGTCTATGGCCCATCCCTCTAACCTGTCCATTGAGTTCATTTAATCCATGACTTTGGGGCTCCATCTCTTGTAACAGTCTTTCAGGGCAAGAGAGATGGTGTGTGATGTTGGATTGTTGCATGGTGTATCTGGAGTTTGAGGCTGGTGTATTTGATGTGTCCCATGCCCAAGGTGTGCAGGTTGAAAGCATTGATCTTGAGGAAGTTGCTGGGTGCCAGTTCATGAAGCCAGTTCAAGTTCTATTGCCGCTGTGCTTCACTCAGTTTCATCAAAGTCCATCCTTCATAGATTTGGGTGACTCTTATTGCAATACCATTGATATAGCATATAGCAACCATAGTAGTGATGACATAAAGTGGCAGTTATTTAGCAATTAACAGCATACAATTTAATTCACTGGTTATTCTCATTCAAAATCAAATTCCCTTGAGGAATGTGGAAATCCACTTGACGTACTTTTACCATCAGCTTCTCTAGGCAACTTGCCACAATGCAGCAGCCCAGAAGGCTTGGCCTTGGCAAGAAGCAGGTACAACTTGGAACTGGGGGAGCTTCTCAAAGCTTCTTACAGGAATCATACAAATAGTCCCCTCCCCTGCTACCAAAACCCTACCAGACACACACGGTTGATGTGATATTGCTGCCAGTGCACCATTGTGGTAGCAATTGGCACCTGCTATTATTCAATTCAGAAACCCCACAACAGAAGGGTCCTCAGAGAGACTGGGCAAGATGGACAGCTGTTCAAATTCCTCCATCTCCATACCAAAGACCCACTGGTACCTTTGGGTTCTTGAAATACCCTCTCCTGAGGTAGTCTATTTCAAAGATACACGGGGCCTCTGGGCCAGTCACAACAGTGTGCTTTTGCCACTCATTCCCAGCTAGGCTCACTTTGGCCTTCGATACAGTCAGTTGTTGGGATCCCCCTGTCACTCCAGAAATACAGATGGGTTTGACCCCTTTATAGCCTGATGACATTAAAATGCACTGTGCACCAATATGACCGGAAACTGAGGCAGTGTTCTTCTTGGAGGAACCCCTTTTTGCAATTGCTTACCCTCACCACAACTCACGTACTTGTGCAGTGAGGATTGAAGTGATTTTCCATTCCACTTCCTCATGTACTCTCCATGGTCATGTAAGTAAAAACACAGGGTACCACGTGGTGTGTCTCCCATATTCTTTCTCTTGGGCAGGGAAGCATCTATTCTTAATAGTCAAAACATGGTCCCATACAGGTGGGGAGTAGGACATGTCCTCTTTGAGTTGCTGGACCTCCTGGGACAGTTGCTCTACAGCTGAAACACAGGCCCACAGGGAGGAAGAAAGACTTCCTTCATAGTACTGGAGTATGACAGCCAATTCATGCACCATTTGTCCCTGGCCATTTTTCCAGGACACTACTGCCAATGAGTTGGCACCAATGAGGTGCACTTTGAAGAAACTTCTGACATATGGGTGGTGTGCATTTGACTTCATCTGGATCTGAGAGTAACTGCTCACCATTTAGATCATTATAAATCACCTCCAGCACATCTAATTCCCTCAGGTACTGAATACCATTCTCCATGGTGATCCACTTGCCTGGGTGACATGTAACATCTTCCTTGAATGGGTATCTTTCCTTCACACCTGACAGGAGTTGTCTCCAGTGGCTGAGGGCTTGTGTCTGTTTTCCAATTGCCTTCACAATGCCCCCTTCCCTAGAAAGGGATCACAGTTTCTTGGCCTCTTTCCCCTCTAATTCCAAACTAGTGGCCCCATTATGTGTGCATTTGACTTCATCTGGATCTGAGAGCAACTGCTCATCATCACGATCATTATAAATCATCTCCGGCACAGCTAATTCTCTCAGGTACTGAATACCTTTCTCATTGGTCGTCCATTTGCCTGGGTGGTGTGTAACATCTTCCTTGAAGGGGTACTTCTCCTTCACACCTATCAGGAGTTGCCTTCAAAATCTGAGGGCTTGTGTCCATTTCCAGATCTCTTTATCAATGCCCCTTTCCCTAGATAGGGATTGCAGTTGCTTGGCCTCTTTCCCCTCCAATTCCAAACTAGTGACCCCATTATCCCAGCTTCAGAGCATTCAGGTAACAATGTGCTCGCCTGGATGATGGCTCAAACCCTTCTGAATATCTCACAGCTCACTCAGGGATAGATATCGTGTGATTATCTCTGGTTCTGCCTCCTCCTCCTCCTCCTCCTGTTTTCATGATGATGCTGGCTCACCTTCATCCCTCGCTAAGCGAAGTGATTTTTTAGGATATTTCTTCTTCTGTACCGGGGTGACTGCTCAAAGCCCATATTGGTTCTCTGGTTCAGCTGCGGTACGCGTTCCTGGGGTTCGGGGAGATGCCCTGCTTCTGTACCGGGGCCACCAAAGCCATTCAGTCCACCAAGGCCATTGAGGCCACTAAGACCACTGAGGCCACCCAAGTCTTTGAGGCCACCATGGCCACTGGGGCCACCAAGGCCATTGAGGCCACCATGGCCATTGAGGCCACTGGGGTCACCACGGCCATTGAGGCCACCAAAGTCATTGAGGGCACCAAGGTCACTGGGGCCACCAAAGTCCTTGAGGCCACCAAGGTCATTGAGACCACTGGGGCCACCAAGGCCCTTGAGGCCACCAAAGCCATTGAGGCCACCACAGCCATTGAGGCCACCAAAGTCATTGAGGCCACCAAGGTCACTGGGGCCACCAAAGTCCTTGAGGCCACCAAGGCCACTGGGGCCACCCCGGCCATTGAGGCCACCAAGGTCATTGAGACCACTGGGGCCACCAAAGCCATTGAGGCCACCACGGCCATTGAGGCCACCAAAGTCATTGAGGCCACCAAGGTCACTGGGGTCACCAAAGTACTTGAGGCCACCATGGCCACTGAGGCCACCAAGGCCACTGGTGCCACCAAAGCCATTGAGTCCACCAAGGTCATTGAGGCCACCAAAGCCACTGAGACCACCAAGGTTATTGAGGCCACCAAGGGCCGTGGTGACAGCGTGGTCGCCCCCGTCCCCCGCAGGTGGCCCTGCGCTCGCTGCCAGAGGAGGCGGTGAAGGAGACCCTGGAGTACAAGGTCCTGCAGTCCCAGTTCTCCCTCCTCTACCACGAGAGCCTCCAGGTCAAGACCCAACTGGACGAGGCCCGAGCCCTTCTCCTGGCCACCAAGAACAGCCACCTGCGGCACATCGAGCACATGGAGGTGAGCGCCCAGCTCTTCGTCTTCTCCATGGTCTTCGTCTTCTCTGTGGTCTTCATGTTCTCCATGCTCTTCATCTTCTCCATGCTCTTCATCTTCTCCATGCTCTTCATCTTCTCCATGCTCTTCGTCTTCTCTGTGGTCTTCGTCTTCTCCATGCTCTTCATGTTCTCCACGCTCTTTGTTTTCTCCGTGGTCTCCATGGTCTCCATGGTCTTTGTCTTCTCCATGTTCTTCATCTTCTCCATGCTCTCCATCTGCTCCATGCTCTTCGTCTTCTCCGTGCTTTTCATTTTCTCCATAGTCTCAGTCTTCTCCGTGCTCTTCATGTTCTCAATGCTCTTCATCTTCTCCATGTTCTCCATGGTCTCCATGGTCTTTGTCTTCTCCATGCCTTTCGTCTTCTCCATGCCTTTCGTCTTCTCCATGGTCTTTGTCTTCTCCATGGTCTTTGTCTTCTCCATGCTCTTCATCTTCTCCATGTTCTCCATGGTCTTCATCTTCTCCATGGCCTTCGTCTTCTCCATGCTCTTCATCTTCTCCATGGCCTTCGTCTTCTCCATGCTCTTCATCTTCTCCATGGTCTTCGTCTTCTCCATGCTCTTCATGTTCTCAATGCTCTTCGTCTTCTCTGTGGTCTCCATGTTCTCCATGGTTTCCATGGTCTTCATCTTCTCCATGATCTTCATTCTCCATGCTCTCCATGCTCTCCATGCTCTCCATGCTCTCCATGCTCTCCATGCTCTCCATGTTTTCATGGTCTTCATGGTCTCCATGACTTCCATGTCACCGTGTCCTCCACATTCTCCACATCCTTGTGTTCTCCGTGGTTTCCATGTTCTTCATGGTCTCATGGTCTCCCATGGTCTCCGTGTTCTCCTGTTCTCCTTGTCCTCCATGTTCTCCTGGCCCCCGTGTTCTCATGTTCTCACATCCTCCATGTTCTCACATCCTCCATGTTTTCCTGTCCTCCACGTCCTCATGTTCTCCTGTTCTCCTGTCCTCCACATTCTCCTGTCCTCCATGTCCTCATGTTCTCCTGTTCTCCACATCCTCCTGTCCTCCACATCCTCCATGTTCTCCTGTCCTCTACATCCTCATGTTCTCCTGTCCCCTATGTCCTCCACGTCCTCCACGTCCTCCTGTTCTGTCCTCCATGTCCTCCTGTCCTCCATGTCCTCCACATCCTCCTGTCCTCCCCATCCTCCCGCCCTCATCTCCCCCACGTTCTGACGCCTCCGTGTCCTTCTCTTCTCTTCTCCCTCCCTCTCCCCCCGGGGGTCCCATGGCGTGGTGGCACTGGGGGTGGGCAGAGCGACGAGCTGGGGGTGCAGAAGCGGCTGCGAACGGAGGTGATCCAACTGGAGGACACCTTGGCCCAAGTGCGCAAGGAGTACGAGATGCTGCGCATAGAGTTCGAGCAGAACCTGGCGGCCAACGAGCAGGCCGGTGAGTCTGGGGCCTGGCCCCTTGGAGGCCCACCTATGGGGTGGGGTGGGACCTCCCGTCGCTCGCCGTTCCCGTGCTGGGGCCACCGAGAGCTCTGGGCTGGGGTCTTTGAGGTGTTCTTGGTAGGTCCTCCTGGAGCTCTCTGGGGTGGGTTCTTCTAGAGTCTTGTGGGTCCTCCAAGATGTCCCTGGTAGGTCGTCCTGGAGCTCTGGGGTAGGTCCTCCAAGAGCCCTGGGGTAGGTCCTCCAAGAGCTCTGGGGTAGGTCCTTGTAGAGTCTTGTGGGTCCTCCAAGATGTCCCTGGTAGGTCCTCCTGGAGCTCTGGGGTGAGTTCTTCAAGAGCTCTGGGGTAGGTCCTCCGGGATCTCTGTGGTGGGTCCTCCAGGAACCCTGCGGAGGGGCCTGCAAGATCTGCTCATGGCTTAGACAGGTGTACTCAGTAAAAAAACCGTCTGAATAGCCAGATCCAAAGAGTGGTGGTGAACAGAGTTAAATCCAGGTGGCAGCTGGTCACAAGTGGTGTTCCCCAGAGCTCAGTAATGAGGCCAGTTCTGTTTAATATCTTTATCAATGATCTGGATTAGAGGATTGAGGGCACTCTCATGAAGTTTGCAGATGACACCAAGTCAAGTAGGATCGTTGACCTGCTTGTGGGTAGAAAGGCTCTATGGAGGGATCTATACAGGCTGAATCAATGGGCTGAGGCCACTTGTATGGGGTCACAACAACCCCATGCACTGCTACAGGCTTGGGGAAGAGTGGCTGGAAAGATGCCTGTCAGAAAAGGACCTGAGGTTTTTGGTTGACAGCCAGCTGAACATGAGCCAGCAGTGTGCCCAGGTGGCCAATAGCATCCTGGCTTGTATCAAAAATAGTGTGGCCAGCAGGACTAGGGAAGTGATTGTCCCCTTGTACTGAGCACTGGTGAAGCCGCACCTAGAATACTGTGCTGTTTTGGGCCCCTTACTACCAGAAAGACATTGAGATGCTGGAGCGGGTCCAGAGAAGGGCAATGAAGCTGGTGAAGGGTCTAGAGCACAAATTTTATGAGTGGCTGAGGGAACTGGGATTGTTTAGCTTGGAGAAAAGGAGGCTGAGGGGAACCCTTATCGCTCTCTACAACTACTTGAAAGGAGGTTGTAGCAAGGCGGAGGTCAGGCTCTTCTCCCAATTAAGAAGCAATAAGTCAAGAGAAAATGTCCTGAGGTTGTGCCAGGGGAGGTTTAGATTGTACATTAGAAAAAAATTCTTCACCAAAAGGGTTGTTAAGCATTGGAATAGGCTGCCCAGGGAAGTGGTGGAGTCACTATCCCTAGAGGTATTTAAAAGATGTTTAGATGTGGTGCTTAGGGACATGGTTTAGTGGTGGACTTGGCTGTGCTAGTCCAATGGTTGGACTTGATGATCTTAAAGGTCTTTTCCAACCTAAATGAGTCTGATTCTATAACCAGAGGTGACAGACACCTTGAAAAATAGTATTCCTTTCCACATTTCTCTAGGTAAGACCTTACACAATAATGTATTTTGACAAGTCAGTAAGTCACTACACTCCTGAAATATTTGCTGGAATATCAAAATTATATAAAAGGTCTGAGGAAATCAAAAGCACACATGTACAAAGGACCTATGGAACTGTAAGTGTCTGTCAACCTTTTTCAGCAAAATCAATCATCGAGTCAAAAAATAGATTTGCATTAGCGATACAGATACATGAATGTACAGTATTTTTAATAATCTTTGACCTTCTAAATCTGCGTATTTACACCCTTCCTCCTCCCAATTTCAAGTGAACTCACATGTTTTATTCTTAGTATTACCTTTTGCCACTTTTCCATTTGTTTTGTTACATAACCTCTTTCATTTAGATATGAAAACCCCTTTGGAATGGACAGAAATCTGTAAAATAACATCAGACAGTCAGTACTCCACTTAAATCACATAATTTGAAAAAAACCAAACAGTTATTTTTTCCACAGTATCAAGTCAAATAGCATATTCAACATTTACCTTAGGAGTAGAAGCAAACCTTTGTCTCCAAGGTGAGAAAGAGCTGGTTTCATTTGGATAAGGGCATGAAGATTGGCCTAAAATAATTAAAAATGCATAAAGAATATTCAAGCACTATATAATTCTGAAAACTAAAACAATTACAACAGTCAGCAGTGAGGCAGAAATTTTTCACAAAAGGAAGTATCAAATAGCACTAACCTCATCCTAATATTATCCACTTCAAGTACCTTCTGTAATTAATATATATCCCCTTTACAAAAAGTATAATGATCAAAATAGCTGAATTAGTCTGAATTCATATATAAAGTAAGCATAATCCAGAAGTCTACATTTTCTTGTCATTAATGCTGCAGTATTTTCAACAAGGGGTCTATAAACTGTTATGAAGTCCATCAATGACAATCAAGAAAGGAAATCATCAGTAGCTTCTTGCATACTTTTACTTTCTACTTGGGGAGGGTGTGGGGAACAGCTTACAGAGTAGCATGCCAAAAAGAAGTTGAGATGGGAAAGGATGCTCACCTTGTCTTCACATGCCTCGTCTAGAATATCAAGTGCCTCAGAAGAAATAGTTTTATTTTTATCATGTAACTGAGTCACCAGTAGCTCAATCCCCCAGTTGCTGAAGAACTCCACATTTGCTCTCAGTAATACTCGTAAGTGTTTTGTTGCATACAACCTGCAGTTCTGCAAAAGTAAGGAAAATACTTTTTTGAATGGAAGAAAAAATAGTTAATGCAGTTTATGATTTATAACTTTTAAATTGCCATATTTTATAGCAAGTAACTGCATTGCACATCTTAATGCATTAAAACTACAGTCTACTTGAGAGTTATTTCTATCTTATCAAATACAAAATTTGAGTCTGAGATCACAACTAATCTGGTCACTGTAAGTCTCCTTGGAAAGCCCTTAATCAATCAGTTATTCATTGTGATGGTTCCACACAAATTGATCAGGATATGCAGGAGAAACACCTTGTAAATGACCAGTGCAATTGCATGTACTTTCATGTATGTGATTGTAGTGGGTCTGGCTGGGCTGCTTTTCCCCATCCAGCCCTTATGCTGCAGTACTGGGAGCTGGAGGGTGTTGACGTGATCCCTGGAGGGGTTTCCAAGCCCCCCGTGGAGCTGTGGTGCTGAGGGCCATGGGTCAGTGGTGCCCTGGCAGGACTGGGGGAACGGTTGAACTCAGTTATCTGAAAGGTCTCTTCCAACAAAAGCAGTTCTGTGTTCCTGTGGTTGTGACAGTTGAGCCGGCACGTCTCCTGCTCTGCGTGTCTGCTGATGCTCAAGGTGAAAGCACACGCTCCACAGAGCCTGCCCATGGCTATATAGCAGAAATAGTTCCTGCCAGGCCCGTTTCACTCCACAACATACAGTGGTCTTGCAGAAGCGTTCCTAAGCAGGGGATCATTAAATAATGCACTTGGCGATCGCAATAGCGAGCGCTGACTTTGGCTTTAATCTCAGCAGGGAGTTCTCAGCTCCCTCCGTGTGAGTCTAGCTTTGCTCTGTCAGACCCAAGGAAGACTTGCAGTGATTGGCTTTTCTGGGCCACTTGAAGACCTGGAGCAGGGCTTTGGCTCAGCACTCAGCCCTCGCTGACCCAGCTCCAGAGCCCTGCAGCCTTCCAGGTCCAGCTGCTTTTGCAGGGGACTCAGTTTTGCACAGGGTTGGTTTGTATCGCAGAATTTCCCCCCCTTTTTGTCGTTGTGTTTTATGATCTCTCTAAGAGAGGCTTAAAATCAAATTTGGCTGGTGGCAGAGAGTAATTAAGCTCCAGATGACGCAGATGATAACTTTCCCTTGCAATATGGAGCAAATGCCAGTAATAAATGCAGCTAGTTTCTAGCTCCAGATGCATCGGATTGTTTCATTAGCTGACTTGCTCATCAAGGCGAGAGGAGCTGAAATAGCGAGCAGCCCGCTTTCAGAAAGGGATCCGGGGCCCGATGACTATTTTAGGCACGCGGCTCGGCGTTGTTTAAAATGCATATTGTCTGTGTACATTTCAATAAGGCAAATGCCAAGTGCGAGCGCCGTAGGGCTCCTTGTATGTCAGATGATTAAGTCTTCAAGACTTGCAGCCATCGGGTCATTATCGATGGTACTTCCAGGTCATCGTGTGCACAGCGAAGTTGGAGGCGATGGTTGACCTTTTGACAGCGCTGCAGGGTAACGGAGCCTCGCAGGACATAAATAACCATCTCTCATTTGTTTTTGTGAGGGGTATTTACTTAAAAATGCAAATATATTATAACATGTGTGACTTAAGGATATTCAGACAGGGAAGCAGAACGCGTTTCCTCCCCTCATTCTTTTTTCCCCGGTGAATTTCCAAATGAAACGCTTAATGGGGGAAATGGGAAGAGATGGAATAAGTAATAATAATGATGATGATGATGAAGAAAAAGATCACCCACCTTGCTCTCCGCACAACTGTCTGCTACCTTTTTGTCAGCGACACGCTCTGCGCGAAGAGTCTTCTCACGGCTGAATTAAGTTTGTGACTCTAACAAAACCCACGCAGAAAACTGCTTGTCGGCTTTGTTTCCTCTCACGCCTGATGTCTAGCACAGCGAGCGTGCACGTATGACCTTATTTCATACATAACGCGCTGCAGCGTGCACTGAGCCGGGAAGCTTTCGAGAGCCTTCTTTCCTTCGTCTTCAGTAAGTTGTACAACCAGACCTTTTAAAACCCTGCCTATTGCACTTGGTGGTGACCTGACTGAAATGCGGAAGCCGTTGGCTGACTTTATTTTTATCCGTGCAGGAAGAAGAGCTGTTTATAAAACCCAATGAGCATAAAACAATATGCTTCGGGATTATAAACAGCATTTGAAAACGTTTTGAGATTCCACACTGTTGCCCGAAATACTACAGGGCAAAATTCTTCCTCTTTATTCAGGTAAATGAGGAGTTCTGATCAAGGAAGGGCAGTCGGAGCCACAGGATGAGGCCAATAATAACTCGATAAATCAGTGAAGATATGGTCTGATGGTGTTCAGCTTCCTTTCAACACATAATCAGTAAGCAGTTAATTGTTGGAAGCTGTGTAATTACTGCAGAGCCATGCAGGGGCCACGTGCCCCCGGCACTGTAATTTCTCCTGTTCACAGGGGCTGGGGGTGTCACCCCCCTGGCTACCACCACGCTGTGCATTTTGGAGGTGTCCGAGAAGTCATTTCTAGTGTCCTGCGTGCACTAAGCAGGCAGGAGAGAAACTACAGCTATTTATGTATGTATACATTCATATATCTGTTTAGGAAACTGACCCTGAAGCTGTGAGGACTGAATGCAGGTACAACACGAAGGGATCAGATGGACTACAGCCACCAAATGATGGGGTGATCCCAGGCGAAACTATCCCCTCATGACAGCAGCTGCACGTAACCCTCAGCGGGGAGGTTTACGTGCCACACACAAACTCGGCAGGAGAATTTGCATCCTCACAGCCACAGAAATGGGATTTCTGCTATGACTGGGATAGCATCTCCTCTCCACTAAGTCAAGGGTTTGCGTGCTGCTGGGATGACACTGGGTGATGTGCAACAAGGCTCAGTGAAAGAAGAGACAGGGCCCAGAGCACAAGCCTCATGATAAGAAGCAGCTGAGGGACCTGGGCTTGTTGATCCTGGAGAGAAGGAGGTTGAGGGGAGAGCTTCTGGCTCTGACAGCTCCTGACAGAAGGCTGGAGCCAGGGAGGGTTGGGCTCTGCTCCCAAGGAACAAGCAACAGGACAAGAGGAACCAGCCTCAAGTTGCCCCAGGGGAGGTTTAGGTTGGAGCAGTCTTGTGTGCTCTCGCTCAGTCCCAGTCACTCTGCCCTTCATGGGCTGGTACAGACCAACTATTCCCGTGCCACCAACATCCTTGGATCGGTCTCTCTGGCCCGTGGAGACGCTCTGAGCTGCTCCCACCCAGGACCATCCCTGTGATGAGCGGGACAAGGCTTAGCACACGCTCAGACTCCCCCTGAGTGCAGACTGTCCTCAGCTCTCTTTGTGTCTCCTCCTCCCTTGCAAACACAAAAGACCTTGCTGAAGAACAACTGCTGCTTCTGGGAATTACTCTGGGCCGCTCTGTCCTGGGCTGCCAGGCTATTGTGGTGCAAAAGATGAGAGAAACCCATCCAAGCAAATACAAAATACAAGCTCGTCTAGCAGGGTCTCTTCAGATGACACAATGAGTCCTCCCACTGCCCTGCTTATTGTTCTGGTTTAGACAGAATTCAGGCACCCAAAAGACAGAAAGATCTCATTTTGATAAAAATAAACAAATGCATAACTGTTCCTAGAACTCAGCAAATAGTTTCAGAGAGGAATCTGCCCATTATCCAAACAACTGAAAAACAATCCTCTCGTTTTCCATCTTCCCCACCGAACTAATTGGAAAAACCATCTCCACTCCTGCAGTTCCCCGAAACCTCAGAAGTTAAAGCTGTTAGAAATAATTAGAAGCTCTCCAGTTTTGCAGAGCTACTCACCCCTCATACAGCATTGCGATTGTGTAGGAAATTGCCACTACAGCTGTCAGCAAAAGGCCAGCTGGGCTTGCGTGCCTGTTGTGAAAGAGAAGGAAAAAAGATCAGGTAAGTACATGGGCTTATGCAAGACCTGGTTGAGAAAGTGAAATGAGACTCTGGGCTCCAGGAGAGCCCTCTCTTGCTCATTAAACAGAAGAGAACAAAAGGGTGGGGTGGTTTGGTTGGGGTTTGTTGTATTTTTTTTTGCACTTAATCCTAACTGTCTTAGACAGATGTTACTTGGCAAAGGCTCTTTCCCCAGCCTACTTCGGCGTCTTCTTTTTAAGTCTGATCCCTGCACGTCTCTGCTAAGAGAGCTTCTGCTTTGATGCTAAGTCCTGAGATTATAAGGCTGTTTAATAGCTGAGCAGCTGCTTACGTACGGCGGTGGCTCCCAGCCAGTGCTATAAGGGAAATGCCTGATGTGCACAGAAAAGATGGGCCACCCAGGGTGCAGGAGGCACCTGGCAGACGGAGCAGCATATGGTGCCGTATACATCGAAACGGCGGCTGAGCCATCACAGGGCCAGGGATGGGAAGGGATGGAAAAGTCCACGCCTGCCCGGAGAAGGGTGCCGGGCTGGGTGCTGCACCAGGGTTGGGTGCGTGCGGGCTCGGTTCACGTTTAAGCCCATTTCAAGATGGTTTAGGAACAAGTCCTGTCAGTGCCCCAAGGCCCGGCTGGACGGTGTCCTTCAGCAAGGACGCAGCGCGGGGAGCGCTGGCACCCACCGCGCTGCACCGCCTGGTTACGGGCGGAGGTGCTCGAGGGCTGTGGAACCACCAGGAACAGCTGTTCCTTTTAGCACCGAAGAATTGGGACCGGGAAAAAAATCCCCGTCACCTTCTGCTCTGAAGAGAGATGTCAGCGCAGGCTGCAAACCTGCACCGCCCACGTGACGACACTTTGATGCTCGGCCCAAAAGCATCTGAGGCAGATGCCAGGGAAGGCAGCAAGGGCTTTGCTAAGATGCCAGGACTTCAGCTGGCGGGTTACAGTCCCCAAACCAGGTGCTGGCACCATCCCATGGTGTGCAAATTCCTCCCCCCCCGCAGTGAGAGCAGCCACACCAGCAGCCATTCCCTGCTTGCTAACCCAGCACCCACAAGGTCGCAGCCCCATCTCTCCCCAGTGAGGAGCTGGAACAGGCACCAGCCACCCAAACCCACCCTTTCTGCATCCTGCACCTCCAGCTAACGGCAAGTGTTGCCCTGAACAGGACAATGCTGATTGTCCTTAATAGCTGGTCAAAGCTCAGCTCGGAGGGGGCAAGGTCTGGCTGTCAGCAAAAAAAGTCCTTAGCTGGTCCTTGGTGAGGATAAACATCACACAAGTCTCATGTTCGGAAAACACACCCTCAGAGGAGAGACTAAACTACCTAAACCTCGTACTGGACCTGCCACCAGGTACCTCCTGGCCTAATTAGTTCCTGGAGAGAGACACACAAATCTTCACCATTTCTCTGTTTCCATTTTGCAGTAAATTTCTCCCTCATTAGGAAGCATCGGGCAACTTCTTCCTCCCCCCACCCCCAGCTATTACATTCTTAGTCATGTCTCCTCCTTGATTCCTATCAGAGGGAACAAATTTGCATGATTGTTTGTTGACAGCAAGACCTCTAATTGCATCATTTGGCTGCGGCTCCAGCTCTGATTTACAGAGCCTGCTGCCATGAGTTAAAACACTTCCCTACCAGAGATACACAAAGCTGTCCCCAAACAGCTAATGCTCCATTTGTCTTTCTGGAGAAACGAGGCTGCTCCACATGGGTGATGAGAAGCTTTGGGGTGGGTTGTTGCTCTCCTTTTATGAGCTCGACCTACTTATTGGGCAAGAGCTCATGTTGGAGCAGAGTGGACAAAGAGTCAGCCAGGAATCACAGAATCACAGACTGATGGGGATTGGAAAGGACCTCTGGAGATCATCTCATCCAACCCTGCCGCTCCATCCAGCAGGGGCCCATGGCAGGGGGGTTGGAACTAGATGATCTTTAAGGTCCCTTCCAACCCTGACAATTCTATGATTCTATGATTCCTCAGTTTAGCTGCGAGGATGCTGTGGGGGACGGTGTCAAATGTTTTACTGAAATCAAGAACTCCATCATCTATCTACCTGGTTATTTCTTCATAGAAGGCTATCAGGTTGGTCAAACATGACTTGCCCTTGGTAAAACCATGTTGACTGCTCCTAATGACCCTCTTATCCTTGATATGGTTAAAGACAGCAGCAAGAATAAGTTGCTCCATCACTTTTCCAGGGGTGGAAGTGAGGCTGACCAGTCTGTAGCTACCCAGGTCCTCCTTCTTGCCCTTTTTGAAGACTGCAGTGACATTTGCTTTCCTCCAGTCTTCAGGCACCTCTCCTGTTCTCCACGACTTACCAGAGATGATGGAGAGTAGCCTAGGAATGGCCTCCTCCAGCTCCCTCAGCACCTGCAGGTGCATCCCATCAGGACTCATGGATTTATGGATGTCCATATTGCTTAATTGGTCCCTAACCCTGTCATCACCAACCAAGGCAAACTCCTCCTTTATCTCAACTTCCTCTGGGGCTCCTGAGGGCAGCCTACAGCAGCATAGACAAAGAAGGCAGTCAGTAACTTTGCAGTTAGCAGAGCATGATCAGCTCAGCTTGATCTCCTAAAGGGCTGATGCTGTGGTAAAAAAAAAATAAAATATTGTAGTCTTTTTGCCTGCAGGCACTCTTCCCTGTCTCTTAATCATTCTTGATTTATATTTCCATATGTGGACTCTCTTGAACTTGATTTTGAAGTACTGCATCCAATTATTCATTGCTATTACAAACCAGAATTTGTGGAAAATAACTGAAAATTATTTGCTGATAGAATTGAGAGTGAGATTTTTAGTTTAATGAATATGAAAATGTTAATGGATTATAATGGGTTTTGGTTTTAGTCTGGCAGAAAAAGGCATAATATGAACCAGTGGCTGGAAAATGGAGCTGTGTATTTAAATGTATAATAAATTCTAGCATGACTAATAATTAAAGCAATCAAGGAAGCTGATGTATTTGATGTCTGCAGATCAGGTATTTTTCTGAAGAATGTTTTTGTTTAAATGTGGTGTTCTCTAGTGCGATACAAGTTAGGAGCAGGTGAGTAAAATTTAATGTTGTTTGACTTGAGAAGGATTAGATTTTGTGATCAAAGAGTCCTGTCTAATATTTATCTTTAGTAGTGAGTATTGAGCAGGTATAGTAGTTTGTCAGCATGCTCTTAAATAGAGTGGAAATTACTTGCAGTGAAAATAGGAGGTTGTATTTTGTTAAAGGAATATTCAAGGCATGGATGATGAAGGACTAGACAAATGTTGAGGTACTGTAGATGGCTCTGGGTTTTCCTCTTAAAATTGTGATCATATTCTTCTGGCTAAAGAAAATAAAGTTTAACTACAGAAACTATCAGAAGGGGAGAAATAGAATACAAACTGCTGAAAAGTGGATGAAGGCAAATATTTTCTGTACAATATTGGTAATCTTGTTTTTACTTTAAACATCAACAGCATTAAACAATAAAATAAAAAAAAGGGGGGAAAAAAAGTATTTTAGTGGGAGTGTTTCCTTTACCAGGAAGCAGCATGAGCACTTGTTTTAACTTCAGTACATCATATGAAACAGTAATACAGTTTTGTTATTTCTGATTTGTTGATATTGAGTTTTTATGAAGATGCTGGAGTGTATTTTCCTGTTCTCCTTTCCTATCAAGTGGCCATAGGAGTTGGTAGCTAGTTGTTGAATATATTGTCTGTTTGGTGATTGGAAAATGATTTTTTATCATAGGAATAGGAGCTGAAAAGCACAGGCGTTTCACTGCAGATGGAGGAAATACCCTTGTGAGGGAGATGCTTGTAAATGGTTCACAACTGTTCATTCAGAAAATGCCAGAGCCTCAGTGAAGTATTTGTAAATGTAGTGTACAGTGAGGGTAAATAACTTTGTTAGGAGCTAATAATACTACTTCTAAGAAATATTAAATACATCTGCATAATAAAACTTTTCAGCTACTGCTGCATGAAGTATGTGTTTTGACAAATGCTGCATCAGACTTCTGAATTAGTTGCTTGATTGAAGCTTGTGGAAGTGAGTTTGACACAGGGTATAGTGTAAACTTCAGTGTAGCCAAGCTGGTAGATGGAGCCCCATGTTTTGCATGCTGGCTTACTTGAAAAGACCGCTTTCTCTCATACTTCAAGCATGCTTTTGCAATGTCACAAATATCCTCAGGCTTCTCAATTTGCTTAGTTTTCAGGATATGTGAGCATAGGAAGCTGTTGACATTACAAAGAATTTAATATTTAACCAAGGGATTGCAGACCATAGGTTGCTGCTTGTGCTGTTAGCTGACCTCCTTGAGCCATATAATGCAGGAGTCTCATAACGCTACAAAAAGTACAGTACATGTTGTTCTAAAATAGCACATATAATGGGGAAATGGCTAAACAATAGAGAAACAGCCTTTTTAATTGCAAATGTGCTTGAGTTGAATCTTCTTTGTTTTGGTCAGTATGTAGAATTGTAGACTGGCAGTGTTATGCACAGGACAGAGTTTTGTTTCAGAAAAATTGGATTAAAATATGTTGTATTGACAGCAAGGAAGGAAATTGTGGGAGGAGCTGAGTTGAGAGCTATTAATCAACAAGATTATGTTGCACAGCTATTGCTGGGATGTGGAAAGAGCATATTTCTGAAGAAAAAATTAAAATATAATAAAGATTTTAGACTTTTACAATACAACATTTGGAAAGTCTCAAAAGAATAGCCTCATCTTACTGCAGTGATATTCAAATACTTCAATTAGCACTTTTGTTTTTTTCACGGCATACACCCTTGTGCTACTCCTGCTACAAAAGCAGATGATTCTCGACAAATTACTCCAAACAAGCACTGCACCTACCTCAAACCCCAGATTAAAGCTTTACCCAAAGGAGATATAGTTTAGAAAACACAATAATTGCATCCTCAAATTAGAAAAATTCTGTCAAGATAGAAAATGCTTTTTTATCCATCTGAAAAAGTTCTGCCCCAAAAGGAGATATTTTCCTTTGTACTGTCCTTATTTCTGATCACTGCACAGAAAGTATCTTTAGTCTGCTTTCATTTGAAGACTCCAGATATAGCACTGGATAAAAATAGAAGTGCAAACCCTCTCAAATAAGGTGTGGAAAAAAAAGTTAACCAAAGATTATTCACACTCCTCATAATTTGTTTTATCTTAATTTAATCATTTTTTGTCTCATTTCACTGACCTCTAATCAAATATGTTTCAGCCAGGATCATACTTTGGCCCAGAACTGGAAAAGTCTAGAGTCCAATAAAAATGAAATATGACAGCACTAGTGTATTAGTAAGGTGAGAAAGTCTGCTGAAGATATTTGGGGCACTAAAGATGAAAATTTACCATAAAGAACTGTAAAAGGATCCTAAAAAAAAACCCCAAGAACAAACCACAAGTGAGCAGACAATAAGGTTGAAGATAAAATTTCAGTGGAGATAAATATAATGCAATGTAAGTGGGAAAAGGCAATCCTAAATTTACATATAAAAGGATGGGTTCTGAGCTGACTACCACCACCTAGGAATGACATCTTGGTGTTATGACTGACAGTTCCATGAAAACATACTCTATATTCAGTAGTAGTTTAAGCAGCATATCAAGTGTTAGATATTTCTAGGAAAGGCACAAGAACAAAACAGAAGATAGAACTATACTGCTGAATATATTTGTGCTTAACCTGCATTTTGAATACACGGAATCACAGATTCATTGGAGTTGGAAGGGACCTCTAGAGATCATCTAATCCAACCCCCCCACCAAAGCAGATTTGCCTAGAGCACATTACACAGGATTGCATCCAGGCAGGTTTTGAATATCTCCAGAGAAGGAGACACCACAACTTCCCTGGGAAGTCTGTTCCAGTGCTTCATCACCCTCACAGTAAAGAAGTTTTTCTCATATTTAGATGAAACATCCTGTGTTTCAGCTTGTGTCTATTGCCCCTTGTCTTGTCACAGGCCACACTACTGACAGGATCCCACTCAACAAGCTGCCTAGAGATATGGATGGTTAGTGTGGCCAAAGCAGAGCCTAAGCAAACCGTAGTACTAGATTGATTACGCTTGAATGCTATATAAGCATTTTTGTACTTGGTAGCCCAGTAAAAGTAGTATTGTCACAGCTAGTAACAGGCCACACGTCTTACACCAACTATGCCTTAAGATAACTGTGCAAAACCCCAAGCTGGCCTGTTAGGCTCATTACCAACTTGTTATAACAACATACTGAATAAACAGGAGCTTGATAACTTATCTTGTTATAATGGACTACTGAAGTGTGGGAAATAGCAAAGGCCTTGAAAACATGGGCACTGGTCAAAAATAGAGACCACAGAACAATAAACTGATAGTAAATAACTGGCCACTTAAGAAGTACAATCTCAAGAGCTACAAAAAGACTGCTTTTGCTTTAAAAAAAGCAGCAGCCAATAAAAAGAAAAAAAAGCACTTACTGTGGCTTGGGAAAGTTATCCCTCAATATCCTGAAGCAAGTAGTCATGGTGGAAGCTAAAAGTTAGGAAACGTCTAGAAACTCAAGCCATCTTCCAGAAGAACAAGATCCTGGCCCAGAGGGAGGGTAGAAGGTTACCCACTAGTGCTAAGGACAGTGCATGAGCTCTGTGGTGCTGTACACTTGCAGTGAACATATAGTATGACTGTCATATATCAAGGACAGAAATATTGTAAGGGGCCTCAGGCAGGAATGCAAGCAAAGATATCAACTTCTACAACTGTGACTGGCACATCCTGGAGGAGGCAAGTGTTGTATGGGGCCTCAGATAAGAACACAATCAAGGACATCAACTGTGGCTGGCATCCTGGAGGAGAGCATAGATTAGCAGACACCAGTTAAGAAGGATTCTACAAACAGAGAGATGGGCTAAGATATGACCTTATATGGAAGGAAGCCTCAAAGTTCATGGAAAGGACACTGAGGCCCCTCTTCAACAACCACAAGGACCACCAAAGACTCCCAGGGAAGCCCTTCAGAGAGCCAGGCCAGATGAGTAATAACTATGCATTTAGGATAATTAGTTCCCAGAAATAGAATGAACATGTATAATCTTTCCGGAAAAACTAATACCTATGTATGTAAAGGGGGGATATAAGCTTGGACAGGGGCCAGGTACAGTATGCACGATAGGTGGAACTATCCCCTGTGCATTTGGTGCTGCAATAAAGAAATGCTGCTTTCTAATGCTAAATTGAATGTAGCATGCAGGGACGGACTCCGACAGCACAGCCAATATGGTTGTAATCAGAAGTCGCTTTATTAAGTGCAACAGGCCATCTCCAGAGAAGGAGACTCCACAACCTCTCTGGGCAGCCTGGGCCAGGCTCTGGCACTCTCACAGGGAAGAAGTTTTCCCTTACGTTGAGGTGGAACTTCCTGTGTTTCCCCTTGCTACCATTACCTCTCGTCCTATCCCAGGGCACCACTGACAAGAGCCTGGCCCCTTCCACTTGACCCCCACCCTGCAGATAGTTGCAAACATTGTTCAGCTCCCCTCTCCGGCTTCTCTTCTCCAGGCTAAACAGCCCCAGGGCTCTCAGCTTTTTCCCATAAGAGACTTGTGAGAAGAGACCACCACTCACCTCTCTACAATCTCCTTTCAGGGAATTGTAGAGAGAGGGGCAGCCTCCCCTCAGTCTCCTCTTCTCCAAACTAAACAATCCCAATTCCCTCAGCCCCTCTCATAGGACTTGTTTTCCAGACCACTCACCAGCTTAGCTGCCCTTCTCTGGACCTGCTCCAGCACCTCAATTTCTTTCTTTTATCGAGGTGCCCAAAAATGAACACAGCACTCAAGGTGTGGCCTCACCAATGCCAAGTACAGAGGGACAATCACCTCCCTGGTCCTGCTGGCCACACTGCTGGCTCATGTTCAGTTGCTTGTCCATCATCACCCCCAGGTCCCTTTCTGCTGAGCAGCTTTCCAGCCACTCTTCCCCAAGCCTGTAGCCTTGCAGGGGGTTGTTGTGACCCAAGTGCAGGACTCTGCACTCGGCCTTGTTGAAGCCCATACAACTGACCTCAGCCTTGACATCAAGTAAAGCAATAGCAGAAAGTAACAAGCAGCATCTTTACTTTTTGCTATGCACGTGAATACAGAGTTTGCAGATTGGGGACAGGAAAATGTGCACGTACCTACCTTTGAATAATCTAATACCAAAAAAGGGGTTAATTCTTTGCTCGTTCAGCGGCACTTCAACCTATTTTTATCTTAGAAGCAAGGAGTTCAGCCTTGAAGTCGAGGACTGACATCATTAACCTACAGGACACCTTTCCTCCGACTGATACTTCACAATATCAGCTCCCATCCTTGGTCTGGAACTGTCTCTTCAGTACAACCCAATGTTAGGAATATTAAAACTGACAAAACACAGCAGTGAGTAGATAAAAATATTCAAAGATTCATTTGTTCAATATGTTTTAATGAAGGTATGCTGCCCATGTAGAAAACCATCACCTCCTGAATATTGATATTCTTAATATAGATAATATTTTGGCATTAAAACGTGAGGGGGGAAAAGTTTCTGCAGGATAAATTGCACGGGCTAAAACTGGACATACCTTTGTACCCTGAGCCCTCAGCACCTGCAAGCATTCTGCTTTTCTCAAACCACAGCATAAAAATGCTCTGCCTGAGGTTCTTAATACCTTTAAAGACTGGACTTAAGAGCTTAACTAGAGAAGAAAACACAATTATTCCTTTTTCTTTGAAAACAAATACTGCGACAGTTACGAAGCTCACCTATCCCAGTGAAAAACTTGGATCCACATCCCCTCTAGAGAAAATTCCCTGCTTCTAGTAATTCCCATCTCACTGGAGACAGCAGCCCCTTGGAGGCACGTGGAGCAGAAGGCACTAAAATCACTGCACACGAGGAGCAGACACCAATAGATAAAGATTCCTCAAAAAAACCCCAACCAGACATTGCTGTCACCAAGGGAAAAAAAACAACCAACCAAACAACAGTGTCCTGGAGGAAACTGCAAGAGGCTGGGTACACCAACCACCAAAGATTTATGGATCTCAGAACAAACAGCGGCACAATAAGAATTTAGAGATTTTTATTCCCATATTCAGGTTCCACTGTAAGGCAAATTTTTTTCTTATTTCATTCCTAAAGTCACTTTAATCAAAATCCTGTTTGCAGTACGCTCCGCTGCAATCAGATTCTGTTCCAACCCATCACGTTATCTTCCAGGAGCAATCTCATGGCAGCAGACACAGGAAAAGGATTGTGAACGATGCTCTCAAATGTATCTAAGCCAATTTGTAGTCAGCTCTAGGTTTATCAAGGGGTGGGCAGGAGGGATGGAGATAAAAAAACCAAACTTACACATGATCAAAGCATCGGTCCCAACTGTATCCTGAAGCAGATCTACAGACCAAAGCCAAAGGGGAAATACCTGATTTCAACAGTGTCTTCCTTCTGCAACCCTTGGTTTTTTTCTTTTTTTTTTTTTACATAAAAGCAGTGAATGTGGGATTCCAGGTGGCATTTTCTTGTTACACAGCTCTTCAACTAGCTCTGAACACACTACATGCAAGATTCAGTAACAGAGAAAGCACACGTGAACACACCAAAAGGTTCAGAGCATCGGTGAAGGCAGCCTGAAATGTTTAACCCCACTTCTCTGAGGTGGAAACGTCTTTCTCTAGAGCTATGGAAGAACCCAAATTAATTCAATTATGGCATTTTCCCAAGCAAGTGGTCCTGGTTTAGCTCCTGTTTGAATGAAGAAGAGTTGAAATACTATGGAAGTGACACTGTGTGAGAAACAGTCACCACACAACCAAGCAACAACAGGTGAGAACACCCAACTAGCACAGAACAGGCTGAGCAACTCATAGCATCATCGAACGGTCAGGGTTGGAAGGGACCTTAAAGAGCATCTGGTTCCAAATCCCCTGCCATGGGCAGGGACACCTCCCACTAGAGCAGGTTGCTCAGAGCCCCAGCCAGCCTGGCCTTAAACACTTCCGTGTTGCTCTTTCTTGCAAGCTCTTGATCAATGCCTCCATCTCTGGCCAGGGATCCCAACTGCCTGACTTCTGTACCATCCAATTTGATGAACTGGGCCCCATTATCCCATCATCAGAGTAGCCAAGTGATCAGTGGCTCACCTTCATGATGGCTGTAGTCTTTTCTCAGATTTCTCAGCTCCTTCGTAGGTAATGGTTTGGTGGTAACCTCTGCATCTGATGACTCCCCATCTGATGGGTTTATTTTAGAAGGACCTGCTCCATTGTCATCTGACCACACTGGGTGATCTGTTTTTTTATGTGTTTCTTTCCAGTTGCAGGGGCATCTGGCTTCACATCTGGTTCCAACTCATACTCAGATTCAGCTTGAGAAGGACCCTCTCCCTGATCTGTCACTGGACGTGACTGTTTTGTTTGTTTTCTTTTCCTCACAGGGACAACTTGTACAGGTGCGGATTCAGTGGGAGTGTCCACAGTGACTGTCAGTGTAGCTGCTGGGCTTGTTGTTGGAGTTGAAACAGCTACTGTGGTCATTATTGGAGTTGGAGTATCTTTAGTGCTTGTTGTGGAAGGTGGAACAGCAACAGTGCTTGTTTTGAGAACTGGAGCAGCATCAGGGCATATGGGAGGGGCTTACGGAGTCTGAATATTCACAGCATGTTTCCTGCATGTCATGAAAATCCATGGAGTCCGGATAACTACACAGCGCGTCATGGAACCTTGCAGGGAAGAGGCACGCACTCTATGTTTTGAGGTTGCTGCCTGACGTACACCTGCACGGATGGCTAAGCTGATAATAATAATAATATAACAATTTGGTAATAACCATGTCCACAATCCTCACAATTTAATGGAAATCTAAAATCTGGTGGAGTCACATTATCATACTGGGGAGAAGTAGAATTTCTCAATGTAAAACCAAAAGTATTCTTCATAATAAAACCCACTATGTAATGCCCATAGTACAGAGATGCACTTGCTGCCCAATTCAGTGCAACATACATCAGAGATAAACACCACAGCAAAGCAGCAGCTTTTGCCCAGCACCTGAAACTGATAACTTTCACATAAGCAGTGAGAACAAGTAAACAATAACTCAAGGCATATGGCATTTAATTCTGAAACAAGCCAGTCATCTCCCTACTTCCAGTTACAGTACCAGGCATCATTACTCTGATTGAAAAGGTCATAAAACAATTTACAACCCTGGAAGGTGGTGATAGATCTTCTCAATGCTTTATTTTCAATAGCCATTACAAATTTGTAAAACGTGTGCACATAATTGTACTATTTGTATGCAGCTACATTTAAGGGTGTTATATATGCCATGGGAAAAGATAAAATGAGGTCAAAGGGTCCTGAATATCTGACCGGATGATTACGTGGATCCCCTGTCTGTGTAGACAGGGTGGTGATATGTATTCACTGCTGTGGATGCAGTGTTGGGACTGTTTTGTTCCTAAACCCACCAAATATGCTAATCAACATAGCACAATTGAAACATTAGAACAATTCATTCTCTCAAAATATTAACTACAGAGGAAATGCAAATGTTTACACTGATCAATTGCATGGTGGGACTGCAACCTATTAGTCTAGACTCAGTATACCATATGGTTCTGTACCCCAATTTCTGCTCTTATTTTACATCCTTTGTTAATATCAGTCTCAAGTTCTTGCATTTCAGGTATCTTCGGTGAATATCTGTGACTTATCTAGAGGAGATAGCACTGGAACGGTGTTATTGGTGTCACGAACCCAACATCAAGTTGAAGTTCAACCTGAAAAAGCGCAAGCCATATCTCTCCAATCTGTGTGGTCAATTACCCCACATCGGGTAATATTAACTGAAGAAGCTGGAGCAACAGCATATGTATTACTAGAAGGACATGACACTCCTGGTTTCCTCCCTTATCACAGGTTGGCTCTTTGTGCTCTGTAGTCTTATAGTACAAGCACACACCCTGGATACATTTCCACAAGATCAACATGTAAATACTTGGATTTGGTTAACCTTTATTGTAACTGACTCACCTGCCTTTTGTATTGAGGGAGGGTTAACAGCGCAGATCTTTAGACAACGTCTTTCATTGGTGTGCTAATTGCAATAGCTGTATTACATGCTAGGTGATTTTGGTATTAATGTTCCTCATTGTTATTTTTTCTGAGTAGGTAACAGCTGTACACCAATGAACATTACAAAATTGATTGGCAGTGGCCTATTTCTTCCTTTGACACAATTAATGCTGATTTGATTTTGAAGGCATGTGTTGCTTCAACATCACTGGTGAATCAACCAGAATAGAAGACAGCATTCAACATCTCCAGCACTTAATGCATCAAATGAGACAATGTCCTGCTGGTGCCTGGTTGGCTGAGTAATTTAACTCCCTGACAAGATGAACAGTACACCTAATTCAAACCATTATTGTAGAGATATGTTTATTCCTTTTTCTATATTTGTTTATTGTGTGCCTCTGTAAAGTACTCTGTTACACCCTTTAAGCCCAAATGGACCCCTCTGACTTTGTCAGCTCCAGTGGAAGTAGTCGCTTGAGCAAAGGGGTGGAATGTGGGATAATAATGGAAGACTGGTGAGGTGGATTGAAAACATGCTCAAGTAACTTGCAGCTGGGCTGTCGAAAAACACATATATCACACTAATTGTTGCTCAGCTTTGTGTACTTGACAAGTAAAATATCTGTGGTATGGAATATCCCACTGGTCAGCTCAGGTTGGCTGTATCCCCTCCCCCATCTTGCCCCCCCCAGCCTCTGGTGCTGTGTGAGCACTGGCAGTCATAACACAGGTGTGTTATCAACACCCTCTGACTCCCAGTACTGCAGCATGAGGGCTGGATGGGGAAAAGCAGCTCAGCCAGACCCACTACAGCTTGTGTTTCCACAGACCAAGGAGTCCGTTGGATACCCCCCAGGTGCATGCAGCCGGCTATAGAAGTTGGGAGTCAGGATGAGGATGAATCTACTAACATGGCTGACATGGATGGGAGTACTTGGGACAGAGATGACGTTTACGGTTCCGACAACACCGTGGAACTCGAGCAACATATGGGTGACACTAGGGCGGACGCTGAATCAAACTAGCTTTTGCGTATCTATGGCTCAACCAGAACAGCCATTTCACACGTGTTTGGTTGGCTTACTCATTGACAATGTGGTCGTGATTGGAAAATGTCTTACTAGTAAGCTCAGAATCGTAAAAGGGAAATGTAAGGCAGGTAATATCAGTGGGTGTTTTGAATCATGGGACACGTGGGATGATCACCTTCCATTAGCAGGTTTAGAACTGCAAGAACTTGCTATCCTTGGCAGTGTAAAAGCAGATATGTGTGTGGTTTTTAATTACACTGAATACCACAGAAATGATTCATGGGTGCAAGATGTCTCACCTAGACAGCAAATATACAAGAATTATACTCGAGGGTGTAATGCAACAGCCAGAGACCCAACAAATCCAAGTGATTGGCTACCCTCCGATTACCACCCCAGACAACTACCACCTGGCATATTCTTGATTTGCGGGGATCAGGCGTGGCCTGGATCACCCTCACATCTAATGGGGGGGGGCCCTGTATGTTGGGACAGTTAGTTATGCTGACACCTAATACATCCATGATATTAAATCATGCTGAATTACATAGGCATAGACAATGCTGTGCTACACACACACATAATCAGAGAAGTGTCAGGATAACATGAACCTATGGAACAGAGGCAAAACCGTTGCAGCAGTTGTATTTCACCCAGGGCTTGCGACCATAAAAGCTCTGCTTGAGCTCAACAAGTTGGCATGCTGGCTAGCGAAACAAAGTAATTTGACATTGCAAGTGCTGTCCGAATTGGCAACAGATGTGGATTCGGTTCAGCATGCTACATTACAAAACCAAGCTACCATTGACTTCTTGTTATTAGCACATGGTCATGGCTGCGAGGATTTTAATGGGATGTGTTGTGTTGTATTGTATGAATCTGAGCAATCATTCTCGGCCTATTCATAAAAGCTTACAAGATTTAATGGAACAAACTAAGAAGTTACAAGAAGATGACAGATTTTTTTGACTAAATACTCTTTTTTCAGGATGGGGAGTTACCAGGTGGCTGAAATTAGTGTTAAATATAGGTTTATTGCTATTAGGCATATTTGTATGCATTATCTCGATAATCCCTTGCTTGCTTACTTGTTTGCAAAACATGCTGCAAAAGATGGTGTACCAGGTCACAGTAATAGAAAAACAAAAAGGGAGAATTAGGGGAAACAACAGGAGTTATGGCCTGGACAATGCAGAGGAGTTTGACCTTGAGTGCCTAAGCCTGTGTCTTTAGAGAGGAGAAAAGTAAGAGAAGAAAGGACGGAAGGAAGGCAGGCAGAAAGGAAGGCAGGCAGAAAGACAGAGACAGACAGACAGACAGAAAGAAAGCAAGCTGATATGACCTCTGGTCCAGCTGCAAGTATGAAAATAATGAGACATGTGGAATCGACAAGGCTCCAATCAAGTGCAAGAATGAAGCGCATGAAACTTAGGCACTAACCAATTATGTAATCTGTTTGGCCGCGTGTACACTAAAATAAGGTATATAAGCTCACTGTTAGCAATAATAAAGGTCTCTGATTTTCTCTCGTTCAGAGATCCTATTCGCTGCTGATTTGTGCCTTAAGTCCATACAAATCTGAATAAATAAGCTGTGTGTATCTACCAAAAAAGTAGCTAACTGCATAAACCACTTGGTATAGCCATGTACGAAGATTGAGCTAGAACCTTAATTGTGTAAATAAGCACAAAGTGGAAAGACGTACCTAATGGTGCCCAGCCAGGGTCAACCCACCACAGTTCCTTTTTGGCGCCCAACGTGGGGCACGAGCAGCTGCTTGCTTGCTTCCTTTAGATATTAGTAGCAAACTCTTGTGCAGGCCACGGAGTTTGCTTGCGCTACTTATCTGGTGTTTTGTTAACATCTTTACTGAAACACTCTCTCTTTGCTTTGCTTTTGCGCTGATAGCTTCAATGTGCTGGGGAAGTTTCTGTCTCGGGAGGATGAAGGGACTCGGGAGCACCCTGGCACAAATAGTAACGATGTGTTTCATGCTGGCAACGGTGGCTTTGCTGTGTTGGGGGGGCTACCTTGGGGAGAAAATGATTGAATACATCTCTCTCTTTCTACCGGAAATTGATGTAGATGCTTTTATTGTGCATGCTCCCGAGGTCCTCGTCCACCCTTACGTGAGCTTCTTGGTACTACTAATCAATATCGTTGGCCTAACCCGGGTTGTCTGTAGTCTGATCCCGGTTTGGCCTGGGAGGAGACAAGTTTCAGGTGGGGTGACACCAAAATGTCTCCTGAGACGGCCTGTCCCTGGGTGGCAAGGGGTCTGGCAGGATTTGGGCAGGTTGGTGCAGCAGCTGCACCAGGGGTGAAGGTGTGCCGGGACAGCACTGTTTTGACAAACTACCAATGAGGGCAGTTTATCCATCACCATTAATGAAGCATGCTGCAGAGCTGTTTGTGAGAGATTGAATAAAAGGGATGAGCCCTGCAGTGGACACAAGTGTTCAGAGTCCCACAGCCCGCTCTGATCTATTCATCTGGGACATCTGAGGTCAGACTCCTGGTGAAATAAAAGTTTCCAGAGCCTGAGGATTGCTAGGGACTGTACTGATTCCTTCATCTTCTTTAGGTTTTGTGTAGCCTTGCTGTAGATGGCAAGGTAAGTTTTACCATGTGCTAGTCAGGTTGCATTGTAACCCAGACTTTTTTTGTAGCATGCCTGAGTCATGACAGTCCTGAAGGTCATGGGACAGTGTGGAAGCTGGGTGGGTTGCTGGAGAAGGTGTAAAATACAGTAGTAAGTAGGTTTAGGGTTGGCATCCCTGTTCACTTGTCAAATCCGCCTTTTAGATTTAATCTGACCTAGCTGGGGTTTACTTGACTGCCTATGTATGTTAAATTTCAATGCACTTTCCTGGACACTAAGGCCTAACAATGAAAACCACTGAGAATCTAGTGTTTGAGATGGTATGTTGCTGAACTTAGGTGTTCTTACCTGAATTTAGCCAAAACTCAGCCTACCCGTTTGCTGAAAATACTGAGAGAACAAAGAAAAGAAGTGTGTCCAGCAGGTCAAGGGAGGTTCTTCTCTCCCTCTACTCTGCACTAGTGAGAGCACATCTGGAGTATTGTGTTCAGTTCTCATCTTCCCAGTTCAAGAGGGACAGGGAAATACTAGAGAGTCCAACAGGAAGCTGCAAAGATGATGAAGGGACGGGAACATCTCTCACTTCTTCACTGTAAGAGTGACAGAGAACTGGAACAGGCTGCCCAGAGAGGTTGTGGAGTCTCCTTCTCTAGAGACTTTCAAGACCCTCCTGGATCTGTTCCTGTGTGGCATGCCCTGACTCATCCTTCTCTGGCAGGGGGGTTGGACTCAATGATCTCCAGAGGTCCCTTCCAACCCCTACCATTCTGTGATTCTATGATTCTATGAATTCCAGGTTCCACAATCAAATGCTTTGGATGCCCCCTTCAAAAGACGAAACAGTAAATTGATACTATGGCCTGCAACAATTCTTGGTTTTAAGAACAACACAATAAAGCATATTGGCTATGAATGTCCAGTGCACATAGTCAGCCCCGTTCCTCTGGTCACTTAGCAACTTACGACATATCATAAATAGACAGCAGGTCAAGAAGGCACAAAGGAGTAAATGGAAACTCTTATCAGCTGCATGGATTTTAGCAAAAGAATCAAGTGTCCACTAAAATGTCTTCTTTTAGATCAGGTTATGACTCTACATTCCACACCTCTCTTGTAGAGATGCAGTAGCTAATGCAGTGCTCAGAGGCGTTGTTACAGCCTTGCCGCAAGTCCACACACTCAAGCAGCCTTGTTCATATAGTGCCAAAAGAGTAGCCACATTTGCCTGCCCAGATTATTCCAGAAATCCTATAGGACTGCATATGGGGGTTGATTTTTGACCAAATACGCAATGCAACATATATTTTTCCCACTTATTTTGTTGGGTGCCTCTTGCTACATTATTTGAGAGGGCCTTCTAGGTACTCCACCAACTGTGATTTAGATTTCTTCTCTAGTACTACATGTAAGATGTTTCCTACTCCAAGACTAAATCACATATATAGCCCCATGATACAGAAATTTGTCTCCCCATTTGACTACATAACCCTCACTGAGTTACTTGGTTAATTTACAGTTCTTGTTTTCATAGAAATTAAAGTCAGAGTGGACTACTGTATTATGTTCCCTAACTTCCTTGGTCTGCCGCTGCTGTAAAGCCTCACAGATGAGTTGTGTACTATAAATTTGGAAATTAATTTAGTACATTACAAATTTATTTGAAGGATAATTATTATTTAGATCAGCTTGGAATTTTCCCCATTTAGGCTCAGTGGGACCCAGCTGCTGAAATGAAGGGGAAAGAGTTGGGGGATAAACATACGTCAAACTTCTGACTGTGTCTTCCAAGACGATCTCATCAGAAGGGTATTAATTGAACAATAAAATAATGAAAGTAGCTCCGTTCAGACACACGAAAGACAAAAAGTTGACTGGGAAGACCCAGCATAGATCTGTCAGGGACAAATTCCACCTGACCTAGTCAACTGCTTTCTGTGATGAGATGACTGGTGCTATGGACAAGGGATGTTATATAACCTGTCTTTAGCAAAGCCACACGGTTTCTAACAGTAACCTTGTAGCCAAATTGGCAGGATATGGCCTGATAAGCAACTGATAAATTGGGTGTAAAACAGACTGTACTTTTGGGATCAAAGAGCTACTGGTCATCAGTAGCTAGTGAAACACAGCAAGGGACTAGAGGCAAAAACTGTAAAAGGTTTTCAAAATCAACCAAACTTATAGGATGTAATGCCCTTTCAGCAAGTTATCAGCTGATACCAAACTGAGGTTGGGGAGAGTGGGTTGCAGGAGAATAGTCAATTCTCGGGAGGGCAGGGCTGCCATTTAGAGGTACCTCAGGAAGACCAATAAATTGGTTGATGGCAATCAGCCATCTTCAGTGAAGGCAAAAGCAAAGGCCTGGATGTGGTACAACTGTACAGGATAATTCTATGGGTCAATATGGCTTGATGGGGCTCTGAGCAACCTGATCTAGTTGAGGATGTCCCTGCCTACTGCAGGGGGCTTGAACTAGATGGCCTTTAATAGTCCCTTCTAAGTCAATGCATGATATGTTTCTCTGATTCTAGTATTGCTATTCTATTATAAGGTATTTTCTTTTCCTGTAAAGAGAGAAATTCCAGAAAAGTCTTTTTGCAAATGTCATTTCCAATGGAATATGCAAAATATTTGAGGAGCACATCAGATACAAGTAGGCTGGCTGTAATGTGTTTTGTGCCTGTTATACTCATTCTCACTAAAAGACATGAATTTTCAAAGAATTATGTGAAACACCTCTTTTCTCTTACCTCACAGTGCTCTCGATAAAGACTTTGCAGTGATTTTATGTCCTCAAGGGTAGTACCATCTGTCAGAGAAGATATTTCAACTTCTTCAAACTCTGGAAGTACTCGAGATGCATCTGTTTCCATGATAATATAACAGAAGAAAGCTACTGTGAATGGTGCCAACTACGGTTTGATTAGAAAACATTTATGAATGATATAAAGAAATAAAGTCTAGAAGGTCATAATGCCCAAAGGGGAATGTCTTTCATATTTAATATGTATTAAAGTTGCAATAAAATTGTGAACAAATCAGCTAGATATTTTTTTTAAGATAAAAGAGATGTTAAATTACTCTTGACAGATAGCAGATACAAATGATTTCACATACATATTGTACCTGTATATAAAAAAAAGCTAGGCCACATTTTCAGAATATGACAGAATGAAGCAGAATGTTCATGTCAGTATGTTAGAGATTAATATAATTTAATAGCTTTTGTTTTGATCAACTGAATATTTTTTTCATTGTCATGCATGTTAGGGTTTAGTAGACTCAGAAGAATATATTTATTTGAAATTTACAAGACCTTCAACAGTAGTCAACATGTGCTTTTACTATTTCTCATAAATACTTCCAAGAAATTTACTGGTATCGGAGTAAAAATGCACTGTCAATAGGGGGGACAGTGGAAGGGAAAATTCAAAAACATGCAAACAATAGTGTAAGGTTCCCAATGATTTCAGTAACAGTAAGGTTAGGCCAAAGGATGTGGTGCTTCAAAATTCCAATATATGAACTCAAAACTAAGTGTAAAATTATTTCAATAACACATTTAGTATGCTCTTTTTACATTGGCAAATTATTAAATTAACATTTGCTTCCACAACTGAGAAATTGATATGCTTAGCTACATCAATGAATGCACAAAATGCACATTTTAAACACAAGCCTTGGGTTTCTGGTTTTAACTATTTGGATCTTTCCATTTATAACATTGCAGCACAAACTCAGTACACCTTCTTGTCAATGGTCAACACAATTGCAGTTCAAAAATATAATCCAAATTTATGTACATATTCAAAAAAATTGAGAAGACAATGGAAATTCTAGAACTTTTATGAAAAGTTTTTCAGTATGTATTTTTGTATAAAATGCTTCATCACAATTGCATTGCAATATATTTTAAATCTACCATGCAAGTAGATTTTGTGCATTTTTACTTTTATATCTGCATGATGCATATTAAATATTGCAGAAGTCTTACAATATAGAACATACAGCTTCTATGAGTATCTTTTTTTTCCTGTTATCAGTGAGTTTTAAATAGGGCAACATAACTAAAATAATTATTGTATTTCTATGACTTGATTTTAATGGCAATAATGGGGTTATAAAGTGGGTATAACATGTCTTTTCATACCTAAAAACTGTTGATGATGCTGACTTTGGGCAATTATAGTTTGTTCCACAGATGTGCCTGTTTGTTGACTACTTCCTGTGAAACCATCTGCAACACCATCCACTTTCTGCACAGGCTTGTACCTACAAAATGATCAAATACAAAATTTTTCTTTATGTTCATTTTTTGTAAGTGCAATATTACACTCTATTCTGCCTGCTTTCTCGGTCTCAGTGTACAGCTTTGCTAGTTCACACACACAAAAAAGTAACATCAGACTAATTGTAGTAAGAAAAGGTAGAACATTGGTAACGCATTATACAATTCATAAAGCTGATATCACAACACAAACACCAATTTCTTGTGGAATTTAGTTAAAAAACTAATATCTAAAGCTCATTTACACTAAATAAACACAATCTTACCTTTTCCAAAGGACTTTCCCAAAACAAAGTAGCTCAAAAATAAGGTTTCATCACCTTAAGAAGGGCCATGCATATATTTGGACAAAGGAATTTAAATAATTTTAAAATGTAACAAACTTCTCATGAGCTCAGACGGTCTGAGAAGGCTACTTTAAGTGCTGAACCAGGGAAGGTTCAGATTGATATTAGGAAGCATTTCTTTAGAGACACAGTGGTCAAACCCTGTAACAGGCTACCTAGAGAGGTGGATGATGCCCCAAGCCTGTCAGTGTTTAAGAGGCATTTGGACAATGCTCTTAATACTATGCTTTATCTTTTGATCAGCCCTGAAGTAGTCAGGCAGTTGAACTACATAATTGTTGTAGGTCCCTTTCAACTCAACAACTATTCTATTCTATTCTATTCTATTCTATTCTATTCTATTCTATTCTATTCTATTCTATTCTATTCTAAACCCTTCATCAGTCAGGACACAAAAGCTTTTAAAAATATAAAAAGGACTAAGATACCATAGCACCACAAAATATTAGGCTTGATGAGGCCATAACACACCATCTGTTCCTCAGATACTGGAAGGCCACAATAAGGTCTCCCCGGAGCCTTCTCTTCTCCAGACTGAACAACCCCAACTCTCTCAGTGTGTCCTCATAGGAGAGGTGCTCCAGCCCTCTGATCATCCTCGTGGCCCTTCTCTGGACACGTTCCAGAATGTAATAAGTTCCCTCTAATACACTCTGGTCAAATCTGTCATTATCTCAAACCCTTCAAGCTCCACATTGGGCATTAAAAAGGACTGGTGTGTTTTAATCCCAGTAGACAGATAAATACCAAACAGCTGCTTGCTCACTCCCCTCTCCCCAGTGGTACAGGGAAGAGAATCAGAATGGTAATAGTGTGAAAATTCATGGGTTGAGATAAATACAATTTAATAGGTAAAGCAAAAGCTGCATGCATAATGGTCAGAAATGCAAGATCTGTACTCTGCTTCTTGCATTCCTCACTCCCCTCAGGATCTTGAGCTCCTCTCAAGTCAAGGCTGCCACCAATTGCCACATTATCAATTAGTTCTTCCTCGTTCATGAACAGCAGATCCATCTGTGCATCCCCCCAGTTGGCCTGTATTAAGAAGTTTTCATCATCATTCACCCTCTGCAACACCATCCAGAAGTCTCCTGGACTACTTTTGTCCCATTGTTTCCCTTCCAGCAGATGTCATGGAGCTTCAAGTCCCTCATAAGAACCAGAGACTATAATCTGGACACTTCCTCAGGTTGCTTAAAGAAGGTCTTGTGTCCTTCTTCACACTGATCAGGTGGTCTGTAACAACCTCACATCATAACATCACCCCTTACTAGTCTCTTCTCTGTTCCTGACCCACAAGCTCTCAAACAGCCTGTCACTCATTTCATAGAAGAGATCTATATGCTTGAGCTATTCCTTCATGTAAGGGGCAATCCCCTCTGCTTCCTTGCCTGTCTTCATAAAGAGCTGTCAGCTGTATCTGTACCATTTTATAAGACCATATCCAAATAAAAGCTCTAGCTGAGATTCCTAATAGTACTTGATGAACTTTGAAAGCCTTTTCCTGTAAGCATCTGAATGTATGTAGAATAGCTGCTAATGGATAGGATAAGAGACCAGATCATAAACCAACATTCATATTGAGTCAAAAATACATGAGAACATGGTATAATTCTATTGAAGGGATCAGGGAAGCACAATATGTTTACTAGCTCTAATCCTTTCACTATTATATATACTATATTATATATACCATTACAATTTACGCCAGGAAAGAATAGTTTTTATTTTACATCAGAGAAAGCTGTATGGACAGTGAATCTCCAGGCTTTCCATGTCTTAAGTCTAAGTCCCGTGTTAATATAACTAGAGAACCATACTTACTGGAGGAGGTACACTACAGATAGGAAGGTGCTGTCCACTGAATACCACAGAACAACCTGGAACCTGTTGTGTGCTGCAGGGTGATATGTGCTGGACTGTACAAAGTGGAATTCCTTGTGGTGCCACCGTTGTCACTGTGTATGAAACGGGGACTACTCCCTGATGGATCTGCAGAAAAAAAGGCTTTGGACAGTTATGGTGTGACATAGAAAACAAGCTTTCACCTACTTTTTTTTTTTACTCTGAACGTGTTAAAGAATGCAAATACCTGTAATCCCTGTCCTTTACCAAAAAAACCCAAAACTTCTTATTGGAGTATCACTCTTCAGTCAGTGTTTTTAGGACAAGGCCAGGACTGAGCTCTCAAGATGTCAAGTCCTCCAAGGCACTGTTAGAGGCACTCAAAAGAATCTCAAAGTCAGTAAAACTGCTCCTCTTAAACACTAAGATTAGTTCTTAGAGAAAATAGTCAGCAGTAACTTCCATGTAAAAGCCAGTCAGAAAAAGGGGAGGGGGAAACCCCTACAAGTAGGAAAATAATCTCTTTAATTTGTTCTTGCAGAGTGATTAAATGTTAACCCAGTAATTTGTATCTTTGAAGAAAAAGAGCTTCAGATAGATTTTCTTTCCTGTAAATAAACCAATGAATGCCTACTCAGGGCAACACTCCAGGTATGTGTCTTACACATGACTAACAACTGTAGATGAAAGCAAAGATTAATTTAAGACAAGGTTAAATAATCATAAACATGCCTCTGAAACAACATCCATTAAATATCTACAAACATAGTAGAGAACATGATGGCTTAAAGGGTTTTTTTAGTTCGCAATATTCACTTAGAACTCAATCATCAGTCCAAGGGTAGAAGATACTCTGGACCCAGACACTGCTCAGTTCCTTGTACTACATCAGGAAGCTAGCAAAAACTGCAAGGAATCATAGGTAGGGAACATGGATCCACACAAAGTAATTATTTTGAAGAATCTTTCTTCACAAACTACTAAAATGGAAAAAACCCTTGGAAAATGAACAAGCAAGAACAGCTCATTACAAAGGTGAGAATAAGTAAAATGAAGAAAGCTAGCCTACTTGAAACGGCCGCTAAATGCAAAGGCCAAAACAGGAACAGATGACTGAAGCAAACTTCAAATCTCAAAACTGCACATATTTGGGAAACAAGCCATTCAACAGAAACAGTAACTTGAATCTAGTTCCAGTTCAGGTACCAATGCAAATATTTTATATGTGAGCTATCAGAGAATTTTTAATGACATAACTGTTGGATGTTTGAGGGCAGTGCCAGATGGGATTGAGGAGAAGTTACCACTGCACTCAGTAAAGGAAGGAAGGAAGGAAGGAAGGAAGGATCAGTGGGGGTCCTGTTGTGTGAGATTTCTGGGCACCGGAAAGAGAAGAGCATGTCCTAGAATCTGCAGCATGGACTTCCCAAGGGTCACTCCTGCCTCACCCACCTGAGTGGCTTCCTGAGGATGTGGCTGTGTTTGTGTGTGAGGGGAGAATAGTGGCTGTCTATCCTCTCAGCTTCAGCAGAACTCTTGGCATGGTCCCTCCATAGTCTTGCTACCCCAGCTGGCCCATCACAGTCTGGATGGGCACACAAAGAGATAGGGAAACCACCAGCTGGGTGCTGAGGCTGAGAGAACAGTGGTGAAGGTGTCATTCCCTAGCTAGAGGTCACTGGACATACTGGGGCACTGTGGGGCAGCCCAGGGGACTCTCCTGGCCCCTGAGCAGTTTCACAGCTGTCTCTGTGACTCAGAGGAGGCAACTCTCACCATATCTGTCGATGGTACCCAACTGGGAGCACCATTGCTGTGCCCTGGGGATGCCATTCAGGGGAAACATGTCTGGTGAGAGGACTGTCCTGTCAGGAACAGGAGGAGAGAGATAGAGGACAAGGGCCAGATACTGCGCCTGGGACAGATGAACACCCATGGGGGCAGGGGCTGGAGACTGCCTGGCTGGGGAGCAGCTCTGAAGGGACAGTCCTGGTGGTGCCTGGGGACTGAAACCAAACCCAGCCCAGCAGCGACACACATGATCCAGTGGGACCTGGGAGCAAAGGAGCCAGCAGGGTCCTGGGGTGTGGAAAGAGGAGCCTGCCACCTGAGTGAGGGAAGGGATTGTGCCCCCTGCCCAACACTTATGCCACCAGCAGGACACTCCTGTGTCCATTTCTGGTCCCCACTTCAAGGTACTGGGTCTGGCAGGGGTGGGATTGGCTTTCTTTGGAGCAGCCTCTCCTGTGGTGCCCCTTTTTTCACTGATGTCTAAACCAGTGTTGGGAACACACCAGTGGGTTGGCTGTTGCTGGGCAGGGTTTGCACAGCATCAAGGTCTTCTCTGGTCTTCCATCTGCTGCCTCCCAGTGAACAGGCTGGGGGTGGGGTATCTCACCCAGGACAGCTGAGCAGAGGGATATTCCAGACCTTATGATGTCATGGTCAGCAATAAAACTGGGTCCAAGAAAGAAGGAGGAGGTTTTTGTAGCTCCAGGTGTCTGTTGCCGAGAGAGTGTCTGGTGTCAGTCTGCTCGTGGGAGGTGGTCAATGATGGCCTTTGCCTTGCCTGTTGGGTTTGGTTTAGATTTGATCTTTTTTCCTTCACCTCTCATGTCTTTTTATTCCCAGTCACAAGCTGCACAACAACTGCAGGGCAGCAGTGTGGGTAGAACCTGGCTGGTTGAGGAGTGTCCTGAGGAGAAGGGCCCGGGCACCAGGATGTTGCCATGTGAGGCAGTGGCCTCCCATTTCAAAGTGGGAGAGTGGAGAAACTGGAGAGAGCTGTGAGGAGAGCCTGAGGGAACTGGGCCTCTCCAGCCTACTGAAGGATTCCTGGAGCAACCTAGGATGAGCCCACAGCTCCCTGGAGAGATAATGGAGCCAAGCTCTCCTCTGCACTGGCCAATGAGTTGACAGAGGTAACAGCCACACATGCTGCCCCATGGGATCCCACCTGCCATTGCCCACAACAGGCCAGGTTCTCATTCCCTGTTGTCCAGGCTCTGTGCTCTGCTACTCTCCTTCTCCACTTGCCTGGGATCAGGGCTCCACAATTCCTTGGTCATTACAGCCCAGACTGACACTGCTCTTCACACCCCTGATAACTGGTCTTCCTCTCTTGGGAGTACCAGTTCCAGGTGAGCATCAGAGAGGGTGGCCCACTCGGCAGCTGTCTGAAGAACTTCTCCAGAAACACCACAAGAAACTTTCTCTTTGCAGGAGGAAATGGGGCCTCTTTGCATCCTGATCTCTCAGCTGGCCAGGCAGAGTCAGTGCCTCTCCATCAGAGCCAGGGCCTGCGACCCACAGATTTCCTCAGGTCACTGAAACAAGCCGTTGATCACTCCTCCTGCCTGGGTGATCTGTCCCTTTGTCCTGGGTCTGGCTGGGCTGGGGTTAATTCTCTCCACAGCAGACCATGGGGTGCTGGGCTTTGGATCTGTTCCTAAAGCAGCCCTGAGACAAACCCCGTGGTGTGGCTGCTGCTGAGCAGCCCTTTCAGGGCATGAAGGTTTCCTCTTCCTCACACTCTGCCCACACAGCCAGTGGGCTGGGGGTGTGCAAGGTGGCAGGAACAGAGCTGGGGCAGATGACCGCAAATGCCCCAAGGGATGGTCCATTCCATGGGATGTCATGAGCAGTGAAAGACAGTCCAGAAAAGATGGAGGAAGGGGAGACATCCCTGGTGATGGCATGGTGTCCCCATGTCCCTGACACCCATGGTGGAGCCCTGGCTCCCTGGCGATGGCTGAAGCCCGGCCTGCCCTTGGGCAGTGGGGAATGAATTCCTCCTTCTGCTCTGGGCACACACAGCTCCTGCTGCACCTGCTGAGCTGCCTGTGCCTTGACCCAGGAGCTTTCTGGCCTTGTCCCTGCTGAGTCCCTGCCCCATCCTGCTGAGGGGGCACTGGGGGAGGGAGCAAGTGACTGTCTGGGGGCTCAGCTGCTGGCTGCCATCAAACCCAACCAAACTCCTCTTGCAGCCTCATCCTTTCTGGCCTCTCCTGTCACCCACACACAAACTCCCACCTGACCTGCTGCCTGTCCTGCAGAGAAAGAAAAGAAAAGAAAAGAAAAGAAAAGAAAAGAAAAGAAAAGAAAAGAAAAGAAAAGAAAAGAAAAGAAAAGAAGAGTTGTTCTTTTACATTTTGAAGATAGCAACATTTTAGATTTTTTACAGAACAGGTAATTTTAGCATGACACCACAGTAAATGCAGTAAATGTAGCTAACTAAATATGGAATTAAATTAAAACATCCTTAAGGACTTTTTATTTAAGCACTTTATACTGTCATCTGTAAGCTCTGAAGCTGGATAAGTCTATAATAGATAAGTGGCAAGATCTTATTTGAAAAATAAATGACAAGTTGCAGAAGCATCCAATTTAATTTCCTATACGATTATTTCTTTAATGGTTTGTTATAGGGTAAAACAGAATTCTGGACATGATGGTCAATTTGAGTTCCATTTTCAAGTTGGTTTTCTTTCCTTTTTTCCTAAGAAAGCAGCAGTAAAACACAGTAAAACAGCATGACATCTTAGACCACTGTCATCTCTCTAAGGATTATTTTATACAAAATGCTTCACACATTTGTGGGAACAGCATCAAGTAATTAAAAGTGTGTGATCATAGATTTTGGTTTTTTTAAAAATCAGGCAACTTTTTTTCTTTTCATAACTTAAAACAGTTGAGATGGTATTTATTTATTTTCCTTCATAAACACTGAACAAAAAATGTTCATTTCACACTAGTCTGATATAGCAGAGACAAATCACGTTTCCAGATTAAATTATAAGAAGAATGAACAACGATATTTTTAAGTAAGAGAAAAATTCAGGGTCAACTTCATAATGCCTAAACAATTTGGCAGCTAAGTGATAACTTTAGGATGCTCCTCAGCTGAGATGATCTGCCTACCCATCTACAGTCTTATTCTGCTTTTATGCAAAGAAAACAAATTCATTTGAATGAACACTGAGAACATAGAATGCAGATAGAATAAAAAGTATCAAATTTGAGCCAGTGTTCTCTGAAGAGATTATGTATGTGCATATACACACACACAAAATACTATACATATATATAGTATCTATGAAGAGACAAAAAAATAATTACATGATAATCCATTTCAAAATAAGTCTCTTTACCTCACAGGTATTGTAATCTTCAGAATCCAACAGGCTGCAAAGCTTTGGTAAGAGATCAGGCCAGTTCTGTAATTCTCCTTTTGAAGCAATGGTTGTTATCAGAATGCCTAAGTGAATCAGAGGAATAAAGGAAATGAGATCTCATATATCTTCACAGGTTTCACACCAATTTTTCTCATTTTACTCCTGTCAAAGATCTAAGCAGTTAAGAAATTTCTTGTTTTATTAAGAGCTGGCAAGCATAAAAAGAGAAAGCACATTTAATTAAAAATGGTATTTGAAGGTCTTTGAAGTGCAAAGGCAGGTTGTTCCTGCTACCAGGAAGGGCTCAGATGTGACAAGTCAAGCACAAATTCCAGTTAATGAAATAATCATGCCCAAACACTGCAGGGCAGGTTCTGCTCTAAGTTTCCTACTAAAAAACCTACAAATCTTGACCTCCAGTAAACATAGAGTATCCACCGCAAGTCACCTCAGGCACCTCATCTTTATTATGACAGAAAAGCGGTCATTCAATAAACTGATAACCCTATGTTAAATTATGTGTTCACAACTTTACTATGATTACACAAAACATTAAGGACACATTCTAAGATTGAGATACCTACTAAGAGCTTACATGCTATAGCAAGTCATTGAGTGATCAACTGTAGGGGTTGGCTGATTCAGATCCAGCAAACAGATCGGATGGCCCAAAGAGTCACTAATTCCATTTCCAGCACAAACAGAAATTCCAGGAAAAAACAATTAGGTGACAGGAATGGGGAAGGCTGCTTATAAACTAAGACCAACTATGAGTCCATTTTGCATCAACTAGTAATCTTCCAAGTGACAAGTGAAAAAAAGCTTTCCTAAGTTTTTTCATTGAGCTAATCATCATATATCCTTTTTCTTTGGAATAAAATGTTAAAATTTTTATTAAATATACAAAAATACAGGACATTACAGACCAAAGGACATCTGGGGCAAGTCACAAAGATATTTTGCATTGTGTTTCCTTTGATGCAATAAGGCCAGAGGACGCAAGAAGACAAAGGCTAAAAACAAAGACAGAGGTCAGACACAGTTTTACAGATCCAGAAGTAGTTGGCATCCAGTTGTCTTCGTAATTGCAACTGAACAGAAAATTCCCAAAAGCCTATGGAGATCTAATCTCGCTCGCCTGCTGCTTTAGCTGGCCAGCAAGGAACAGAAGACACAAGAGATTTACTTTTGTGACTTTCTCTGCAACGCAGACACAGAAACAAGGACATCAGAAGAATAATCAAAACAAAGAAAAAATGAAATTTAGTAGCTTGCAGCTTTTTGACAGGTTTAGTCTAGAGTTGACAGTTCATACAATAGTTTGGGCTGGAAGGGACCTTAAAGATCTAGTTCCAACCCCCCTGCCATAGGCAAGGACACCTCCCACTAGACCAGGTTGCAAAAGGCCCCATCCAATCTGGCCTTCAACACGTCCAATGATGAGGCATCCACAACTTCTCTAGGGAACCTGTTCCACTGTCTCGCCACCCTCACAATAAAGAAATTCTTCCTGATATCTAATCTGAATCTACCCTCTTTTAGTTTAAACGTATTACCCCTTATTCTATCACTACATGCCCTTATAAAAAGTCCCTCTCAACGGACAGGCGAGTCCACGAGATTTGGGCAGGGGCAGTTCCAGAGAGCTTTATACTGGGAAACCTCTTGTATTTCAGCTTGCAGAGGAATAAAGAAAGAGAAAGATGGGAACAACACCCAGTGTTGAAAGGGGGATGCCTCTTGCTGGGTTTTGTAAAATTGGAAAAAGATCCCTTGGCACAGGCATTGCAAAAAAGGAAATTGCTAACCTTGTGCCAAGAGGAATGGCCATTGTTAACGACAGAAACAGGAGGAAGACCAATAGAGGAGTGGCCTCCTGGGGGGGATGTTTAAGCAGAATTTTTAAGAATGATTTTAGAAGACTCTGGGAGCCAAGATACTGATTTTTGGTATATTTGGTATAATTGGGCACAACAGAGAAGAAAAACTCCTTTAATAAAAATTTAAAGCAGCACGCTTCCCTCAGCTCCCGAAACCAAGGAAACTGGGCTTCCTTCCAAGGGTGTGGGCATGTATCCAATGAGTTTGGATTACATCCCAAACACAGGAGCAGGTCCGGATGCACCTGCTGGAGTCCCTCCAGGAACTGCGGTAATGAGACATGAACCTTGGAAACACGGTGACCAAGTAACCTGGCAGTCTAAAATGCCCCGCTTGCAGGATGACTCTGAAACGTGTGCTCAGTTGTTATTGGGAATTGTCACTGATTATACTCCTAATTGGAACAATATGGAAACTCTACTGCAGGAATTATTTACTGCAGAAGAGAGAGAGAAAATCCATCCAATGGGCTGGTGAGTGTACGGCTAATTGGACAAAAGTTTTAGAATGCCGACAACGGCCCGATGAGCGCCCGAGCAATTGTTGGGGATGATTAAAAGCTACTCTTTCAAAATCTGGAGGTGTGACCCATGACAATTCCCAAGAACCACTAGCCATTAGTGGTTTTGTAGATCAGTCTTCTCCAGATATAAGTAAATACTTTAAGAAACACATGCCAGGGTGGCAAGGTGAAACATTAACTGAGATCTTAAGTGTTCCTACCTTTGATTTTGATGGGCGAAATGAAGAGAAGCAAAACCAGGAAGCTGAAAGGTTAAGACCTGAGAGAAAACAAGACTGGAAAGACAAAGAAAGGGAAATCAGTCTGCAAGCTGCAGTGATTGCCCAGAACTATAACCCCAGGGGAAGAGGAAGGGGGCTTCCCCAGGGGAGGTTTAGAGGAAGGGGAACATCTGGCAGGACCCCTGGAGTTCCTCCTGCTTCACAGGATGTTAATTCTTCAGACTGTTTTTTATTGTGGCAGTTTAGGACATACGCAGAGGGAATGTCCGCTGAGACCTGTAACGACATCGGGAAGACCTTCACCTGTTAGACCTCCACGACACAGTTCACAGCAGGTTGGGTACCCCTCTTCCCTGGGAACCTGAAGAATTATGGAACCCACTGGAGTTGAGGTGGATGAGCACAGACAGATTTCTGCAGAGGTAAATGACATTAATGTCATCTTCCTAGTGGATACGGGAGCGACTTTGTCCGGACTCTCCCGTCTCCTTGCTGGGGCGAGACCTAATGCAGGAGTTTGATGCACTTATCTCCCTTGAACCCCAGGGAATTCAGTTGATTACAATGGAGTCAGAAATAGTTAAATTGAAAAACCAAACAGAAAGTGGTCTGAATGAAATACCGCTTGAATTGGCCAGTGTTCCCAGGGAGCTCTGGAATACCTCTGGGGATGAAGTAGGATTATTAAAATCAGTTGAACCCGCAGTGATGAAAACGAGAGGAGGGACACCTCCTTCAGCTGGGCAATACCCAAGAATAGCTGAAGCTGTTCCGAGTATTGGGAAACAAATTGTACGTTTTCTGAAAGAAGGGATTTTGAGGGAATGGCGCAGTCCTTCCAACACCCCAATCCTGCCGGTAAGCAAGCACAGAACTGATAAGGATGGGGATCCTTTCCAAGGAAATCTATTTTAATACAATATGTAGATGATTTGTTATGAGCTAGCAGAACTGAGGCTGACTGTCTTCGGGATGCTGAATTTAGGTATTCAACTTGTTAAAAAGGGACATCGTGCATCTCCCTCTAAACTGCAGTTTTCTAAACATCAAGTGAAATATTTGGGGTTTATATTAAAACCAGGAAGGTGAGAGGTGGACCCTGAAAGAGTTAGGGCTATTCAAGAAGTTCCTAGACCAATCACTAAGAAACAGTTAAGGGTTTTTTTTTTTAGGACAAGTAGAGTTTTGTTGCTCTTGGATTCCAGGATTCAGTGAAATTGCTAAAACATTGTGTGAAGCCACCCGAAATGAGCAAGTTGAACCAATTGCCTGGGGCCTTGCGGAGACCAGCAGAGCCCCACGGAGACCAGCACAGCCCAGCAGAGCCCAGAAGAGCCCAGCAGAGCCCTGCACAGCCCTGCACAGCCCAGCACAGCCCAGCCCAGACCAGCGGAGCCCTGCAGACCCCTGCAGACCCCAGCAGAGCCCTGGAGGGCCCAGCAGAGCCCACTGGAGCCCGGCACAGCCCAGCAGAGCCCTGGGGAGCCCAGCAGAGCCCTGCACAGCTCAGCAAAGCCTGGCAGAGCACAGTTGTGCCCAGCACAGCCCAGCAAAGCCCTGCAGACTCCAGCAAAGAATTGCAGAGCACTGGAGGGCCCGGCAGAGCCCAGCAGAGCCTGGCAGACCCAGCAGAGGCCCACAGAGCCCTGCAGAGCCCCGCAGAGCCTAACGGAGCCCGGAGGAGCCCAAGGTAGTCTCCTAGTTACTAGGCATTCAGTATTTTCCTCTTGTATTCTAAGCCCTCCCTCCCCCAATCTCTAGTAGTGTCCTTACAAATTGAATTGCTCCTGCACAGCCAAAACTGAACATTCAGATGAGGTGTCACCAGAGCAGAGTAGAGGGGCAGTAGAGGCCTTCATTTATTCCAAAGAGAAGGCATTAAAATTAGAAATGTCAATGGCTTGCTCACAAAAAAAAAAAAGCTGCTAATCCCGATTGCTCATGCCTGCCCTAACCTCCATATTTTTCATACTTTTCAGAACAACCTCTTCTGTAGCCTAAAGTAAAGGTGGCAGGTCCATCATCTTTAGGGCTGTGAATGGGCTGCCAGGAGTAGGTGAGGGCGAGCATGAGAATTCAGGGCTAGCAGCTTTCTTTTGGGAGTAATCTCTAGACGTTTCCAATTCTTAGGGTCGGCTCGGAAAAAGGGCTGGTTTTCAGAACAACCTCTTCTGTAGCCTAAAATAAAGGTGGAAGGTTCATAGTCTTTGGGGCTGTGAAAGGGCAGCCAGGAGTATCTGAGGGCGAGCATCAGAAGTCAGGGCTAGCAGCTTTCTTTTGGGAGCAATCCTAAAATGTTTCCGATTTTGAACCGTCGTCTCGGTGGCAAAAAAACCCTAACTGACCTGGATTCACAGGGTGACCTGGCAGCATCATGGCTCTGCCAGATAAGAAAGGTCTTGAGGGAGCAATGTTGATGGTGTGTCATGCTCCCTTTGGCATGCCCTTTGCAGCCCCAGTGTCTCTGCAGCTGTAGGCTTTCTGGTTCTCAGAATCCTAACCCTAACCCCAACCCTAATTGAATAGGATTTGCTGATTGAGATGGGAGGCCAAGACCATATTAGAGCCTGGGAAAGTGTTGGAGGCTGAGAGGGGGTGGGTGACCAGAAAGAGTGGGAGGCCTAGAGGGGGTTGGAGGCCCAAGGGGCTGGGAGACCTGAAGGGAGTCAGGGAACAAGAGAGGTTGGGAGCCCGATAGGGCATGTGAGCCAGAGAAGGGATGGGAGGCTGGAAAGGGATTGGAACCTGAGAAGGGATGAGAGACCTGAAGGGTGTGGAAGGCCAGACAGGGGACACTGTCCTAGAGTGGGGAGGAGGCCAAGAGCGGGGTTGAGACCATGAAAGAGGGAGAGGCCAAGAGAAAGAGCGGAAGGCCAAGAGTGGGTTTGAAACTGTAACTGTGATAGAGGCTGAGAGAAAGAGTGGAAGGCAGGGGGGGAGGCTGAGAGCAGATTAGAGCCCAGAAAAGAGTGGGAGGCTATTAAGGGGGTGGAATGTTGAGAGGGGGTCGAATGTTGAGAGGGAGTGGGAGGGTGGAAGTAGATGGGAGGCCAGATGGGGGTCAGGGAACAATAGAGGGTGGGAGCCCCATAGCACTTGTGAAGCCAAGAGGGTGGGAGCCCGACAGGGCATGTGAGGCCAAGAGGGGATGGGAGGCCCGAAGGGGGTGGGAGGGCAAGAAGGGCTTGGAATCCAGGAATGAGTTAGAGGCTGAGAGAAAATGGGAGGCCAAGAGCAGATTAGAGACCAGGAAAAAGTGGGAGGCTGAGAGAGGGTAGAGGCAGGCATGTGGGGAGGCCAAGCGCGATTGAGAGGCCAGAAGGAAGCTGGGGGGAAGGCTGAGGGCGATTGGGAGGACAGCACAGTGCAGGAGGCTGAGAATGGGAGAAGGCCCCAAGGGGCATGGTGAGGCAGAGCTACGCACACACACAGAACCAAAGGCACACACAATGTAACATCCTCTTTGGTACAGGGGTTGGTACAGGCTGCTAGAGCTTTCACCATTTTTAGACCTTTGGCCTTTTTTTGACTCCTTGACTTTTTAGTTTCCCTAGAACTCTCTTTCCTAGATACGCACAGCTGACAGATACAGATACAACCATTCGTATCTCTGCTTGAAAAGGAAACTGTGTGCTCTAAATCACCAAGTCAAAATCATCTTGACAGACTCTCCAGCTGACTCCCTTAACAAACTAGAGAAGTCCCAAAGGACAAAAAACACCCAAACCCATCAGAACAGACCGGGATACGCACAAGAGAGGACGCAACTCACTGCCATTCCCAGTGTCAGTGGGAGATCTTCACCACCCTGAGGCTTCTCTTTCTACCCTTTCTCCCCTGGCAGGGCCACCCACCTGACCCTCACCTGCTCAGCAGCACACAGGGGAGGACTCCTCGACACCCCTCACTCACAAGGCTTCCTTGATCTGTGGAGGCTCACCCACATAGCCAATGGAGGCTATGAGCTCCCAACGCCACATGCTGGTGACCTGCTCTGTTGGGGACAGCCCAAGGAATCCTTCCTCCTGCAGGGCCTGGCCATTCCTTGCTGGAGGCACCTGTCTGTGGGAAGCCGTTAGATTCTCTCCTCAGCCAGTTCCCCTTCATCATCTTCTTCAGACAGGTATGCTCAGGCAGCCCCCTTTAGAGCCTGAGCCCCTCACACAGCAGGGCCAACCCATCCTCTCTGGCTACGCCTAAGGCTCCTCCACCCAAGACTGAGGTGGGGGCAGTCAGCGACATTCCCAGGGGAGGAATGGATGCCTGCATCCTCAGCATGGCTTCTGGCAGAAAGAAAAGAGGAGAGGAGAGGGAGAGGAGAGGGAGGGGAGGGGAGGGGAGGGGAGGGAGAGGGAGGGGAGGGGGAGGGAAGGGAAGGGAAGGGAAGGGAAGGGAAGGGAACTGTTTCTTTAGTCACCTGTTTCTTTTACTCATGATGCTTTTGCTTTCTAGTCAAGCACATGATTTCTAGTCAAAGGACAGTTTTATTATTCAGAACCTTATTCTGGAGTATTACATCTTTCATTCACAGAGTTCCCATGCATGTTGTGTGAGTCACACAAACTGAACTTTTCACTAGTTACTCATTTTTCATTACCAGAAAGCCTGTCTGGAGGCGCTAGAACCATACATTTACTGTTGCATCAGAATACAGAGGAGGACATACATGAAGGGTCATCTCACTGCAGGAGGGTTGGACTAGATGACCTTTGAGGGTCCCTTCCAACCCAGACGATTCTACGATTCTACGATTCTAACTGTTTTACTGAAAATGCAAGTCACAGATATCTAAAATTGGATGCAAAACTTTTGACATTTTTTTCTGTTTTGTTTTTTTTTCCCTTACCTTTATTAACGACCTGCTGCAATATGTTAATAAGTTCTTTCCTCTGATGTGTTTAGACAGTATAATTAGAAAAGCTTACTGGAAATTTATCAATTCTATACTTCAAAGTAGGATTTGAATATTATGCAATAAATAAAACATGGGGGGGTTGTACATTAAGGGATCTAGAAGGAAAAATAGCATGTCATCGTATGATGAAAACTCAATGGAATAAATTAAGACAACTTAGTTCTACTACTTAAAATTTTAAATGGGTGTCATTAACACTCTTTGTAGTATTTTAATGTAGGGGTGCAAAATTTTACACATACTAGTTTTAAGATAATATATTACATTATTTTTCTGCTTTGACCTCCCTCATCTGTGTTTGAAAATGTTTCTTCTTTTAGGACTCTACTGGAGATAGCTGCTAAAATCTGTCTATATGTCCTGGTTTTGGCTGGGGTAGAGTTAATTTTCTTCCTAGTATCTGGTACAGTGCTGTGTTTTTGATTACGGGTGAGAATAATGTTCATAACACACTGATGTTTTAATTGTTGCTAAGCAGTGCTTACACTAAGTCAAGGACTTTTCAGCTTCTCATGCTGCCCTGCCAGTGAAGAGGCTGACGGTGTACAAGAAGCTGAGAGGGGACACAGCCAGGACAGCTGCCCCAAACTAGTCAAAAATATATTTCAGACTATATGACATCATGTTTGGCATATAAAATAGAGGGAAAGCTGGCTGGGGGGCTGCTGCTCAGGAACAGGATGGGTATCGGTTGGTGGTGAGCAATTGGTTTTCATTTACATATCTTTTTTCTTGGGTTATATTTCTGTGTCTTCTTGTTATTTTCCTCTTCATTACATATTATTATTATTATTATTATTTTATATCAATAATTAAACTGTTCTGATCTCAACCCATGAGTTTTCTTACTTTTACCCTTCTGATTCTCTATCCCATCCCACTGGGGAGGTGGGGGGGAGTGATCGAGCAGCTGTGTGGTGCTTAGTTGCCAGCTGTGGTTAAACCATGACACTATATATTTAACATTTTCTGAATAATTTCAACTGTGCTGTGGATTATAGATGTTCAGCCCTCTCTTCTCTCTCCATTTGGATAGCAGCAATAATCACTGATTCTGCTTTTCCACCCTGATAAACATAATCCAGAAGTTCCAGAATGAAAAAGGTAATAGCTTAAACTTTGAATCTTCCAGACTTAAGAACTGGCTTCTCACTGCTGTCTAGAAACAATGCTTAAGGTACCAATTAGTCCCCCAAAACCTAAAAAGTTATTGAATATCTAAAAGGAATTTTCATTCTTGGTCAGAAAGGTTTTTTTAAAAAAGTGTGGTAAAACTACCCAGCTTGCAACAGGAATCATAGAATCGTTCTGGATGGCAAAGAACTTCATGATCATCAAGTCCAACCATTCACCTAGCACAGCCAAGTCCACCACTAAACCACGTCACTAAGCACCACATCTACGCATCTTTTAAATGACTCTAGGGATAGTGACTTCACCACTTCCCTGGGCAGCCTGTTCCAGGGCTTGATAACCCTTTATGTGAATAAATTTTACCTCATATCCAATCTAAACCTCCCCTGGTACAAATTGAGGCTGTTTCCTCTTATCCTATTGCTTGCTACATGGGAGAAGAGACCAACCCCTGTGGCGATTGATTCACGGACTCTGTCTTGGTTCAGAAATGAAGACGTTTATTGCTACTTCACACACGCCTTATATACCCCAGTGCCCCTAGTCTCAGTAACTTTCCACCAAGTTACTTCCCAACACACGTGAGTCAGCAAGACCCTTATAACGTACAAATATTTACTTTGTCTAACAACCCAGTTTCCCTTTATCATAGCTTAGCAGTGCATCCCAGTTTCCCTTTATCATAGCTTAAGCCTTGAGGTTAATGTTCCCAGGGCTTACGCCCAACAGGTGCAATAATATTTTCTGTACTGGACCCGATGGTCCAGGCCTCCACATCTCCCCCTTTCTTATTTATAACAAAAAGCAGCTTTCAGCATTTTATCAATCATTCCTTGCACACAATGCAATAGGCATGGAGCTAAAATTATGACTACTAAAACAATCAATAGGACCATATCAATCCCATCCTAATCATCCCCTTGATCCACCCCCCTATTCCCCGTTGTGATAACAGTCCATCAAACCAGCTGTCCTAGACTTGAAGATTCCTAACTCCTTCCCTTAACTGCATGATGCTCTTGTGTATGGATTCTGAGTGATCTGATAGGTTCATGCAACACATTCCGGTGCCCAGCAGGATCCTCGGGAGACAGCAGGGGTAGAAGGAGAAACAGGAGACGCAGTGGGGACGACTTCTCTCCAAGCTGATCCCGGTGCCCAGCAGGATCTTCGGGAGAAAGCAGGCGACGCAGTGGGGACGACCTCTCTCCACCACGAGGGCAGCTTCTCTCTCTCCCGAAACAGGAGAAAAACCAAGAGGGCTAGGGGCTCCACCCAACCCCCTTCGTTCGGCAGCTGGCTGGACCCCTCCCCCTGTGGCCAGGTCCTCTGTCTCTCCCAAGTACCCCCAAGTACAGCAATTTATCTCCTAGTAACAAGTATGGAAAAATTCCCCAGAAAAACAAAAGAACTCCCAAAACCCCAACACTGTTGGGACAGAAGAGAAACAAAGTTATGAGATATTACGGAAATCAAAAGCAATACAAGAAGCAACAGGAAAGAAAGTAAGGTTATGGGCATGAGAGAGAGTCCGAAAGATAGCAGGAGATTTAAATAGTAGCAATGTGAGAGAAAATAAAGTGGAAGGAAAAGAAGAGGGGAGACAAAATGAAGAAAATGAGAGGCAAAGAACAAGGGGAAAACCACTGAAAGTAAAGTATATGCAAGACTGACAAATAGCAATGGAGTGCAAGAGGAAAAAAAAAAAGTGATAGGAAATAGTAAATTACATTTATGAAAATTAATAGAACTTAATAGAAAGCTGAATGATACATACAAAGCTATGAGGATACACTTGTCCATGGCACAGATCCATATTTATCACAGATTTTATCAAAAATTTAAACAAGAAAATAGAAGTCTCTGCTGGAATACACAAGGTCTAAAGACAGACAACATAACTATTCAGATTTCTATATCAGTGATGAATTTGAAGGGGATAGGGGTGGGGAAGTAAGGATATTGTTATGCCCCTTTCTGTAAATTTTAAACCAGCCCTGACAGGGCTGATTTTTATTACTAGTTCACAGTGATTGTTTTGCCTGTAAAATTAACTAAAGAAAAGGTATTTCCAAAATATTCCCTACATGCAAAAACCTTTAATTTCTTCAGGGGACTGCCAAACACTTTGGATTTGTACATTAATTAATATTAAAGACATAATGATTGCCCTTATTCCTATTCCAAGGGGAAAAAAATCATCCTAAAATGCTATGTACTTGGGAGAAAATAATTTGATACAATAAGCATGGGACATTTCAGAAAACTCACCTCTTCGAGTACAATATTGCTCAAAAGCATACAAAACCCCCAGGACTACTAAGTTCTGTTCATTTACTTTCCCACTCAGCAAAGTACTTAAACTTGTGTATATCTTTGAGGATGCACTTCAAGTTTATCTTATTCATGATTTCATGTCAGACTAGCTGCAAAGTACTCAATATCTTGCAAGACTGCTCCAGTGATTTTGTTAGGATTTTAAATATTCCTTTTGGAATCTAATTCTTCAATTTGCATTCACCTTATGTGTCATTGACTAAATAAGTAGTTCTGGTGAAGACTATTCATGTCTTATATGGAATATTCCCATTTTATGGCATATTTCCTGCTGACTGGAACCTAGCCAGTGTTATTTCAAATTACAAGAAGGGTGTGAGGGAAGACCCAGGGAACTACAGACCTGTTAGTCTAACCGCAGTACCTGGAAAAAATATGGCTAAATTCATACGGGGTGCTACTGAAAGACATATAAAGGACAATGCAATCATCAGGCACAGCCAACATGGGTTCACAAAGGGAAAGTCCTGTTTAACTAATTTAATATCCTACTTTGATAAAGTCACCTAATAATGGTACTAACAATTGTAAAATTAAAATAAAACATACATTCACTGAGATTCTGGGGACAGAGTTCTTTTCAAGTAGGTTTTATTTTTGCAGTTCAAATACATGATAAACACTTTTTACTCTTCTTGCCACCTAAGCAGGAGTCTGTCAGTATATGGAAATAAATATACTGACATCCAGGTTTTGGTAAATATAAGATAAAAATAGTATTTTAGTCTGTTAGGGACGTGTTATTTTTTACATACTAGTCACCTCTCTGAAATGTTTATACACTAACGCACACAGTATGGGGAACAAACAGGAAGAACTAGAGATCTGTGTGCGGTCTCAGGACCATGATCTCATTGCAATTACTGAGACATAGTGGGACAGCTCACATGACTGGAACACTGTCATGGATGGCTATGTCATTTTTAGGAAAGTTAGGTCAGCAAGGTGAGGTGGTGGAGCTGCTCTTTATGTGAGAGCAACTGGAATGTATTGAGCTCTCCCTGGAGGTGGACTAAGAGTGAGTTGAATGCTTGTAGGTAAAGATTAAGGGGCAGACTAATATGGGAGACATTGTTGTGGGTGTTTACTACAGGCCACCTGATCAGGATGAGGAAGCTGATGAGGCCTTCTACATGCAGCTGGAAGTAGACTCACAACCACAGGCTCTAGTTGTCACGGGGGACTTCAATTATCCTGACATTTGCTGGAAAAACTACACGGACAGGCATGTGCAGTCCAGGAGGTCCCTCCAGTGCATTGACAATAACTTGATGCAGGTGGTGGAGGAGCCAACAAGGAGAGAAGTAGTGCTGGACCTTGTACTAATAAACAAGGAGGGACTTGTTGAGGATGTGAAGGTAGGGGGAAGCCTTGGATGTAGTGACCATGAGATGGTGGAGTTCAGGATCATATGCAGTAGGCACAGAGCCACAAGCAGGATCACTCCTTCTGCAGTGATTTATGTGGTTTCTAACTGGTGTCTCCTGGAGTCATGAGCTGCTCCCAGTAAATGCCTGAGAATGCTAATGTTTTTGTCATGAGAGTAAATTTCAATTAAAGTTGAATATGAAGGTAATTTACATGATAATATATATAGCACTCTATGATTAATTGATAAGGGAACCCTGTTAAAAATTGTTGTTTGAATTAGACACTTTAAAGAGAATTTCAAAGAATATACAGACTTCGGGCTACTGAATGTAAAGGGAAAGTCGTCTTTTTTTTTTTTTTTCTTCACTTGGAAAAGCTTTGATTCCAGAATATGCTGCTTCTTAACTCTGTTTTCATTTTTTAACACTATTTTGAATACACTTGATCGTAAATTCTTAATAGTAGTTTTTATTTGTTTTGCTGGTTTGTTTGTTTTTTTACAAATGCTATGTTCATACAAAATCAGACATGCCATTTTTGTGGACAGCCAAGAACTAGTTTCTGAGCAGCTAATAATAGAGGTGATGAGGTCAGTAGTCAAAAGTCCAAACCTCTGAGTGATACAAACTCAGAAACTTTTAATTTTAGTTTTTCACAACTAAGATAGATAAAAGTTTAAATTGCTAGAGTGTCTGAGATGTAGAACTTGATCTGTCATTCAAGCATCATGTTCCAGGAGAGACAAGACAACCTGTACTTGAGTGCTGGACTTCAGATCCATACAGCATGCAGTAAGTGTTCAGCCATGGAACTACAGCTGTGGTCTGCCTTTTTCACCACGGCTTTCTGTACTTGCTCAGTGATGAGGTGCTTAGAGCATGTTAATACATTTGTGAGGATGTAATTCTTCCATGTTCCCAAGAGGAAGATTCACAATGGGGAGAACTGCAGGATGTGAAGTTTTTTTCACTGAGACATAAGTAGCTACAATATAGTCTTTCGTTGACTGTAAGGTGGCAGCCTGTCTAAGCAGGTCTTTAGTCCAGTTCTTTGCACAATTAATTTTTGTGAAGATGACTTGTACGTCTCTTTACTGTTCTAAATCAGGGGGTTCATTACTGGCTTGCAGGAATATAACACCTGTTATCAAAGTCTGGAATGCCTTGTTCCTTGGTACTATATGTGTATCTTGCATGATGGTCCTCCTGTGTGGCCCACATACACCGTGCACAGCCATATGTATTGCTCTCTTACAGAGGGGGGGTACCTGCTTTCTTTCTGGCCTGGTACAGGTGCTTCAGAGGTGCTATGGCACGTGGCCTGTCACATCTTGAAATTAATATTGCAGTGCTGTTCATGCCATGGCTAGAGGACTGTGCCTTCCCATCCATGGGAGATGAATTGCCTTGACCACGTCATAGAATCATAGAATCGTAGAATGCTTTAGGTTGTAAGGGACCTTAGACTTGGAGATCTTCTTGTTCAAGCCCCCCTGCAGTGAGAAGGGACACCTTCAATTAGATGAGGTTGCAGCTACGCTATTCTACAGCTTGACTCTGCTTGGCATGTCGAGGACCTAGAGCTATAGTCCTCAAGTGTCATTATGCCAGATGCTAAGATATTCTGCATGTGACATCAAGTTAGTCTTTTCCTTTGCTTAGCAATTCTTCTGCCCTTTCCGAGATAAGTCCCTCCAGTGGGAGGCTCCAGGACCTACCATGAGGTTCAGGAAGAAGTCTGACGGAGTGCTGCTGCAATCCTGTATGTCTGCCTGCCTTGCCAGGACTGAAGGATGGAAAGTGCCACTGGTGTGCCCTCAGCGCTACCGTGATGGACACCACTGACAGCACAGATTTTGTTAATCTTTTTCTTTCTTTTTTTCTCTGAAATACATTAGATTTGCTCCTGCCCCAGTGCAGGAAAGACTCAGCTGCATGGCCAGGAATAACTCCATCTATTTGGTTGCAAACATTGGGGACAAGAAGCCATGTAACTCCAGTGATCCCAGCTGCCCCAGTGATGGTCACTATCACTACAATACCAATGTCGTCTTTGATGCAGAGGGGAAACTGGTGGTTCGTTACCACAAGGTAAAATAGCCTTGGAAAGTCAGGAGCTATTTTTCCACCACTTCCAAAATGTCTCCATTTGACAAGAGGATTAAATGCCGGTCATTTTTCCATGGCAGATTTTTGCTTCTGTTTATAATTTAAAAGAATCTCTCTCTTAATCTGAAGTGTTGCCTCCAAATCTGCATTTGTTGTCATGTTTTTTGAAACAGACTAGAATGAAAAATGATTGCTCAGGTCCAATTTAGTGGCATATGGTTTTGGTTGACTCCCTCAGTTCATTAACTCCCTATTACTGGAAATCCTGCTGCTTAGGCAGCTTTAGTTTTCAGTGCCAGGTTTTCACCAGACTACCATTTCACGTTCCAGGATTTAAAAATGTTCATCTGCATCTTGTCTTAGATAAGCAGTCTGATTTAAGGAAAACAAGCACTTTCCTACCAGGTTTTTTTTTTCTGCTGATATCATGCTGACTTGGCTAGACTGAAGTCAGTTATTGTACTTTGGGCCCAGTATTTTATCTGTTTCTTCAGAGATAATGTCAAGATATTTTTTTGTGAGCAAACTGGGTGAATGGGACATTGATAATGTCACTGTTGTTCCCTGTGTGGCAGCCTGACATAGCACAAGTATTGAGATACAAGTTTGTCCTGGTTTGAGTGAGAACAGAACTAATTCTGTTCAGTGATTTTACTTTTCAGCTCAGTTCTTCTAACTAACCCCTTCTCTGGCCACGCTCCAGCCCCTCACTGTCCTGCTGGGAGTGAGGGGCCCAAACCTGACCCCAGGATTTGAGGTGTGGCCTCCCCAGTGCCCAGTCTATGGGGACAATCCCTGCCCCAGTCCTGCTGGCCACACTGGTGCTGACACAAGCCAGGCAGGCAGGCGTTACTGTTTGCAGGAGTCAATACCCACTTTGCCCCAGCTCCGCAGTGTCTGTAGCCGGTGTTCACTCTGCTCCTCCCCTCCCAGAGTGACCCAGAGCCACCCGCTCCTCTGTCCTGCAGCTCGGGCTGTGCTCGAGGAGTGCTCTGCTCCCGGGAAAGCGCAGGACAGAGCAGGACGTGGGCCCCCATCCCACTGCACAGGCTGGGCTGCTCCTGGCAGGACTTCTCCACCAGCATCATCTCCTTCATCCGACTTCACAACCGGCCCTTGCAGCGTGTGGGGTGGTTTATGCTCTGGCCCTGCCCGCTGAGCTCTTCTCTTGGCACTGGACACCCCCTGCCCTGTTGCCTCGCACCTCACCGGGGTGTGAGCACTGGCAGGACATTGTCCTTCACCACTGGCCTGCTTAGGAAAGAAACTTTCCTCCGGCGAGCTCCGTACGGCCCCCGACGGGGTGGCAGCAGCCTCCTCTCCAAACCCTCGGCCGGGGAGAGTTCGGGCTGCAGCACCCTGGGGGGGGGGGAGCAGCACCCAGCAGCATCCCTGGCTCTAACCCTCCTCTCTCATTGCCGCCCGCCCGCAGATCGCCCCGCCGCCCTCGCTCGCGGAGCCGCTGAAGGAGCTCTTCAAGCAGCAAGAAGCGGTCCGGGGGAAGCTGCGGCTCCAGCACAGCATAGAGCGGGTAAGGGAGCGCGCCGGGGAAGTTCCTGCTGGGGAAGAGGTCCCGGCTTTCCTCTGCTGGGGAGAGGCGAGGCCGCTGCGCTCACTGCTTTGTGTGCTCTTCCTCAGGAGAAGCTCATCGTCTCCTGCGAGCAGGAGATCCTGAGAGTTCATTGTCGGGCAGCAAGGACTATTGCCAACCAGGCCGTGCCCTTCAGTGCCTGCACCATGCTGCTGGACTCCGAGGTCTATAACATGCCTCTAGAAAATCAGGTCAGTGCCCTTCTGGGTGGTGAAAGAAGTGTCGGTGCAAGTCCTCGAGGGAGGGGGTGTTTTTCGGAAGGGAGGGACAGAGGGGCGTGTGCAGGAGCTGCTAAAGCTCTCCCTGCTCGGTGCCTGTCTCCCACCATGGCACACGGATGCAGGACGTGCTGCAGGATCCCTCCCCAGCACGCTAACCTGACTGGGTTTCTGGTGTGGTGTGTTCTGGGATATCCCCCCTGCGTGCTGGGGAAGGAAATGCATCAGGAACACAGGGATACAGGGACCATCGTGTCTCTTTAGGAGCCCAGATGACTCAGGTTTATCAGTGAGTCTTAGGACCTTCTGCCCTGCTCCGTGGTCAGCATCATCCACGCATTTGAAAGGTTTATTTTGCGACGCTCCGGGATGGCTTTTCCCGTTGAAGGAAGGGGAGAGAGCCGTTAAAGTGATTTATGTCTGAGTAACGGCTTTGAAAGAGCCAGGCTCTGTCTCACAGCCCACCAGAAAGGGTCATTTTTACCTCTTGATTTCCCTTCGTGGGTCTGTGCCGGCGAAGGGGGAATGGTGTCCGGGTTCCGCGGGCGGTGGCCGTGCGGCCATGGTGGTCCCCAGCCCCCCCGGCAGCAGCCCCCGCAGCCCCCGGCTGCTCGGGGCAACTCGCTGCTGCGTTGCAGGAGGGATCCTGCCCCTGCTCGGGATCCTGGAAGTCATTAAGTGACCTGGCAGTGTCGATCCAGGAGCCTGGATTTATCCCGCGGCGTCACCCGGCCCAGTGCCTGGTCTGTACAGCGCGGCCGTTCCCGTCTCGGGCCTCGGGTGAAGGGGCCGGGGAGGTGCGGGTGCCGGGACGGGCTGGCACCCACAGCTTCCCTGCGGGGCAACCGAAACCGGGGCACGTGAGAGTCCCTGCGAGGCTGAAGCCCCCAGCAAAGGGCCGCAGGAGCAGCGGGGAGCAGCGTGCTCTGGCCTCCCCGCCTCCCTGCAGGCACCTTCCTGTGTCCGCGCACCCTCCGAGGGGTGTGGACGTGGCCTCTTCCACCTGGGGCTGCTCAAAACCCACCCTCTGATTCCCTTCTGCTGTCTTTTGCGTAGGGAGACGAAAACAAATCGGTCAGAGACCGTTTCAACGCGCGACAGTTCATTTCTTGGCTGCAAGACGTGGATGACAAGTACGATCGGATGAAGGTGAGAGGTGTGGGAGCTCTGGGGGAGGTTCCCCCGAGAGGGGTCCCAGCTGTAGCCTGGAAGCTGCTGCTGTGGCTTCCAAAAAATCTGCTGGGAGCAGGTGCTCTGAGGTGATCTGGGAGCCTCTGTGGGGATGTGGGGAGTGCAGTTGCCTCTGCTGGATCCAAAAAGGGGGAAGGGAGACATGTTCTGCTTGGGGTTGCCCGTCCAGCTGTTACCCTGCTGTTGTGGAGTTTCTTGGGCGGAGAAACTCCAGACATGTGGCAAACTTCAGGGTGGCAGGAGCCCACACAGAGGTTTGTAGGGAGCTCTGGGTGGCAAACCCAGGCATGGCAGGGAGCAGGGACAGTGGTGCTTTCAGCAGGGAGACCTTCTGGGGGCCTTGCAGGACTTGAAGGGGCCTGTCAGAAAGATGGGGACAGACTTTTGAGCAGGGCCTGACAGACTCTGGGTTTGAGTGTGGGGCCAATTAGAAGTGACCTGGGTGCGTGATCAGTGTTGTCTCGTGTATAAATATAGCCTGTTGCACTTAGTAAAGTGACTTCTGATTACAACCATACTGGCTGTGCTGTCAGAGTCCGTCCCTGCACGCTACAGTTACCTAATCTTGCTTGGTTGAAAAGACTCTATGTAGTATTACTAGTACTACTTCTTGTTATCTTTTGTATCTCTATAATGATCCAGTGTGCCTTTTATTGTTGTAAGAAGAATTTGGACAAATGAATCTTGGAAGAGAATCCGGATTAAACATCAAGTGCAGACAGGCAAATATTTTAGAGAAACCCTGAAAGGAGAGAATGGAATATTAAAAAGAGAAAGAATTCTCTTAAAGTTGAAAGAAAAGGAGGGACTTGATGAGAGGAATATATAGCACCCAGCAACAGCTATGCAGAAGTTTAAATGAATTTGTACTTTTAATGCATTTTATCTACTCTTTCAGATTGAGTTTATGTGCTTATAGTTGGTTTGATTATGTGCCCATTTCAACACCTGCAAGAGAACCAGGGCCTTAGGACCGCTTTCACATTATTGTTCTGTCTTTAACAGATGATTAAGGATGGTTATGTAAGATAATGTGCTTGAAACCACAAAAAGAATGTAGTCTTTATCAGCATAGTCCAAGAAACCACAGAACAAGTCTGAATTGGTATAGAACTGCGGGGCAAGCCAAGACCCAACAAGGTGAAAAGTGCAAGGACAAGGAAGACTTTGATCTTCCTCCCAGAGATCACCAGAGGATGACAAGAGCCCACTACCACACAGATGTGTGAATGCAATAATGGGCAGAGACTTGTGATAATGGTTTCTTAGAATTCTACTGAATATGCGATAGGTTTATGGGAAATGTAATGCATATGTATGTAATCTCTCTATAAGAATTGATTGTTTCTGAACCCTGGTGCTCGTCTTAGGAAGAGATATCTTCCATGTGCCCGACGCCATAATAAAGAATGCCTGCTTAATAACTTCAGTTATTGAGTTTTCACTGCATCATCACTGTTAAAAATACAGAGACGCATAGGGGACCGCATGGCAGGAACCCCTGTCCTACTGTCCGTACCACCCCATGGTCGGGATCTGAGCTCAATGAGCTCTGGGAGAGGTTTACTTGCAAGCTAGGTGAAACCAAAACAGAATATTTGTGGAGAGTCTCTTTGGCTGCAGGCGATCAGATACTGCTGAGTGATGATGAGGCAGACAGGTTTTGGGGTCCCGGAATGTTTTTGAGCGAGGGGCCGGCAGGCGACCAGTCGATCACATCCCGAGTGGCTTATTGGGCTGGGGGTGTGCACCCGAAGGAAAGGGAAGAACCGGTGGTTATCCAGGTGAAAGGACTGTCAGATCTGGCATTGGGAGTATAAAAGGCCGCCTGCATCCAGGCAATATGCGGGACACCGACGGCTGCACCGGTGGACCTCGACCAGCTCTGACCGCTCATTAAAGGGCTGCTGGACATTTTAAAGATACATGTCCAGGCTCTCAGAGAAAGGATTCAGGAGACCATAGAATGTAACCAGCAAAACCCTCAGAATGCGCCCATGCATGTGCTGACTTGGGCAGAGCTATTATCCAATATAGTGACGTACGGGAGCGAGATGGGATAGGCTGATCTGGACAGCGACACCAACGGCAGCAATAGGAGGATGCGACAAGCCAGTCACAAACCTCACCCCAACTGTCCGCTCCCGCGGGAGTCTGAACTCTCCTGAGGCAAAGGAGTTTTAATTTATGATCCAGCAAGGAATTATATGTGGCAAAAAGGGATAGCGCAAGGAAAACCCTGGGCAGCGCTGCACCAAATGCAAAACAACCATATCCAGACAATGATGAAATTGCTATAGTGGAAAACGAGGGGCCCCCGGAGAAGCACAGCAGCAACTGCTCCTCGGCAGGACAGCGCAGTTAACCCTTTCATGCCCCCGTGAGAGGAACTGAAGGGGTTAAAACAGCTAGAAGCTGCAATGTGGGATTGAGGGTGCCCAGTTGGCATGGTAAATTCTTGCCAATGATCTGCTGACAGGGAACCTTATATACACATTCCTGTGGGTCCAGAGCAAATAAGTTTAGAATTCTTAATTGATACAGGGGCCCAAATTAGTGTCCTAAATAAGCAGATATCTGAGGAGCTAGGAATCAAGCCCTCAAGGAAATTCATAAACATGATAGGAGTAATGGGTACAGCTGAAAAATGTTTCTTGGCTCAAACTCAGTTTTGGCTGCCTGGGGAAAAGCAGAGGACAGCTGTGGAGGTGGCTCTAAGCCCTTACAAGGGGAATATCTTGGGATTCGATGTACTAGCAGGCAGGCGGTGGTACTTGCTGATTCAAAGCTTGGAGTTTCCAAGCCCCCTTGCTTTCTAACACTCCTCACTGAAGTGGGAGGCTAGGTGCGGCTGGGCAAGGATTCCAAGATAAACTCAGTAACAACATAGTGTTATTAAGCAGGTATTGCAGCACTGGACGCACAGGGGATCATTCCTCCAAATGTGCGTACCAATGCAAGCTAGGTACATACTTTATATGCAGGCTAAACATACATATTCATTACATTTCTTAGAAAGGGCAGTCTTATGCTAATGGCTTCCCGGAATTCATTTAAATAGTCTGAGAATGCATAATAAAATTAGGGTTAGGGTCTTTTCTACCCTCGGTGGTCTTTCTTTTCTTCTACCACCAGATAAGTGCTTATTAAAATAAATGCATGTTCACTTTATTCTATATTACCAAAAAAAAAAAAAAAAAAAGAAATAAAACTACCACCTCTTTTGACTTTTTGAGACTTCCTCTTAACAAATGATGAAATACGCTCATGGTGCAGTCTGGTAACTCACAGTCATCAGTAGTTTCAGTGACACAGATGTGTAAGACCTGCAAAGTTAAGCCCAAGAATTGAGTCACCTGTTTGGTGACCCCCCAAATCCTAATCATGTAATACATTGCATTTATCCTTCTCAACCTGGGTGGTATATGACAAATTTCTGAGCTGGTGTGTGTAGCCTGACAAGTAAAGCTGGTTTCCTTAGTAAGCAGGTTTCACTGACAGGACATCCTGAATTGAGTGTTCCTGGGCTGGATTTTCCTAGCAGAAAAATAAATCAGTATAAGAACAGAAAATTACACAAACACTGTATTGTTTTTATTGTTTTGTTTTGTTGGTACTGGAGCCCATCAATCAGCCAACCTGCTAGTAATGTATTTCTAAGCTGATCATCCATGACGGTGAGATCAGAATTGCCTAGCCTATGTTTCTAGCTCTGAATTACTTAGACATGACATACAGTTATAGAAATGGAAGGTTAGGCTAAAGAAAGAGGGTGAGTTCACTCAAAAGACTCAGTTTATAAGCAGCACTTCTCTGTCACCAGTGCATGATCCTGAGCTATGTGATATGTGGCTGACCCGCAAAATGTCTGTTTCAAATAATGCATGGAAAACAGAATTTCGCTGATAGAAGAATGCCTGAATGCCTGTCAGAGTTTCCATCTCAGACAACTTGAATGCTCCTGCAGGTGAGCAGGAGCTGTGGTAAAAGTGCTGCTGTAGTCTGACACAGCAGTTTGTTGCTCTCAGCTAGAATTTCACAAGCTGATTTCACTGGATGGACCTACATGAATCATTCTGTATGCCAGTCCATTGGAAAAAACAATTCCAAAATACAAAGTACAGCAGAGAAAAAATATATCTTAGCAAAGAAAAAACAAGCAAACAAAGAAAAAAAACAAAACAACAAAACCAAACCCAACAAAACAACCTGAGAAGTTTACTCTGCAGGCCTAGAGAGTGATGTCAAAGGTCAGCCTGTACTGTATTTGCAACACTGCCACTTCAGCTGCTGGGAAACACAGTGTCTTCAGTTTATTACATTTCATTTGTGGGCTCTTGCATTTCCACAGGTTGTCACAATGCAAACTCATCTCTGTAATGATCAACCTACTGGAAGAGGAACATAACAAAACTCAAAACTCACACCTGGGTTCAAACAAATGTCTGAAAATTTGACCTCTATAAAGCAATTGGTACAAAAGCATTACTACAGCAGCTCACTGGAATGACAAAATGGGACTAAACTTTATTGTCGTTTCCTGTTCTTAGTTTGGAGGTATTTTTGCAGGATTCAAAGTGGACCTGATGCATTCATTCAAAAGACTTAACTGTTCTAACAGGTCGTCCATTCCCTGAGGGTCTGTGGCCAAGCTACATATAACTAAGACTTGTTATATATCACATTCAGAGGGATTAAAAAAGCCTCTGCTTTGCTCAGAAGAACAGGAGACCTACAGAACAGAGCAAGCAGCAGCATGAGTGAGCAAAGGAGAAAGCTTTTTTTATTTTGAGTGAGTAAAAGAATAAAAAGTCAGCAAAGTGGGTCACCCATCCCTGTGGCAGGGAGTCTCTCACACTTCCTCCTGCTGCAGGGCCCCAGCTTTGCTGGTTTGCTGGCTTCACTGGACACAGCTCTGAGCCCCACCACTGTTATTTGGACACTGAATGTGCTCTGTAGCTGAAGATCTGCAGGTAGAGCAGGAGTGGTCCTCCTGGTGCAAGAAGTGACCAGGTCCCAGCATTCACCATTGAGGGAGTTTCAGTTTTGCAGTTTGATAAGCACAGACTTTGCCTGCCCCTCATTTTGGACAATGGGGATGTTCAGGTTCTTCTTTGGATATGGCCCTGGTAAACTTCTTCTTGATGGATCTGAAAATGTGCAGCCTAATGACCTTCTCTTGCTGCTCCTTTACTTGGCAAGAGAGATCCTCCAACAACACAGACCCCCAGTGAGCAAGGGCACCATCACCTCCTCCCTGGCTTCCCATCCTCTGCACTGCCTTCAGCCCCATACCTGGAGATCTGCATCCTTCTATGGGAGTCCCATAAAGATCAAGATCAGGACCAGCTGATCCAGTGGGTGCTCAAGTGGTGCATTATCACCATTGCTGAGCACACATGAACACCTCTTAGCAGAGCTCCTGCCTTCTGCAAAAACTGTTGTGCAAACTGCTGGACCTCTGGGGTACCTCTGTTATCTGGACTCATTGAATTGAAGTGTTGAAAGAGCATCAAACTGATTCCAAGGCAATTTGCAGTGTAAAGAGGAAGAATAATTTGGATCTAATGGCTTTTGTTGAAACATTCCCGAGGGGTTTTGTTTATTTGTTTGTGGGAGGGTGTTTGTTTTTGTTGTTGTTGTTTCATTTTGGTTTTTTTCATTTTCTCCTCCTCTTCTATGTTTATCGTGACCTTCTTTTTCTTCCACTCAGATTTCATTGTCCCCACAGCAGCAATAAAAGGAGGATAAGGAGTACTCCTCCAGTTTGATGATACAACACCATTGGACCCTGGAATAAAAGTCACTGAGGTCCCCAATGACTTCTTTTCCTCAGTCACTTGGAGGGGTTTCGAGGAAATCACCCAGCGCACGTTGGACGTGGAGTGTCTCCGTTTCCATCATAAGCTAAAACAAATCCTAAGGAACGGGAAACCGCCCTTTTCTACCTCCGAAAGCATCTTTCCACAGGACTTTTCTCCTCGGGCCGCGGCCGAGACCTGCCCCGCGCGAGAAGCGGCCGTCCCGCGCAGCCGCAGCCCGTTGCGGGTGACCATCCTGCCCTCGGACACGCGGCCGAGCGGGCTCGGCTGCCACCGGCGAAGCGGCTGCCGGGGGGACCCTCCTGACCCGTGGCGGGACACCCTCTGCCACGGGACCGGCGGGACCCCCCGGGGCCGGGCGGCTCCGCTCCGCCTCGGCAAGCTCAGCTGCGAGCAGGAGCCGCAGGACGCGCGGGGCGACATCGCCGACATCCTGGGCGAGTACGCCGAGTTCAACAGGGTGCTGCTGGGCAGTGCCGAGCCCGCGAGCGAGCCCGGGACGACGGCGGCGGCGGCGCCGGCAGCGTGCGGGGAGGGCACGAGCGAGCGGATGCGCGCGACAGAGCCCGGCAAGGCGGCCGCCTGCGAGGAGATGATCGCCGAGCTGTGCAGCACGCTGAGGTTCCGCCTGCGCAGCGTGGCCAAGGAGGCCTGCGGCCACCCCGGGATGTTCTACCTGGTGGAGACGGGAAAGGATCCTTTCTTTGGGAGAGTGAAGGTAACAGGAGGTCCTGCCGGGCTGCCTGGGGATGGGGGGGGGGCTTGGGGTGAGAGCTGAGAGCAGGAAGAGCCGGCTCATGGTTAGCTTGCTCAGCCCAACACCGAGGTCATTTGGTTCTCCTAAGCCAGCAGCCACCTCTGCCGTTTCATCTTGGCTCCCAGCACCAGAATTTAGAATCATGGCATTGGTTTGGTTGGAAAAGACCTTTCAGATCGAGTCCAGATGTTCCCCCAGCACTGCCAGGGCACCACTGACCCCTTGTCCCTCAGCACCACAGCTCCACAGGGGGCTTGGAAACCCCTCCAGGGATCATGGGGACTCCACCACTGCCCTGGGCAGCTTATGACAGCCCTGGACAACCCTGCAGGGGCTGGAAGAAATGTTTCCTTAGCACCAACCTAAACCTCCCCTGGGGCAACTCCAGGCCGGTTCCTTTTGTCCTGTGGCTATTATTAGCTATTGCCATTAGCTGTAAGTCTGGGATATATGGAGCAAAGAGCAATTGCTGCTGCTGAATGCATAAAGAGGTAGCTCACGTTCCAATTGCACCATGTCCTTTCTATTTGCACGCAACGACACGAAACCAGACAATCATTATTACAGAAACACAAAAATCACCGAATGGACTCCTTGCATTAAAGGTTCATTTTCTTTCATTTCTCCCCTCGTTTCCCCAGAGCTCATCCTTCAGGCCATCTCATTTTTGCATCTCTGTTCAGTCGGGTGGATTTCAGGCCCGTCTCTGCCACAGGACAGGCTGACAGAGTGACAGCAGCGGAGAAATGAAAGGGATGAATTAATAACAAGGGGAGATGTTTATTCATTTACCAGAGACAAGGTGAGAGGTGATTACACAAATACGAGCTGCTGGCAGTGAAAGTCAGTGCAGAGCTGAAAAGGTCCACTGAGGACTGGACATGCTGCTGGCCAGGGCTGGAGAGCAGCAACAGCCTCTTGTTAACATCCCACAGGCCATTAGTAGCCAACAAAGAACTGGAAGGGCCACCACTCTTATCCGTGACTCTCACTGGGGAGTTTTCCACCCACAACCCATTAGATCTTTCATCCAGATGAACATCAAGCTTGGATAAGGCCCACAGGCTTCCTAGAAACTAGCTCTTGAGGAGGGTTGGGGGGGAAGAAACCCTTGACACTACTTATTGTTCATTGGTTTTGGGATGTGGAGGAGAAGCTGAGCTAGCCCAGGAAGAGGCAGATGACACCAAATTGAGCAGGAGTGTCGATAGGGTAGGAGGTTCTGCAGAGGGATCTGGATGGGTTGGATTGATGGGCCAAGGTCAATGGGATGAGGTTCAACAAGGCCAAGGGCCAGGTCCTGCATTTCGACCACAACAACCCCAGGCAGTGCTCCAGGCTTGGAGAGAAGTGTCTGGAAAACTGCCTGGAAGAAAAGGACCTGGGGGTGCTGGTGAACACCCAGCTGACAATGAACCAGCATGTGTCCAGGTGGCCAAGAAAGCCAACGGCATCCTGGCCTGGATCAAAACCAGTGAGTCCATCAGGAGCAGGGCAGTGATGGTGCCCCTGTACTGGGCACTGGTGAGGCTGCACCTTGAGCACTGGGTGCAGTTTTGGGCACTGCAGGATAAAAAAGAGGTGCTGGAGGGGTTCAGAGAAGGGCAACGGAGCTGGTGAGGGGTCTGGAGAACATGTCTGATGAGAAGCAGCTGAGGGACCTTTGGTTGTTTAGTCTAGTCTGAAGAAGAGGAGGCTGAGAGGAGACCTTCTGGCTCTTGACAGATACCTGAAGGGAGGTTGTAGCGAGGTGGGTGTTGGTCTCTTCTCCCAGGTGACTGGTGGGTGTCAAATGGAAGGGGCCAATCTCTTCTCTCTAATACTCAGCAATAGGACAAGGAAAAACGGGTATAAACTTGAGCATAGAAGGTTCCACCTCAACATGAGGAAGATATTCTTTCCTGTGAGGGTGCCAGAGCCTGTGCCAGGCTGCCCAGAGAGGTTGTGGAGTCTCCTTCTCTGGAGACTTTCCAGCCCCACTATGTAAATGAATTCTAGGAACTCATTAGTATAAGACTGCCCTTTCTAAGAAATAGAATGAATATGTATGTTTAGCCTGCATATAAACTGTGTACCCAGCTTGTATCGACACGCACATTTGGAGGAGTGATCCCCTGTTCGTCCGGCGCTGCAAAATAAAGAATGTCTGCTTAATAACTTTGGTTATTGAGTTTTTGCTGCATCAAAATGTTTTATGGTTATGTTGATTATTGTCAATATCATTGCTACTTGGGAGGAAAATGTGAGCTATAAGACATTACAAAGAATTATAAATTTTACAAAGGCAAAAGATTGTTGGGTTTGTACTGCTTTGCCTCGAGTGGGATTTCAGGTACCCCTCTATGGAATATCTATAAGTTACCAGAATTGGAGCTGGTGCTATAACTTTTCAGGATATGGGTATTGGAGCAATGGGAATCTTAGTAAGGGCCCAAGGTTTGAACTCCAAGATATTTGAGTTCCCACATACTCAAAGTGTAATGATATGCACCCTGTGTTTTTAAAACAAAATTATATAAATGCCATTAAAGTAGGGGATTTTAATTTGAGTTATATCTCCCTTAATTGGACCAAGGTCCAGATTTCTAAGCTTCACCAAGGATCGGATAACAGCATGTCCTGTTCAGTGAAAAGGGAGGGACTGAAGCTAGGTAGAAGTAAGTTCTCAGTGCTAATAGGATTATGTAAAAACTATTCAGAAGGCTTTCTACTGCAAGGAATGTGGTGGTTATGTGGTGATGGTAGGGCATAAAAAGGTCTGCCCCAACACTGGAATGGGTTTGTACAATTGGATACTTAATCCATCAGGATTGGATTTATAATCATTCGCAACATCCTCCGGGAATTTTGCGGACACCCTGGATGAGATCTTAATGGAACTCAAACCCTTTAAGTGAAAGAGAAACTAGCTTCCATAGCTTTGTGAGGTGTTTTTTTCCTTGGTTATGGGTCAGTGAATAAAAAAGGCTATAGTGAATATTTCAGCCACTCTGGATGATGTATTTAATATAACTGCAGATGCTATCTGTGGTCTTCAGCTGGAGGTAAACTCACTCTCAGATGTCGTCTTTCAAAATAGAATGGCATTGGATTTGTTGACAATGGAGGAAGGAGGAGTTTGTACAATTATCAAAGCTGTTGTGTGTATGTAAACCAGGAGAACAGAATCAAGGAAGATTTGGACAAATTGTGGAAAAAAAATCGAGTTTTTAATGAAATCAGTAAAGATACTAACTGAGAATCCAGGGAACTTTGGGAGAGGTTGACCTCTTGGCTTCCTAACTTTGGTTGGCTCAAGCAACTCTTTGTAGTCATTGACATGTTAGCTCTACTGGAAATTTTTACTTGTTTTTTTGTTAAAATGGTTTATTTGGGGCATCCAAAAACCAGTACAAACCTATGAAACCTGGAAGCACAATAAGATTCGACGCAAATTGGAAATTGGTAAATATTTCACCAAGATGTTAAAAGGGAATTGTGTTTTATAATTTTGCAAAGGAATTTGCAAGTAGCTAAAAAGGGGGGAATTGAAGGATGATAGTAGAATTCAATAGTGGAACATTGACAGAGGTTTACAACCTGAGAGGTTTACAACCTATTGCCCCTTGAATAAGTAGCAACAATATAAATAGCTTACCTAGACTTTGTGTAATAAATCTATGTCTCAAGACAAGGGAAGTTACCAAGGACAAGAATGCCTGTGAACCACTGAAAGGAAGTAAGCCTAGTTTGAGCCAGAGTGGATACTATTACAAAATTTAACCGTGTCCAGTGCATATGCGAAGAAGAAAAGGTCAGAAGTTCAAGAAGAGAAAGACTACTGGCCTTCATCCCGAGACTCTCCTGGAGACCCTCCTGGAGACCCTCCTGAAGACCCTCTGGGTGACAGTGCACTTGCGTAGGCAGGAGGTATAGGATGTAAATGAGCTCCAGAAACCCACTGGCATAGGATTGCCCTTTTCAGGAAATATAATGAATATATATGTTTAGGTTGCACATAGACTTTGTATTTGGCTTACATCAGCACACATATTTGGAGGAGTGATCCCCTGTGCGTCCAGTGATGCAATAAAGAATACCTGCTTAATAACACTATGCTGTTCTTGAGTTTATCTCTGAATCCTTGCCCAGCCACACCTATCCTCCCACTTCGGTGAGGAGTGTTAGAAAGCAAGGGGGCTTGGAGGCACCAATCTTTGAATCAGCATCTACTCAGTCTCCACAGGCCCCCCCAACGAGCCCTGCTGCTTCGCCAGCTCCAAAAAAAAGCACTGCAGCTTCTCATACCCCCTGGTCGGCCCCCCCACAAGCCTTGCTGCTACTCCAGTTCTCAAAATAAGCACTGTTTCTGTTCCAACTCTAGCAGCAAAGCCGGCAGCTACACGGGAACCTACAGCTACAGCTACTGTGGCCACTCCCACCCAATCTGCACCTGTACAAGTTGCTCCTGTGAGGAAAAGAAAACAAACAAAACAGCCAAGTCCAGCAACAGAGAAGGGAGAGGGTCCTTCTCAAGCTGAATCTGAGTATGAGTCAGAACCAGATGCAAAGCCCCTGCAACTGGAAAGAAACACCTAACAAAAACAGATCGCCCAGTGTGGTCAGATGACAATGGAGCAGTTCCTTCTAAAGCAAACCCATCAGATGTGGAGTCATCAGATGCAGAGGTTACCACCAAACCTTTATCTATGAAGGAGCTATTTTTATATTTTACTTTTTCTCTTCCTCTTCCCCATCTAAATTCAATGTTGTTCCTTTTTGCCGCAGCTATTCATAGTCTAAAGTTGAGTCGCAACCATGTGGACTGGCACAGTGTGGATGAAGTGTATCTGTACAGTGATGCCACAACATCTAAAATTGCAAGAACTGTTACACAAAAGTTGGGGTTTTCCAAAGGTAATATCTCTCAGCGTTTGTAAAGAATATTGTAAATAACCAGTAATCTGAAGTCTGTTACTGTAACGCTAGAGCGAGGTGACAAGGTTGAGGTTTTAATATGTGACAAGCCCATTTTGGCCATTGCGTTTTTTAGCAAAGCATATATTAGGGTCTTTAGTGTGTTATATGTAATCCTAACTGGTTGTGAATAGGCTGGGATTTGTTTTTATTACGTATTTTATTATTGTTTTGGATGCAGCAGTTATCGCTGTGTAATAAGTATATGAAAATATTACAGTGGCAGAGTCTCACAGGGGCAATGTAAGAATTACAGTTCCCTTTGCAACCTTAACTTCACCACTGTGTACTTGCATAGTGTGATGTATTCCTTAAATACGTGATCCTACCTTCCCCTCTCACCACCTCTTGCCTTTTTTCCCCATTCCTTAAACAGACATTTGAACTGGCTGGGTTTGAACTAGGTTTGAGGAGGGGTGAAGCGTTTAGAAATTGTGTCCAGTAAGAATCCAAGCTTATTTAAGCTTAAAACTACCAGTTCTAAAGCCAGCGAGGCTGAGGTGGTTGGAAGAGAGACTGGTCTCTCTCAAGCAAACAGCAGATCATTGCCAACCTAGAAAACTGGAACTTGTCCTCTCAGCTGTGGGGCTCCTGTGCACTGCTGGACAACTTTAAAAACAAGATCATGTGCATCTATTTTGTTCCTTGGTTTCTGAAGAGGGAAGAGCAGGTTATAGGTTTGGCTTTAATGTCTGCCATGCCTCTGTCCTGTAATTAATGCCCTCCCTACCCCACAGGGCTCTTGGGTGGATACTTCATTAATGTTTGCCCAAAAATAATATAATTCAGTGCACCAGTTCCAGAAGGCATTAAGTATTCTGCATGATTTGGGTAGTGTGTGATAAAAAGACCTATCCTAAACAACTGGGGGGGTTGGGAGGAAGAAATATCAAATAGAAACCCACTTGGTAAACTAAACCTGTGCTGTGTAAAAACTGCCCTTAGTGGTTTTGTGGTGTTTTCCTCCTCTTTAAAATCAAAACAAGTGGTTTGTTTCAATTTTATTCTTCTTTTTTTTTTTTTTTATGGAGGTGGATTGTGCTGCCTTCCTCTACATGGCCAACTGAAGGGGTTGCCAGACTCATGCGAGGCTGTGGTCCTCTCTATGGGTCTGTCACTAGAGGGGGATGGAGACACGTTGTGCCAGTGGGATTCTCAAGCCATCTGATAGAATACCCAGATTTGCCCTGGCTAATTGATTTTTGATTTGGCCATTGAGCTGGAGAACAGGTGGGGAAATTCGAGGTTGAATCGGTTTGAAATAAAGCAGAGGTTTTCCCCATCAAAATGAAAAGTTTTATAGCTTTTCAAACATCTCTCTTAATTGGGTTAGAGAGAATGACAAGACTTATCAGTTTGGTGGCCAGATTGTTTCTGTGGTCCTTCCAGGCTGTGGGAGTAAGGTGGAGATATAAGGAAGTTTAGTGATTGAGACACACAAAAGAAGGGTGTCATGTTGTAAAAGTGGATGGGCAATTATATAAAAAGCTGTTTTTCAAAACAGTTCTGAAATTAGTTATATTTACAGCGGAAATGGCCTAGTAATACATTGACTGATACAATTAATACCAAACAGTTGCTCAGATCTCTCAGGACTTTCAAATTGCAGCTACTTAAAAATACATGCTGTTTCTTTATGTCTAACCTTATTTTCCAAATACTTTCATGTATTGGTCTGAGGAAAGCTGCTGTCAACATATATGACCATTGCACTTCATCGAATGTAACTGATGTAGGATAATGTTTTTTCTACAGCTTCAAGTAGTGGGACAAGGCTACATAGAGGCTATGTAGAAGAAGCTACGTTAGAAGACAAGCCACCACAAACTAGTCACATTGTGTTTGTTGTGCATGGTATTGGGCAGAAAATGGACCAAGGAAGGATCATCAAAAATACAGCTATGTGAGTGCTTCGTAATCTTTGCTGTAGCCTGACTCTAAGGCTGATGTTCTAAATGGCAGCACCCCCTTTGGTTTAAGCTGTATCTTTTCCTGTTTCCTTCTCCTCCTCTTCCCCCGAGTCATTAGTCTTTATATTGTCGTACACTACTTTCTATGGGAACTTGAATGTATGGACTTAGTGAGAGCAGCTGCAAGCTAGAAAAGCAAAGATATATTCTGTTTTCATGACCAATATTTGTGACTTTTAGGGGACTGGCCCGTGAATTTCTAGCAGCTGTGGTCAGTGACTTTGCTGAGCAGAGAGAGATCTTTTTTTATTTGGTCAAAATCATGAGGAATATCTCTTGTTCCTCCTGGTTGTCAGAATAGTGGACAGGTGATGTGTATACTGGTAAGAGATGGGAAACGGGGAGCTAGTGGGAATTGGTTTGGGTTGGAAGAGGCCTTTAGAGGCCATCTAGTCCATACAGAGACATCTGCAACTTAGAGCAGGTTGCTCAGAGCCCTGGCCAACCTCCCCTGCAATGGTGCCAGGGATGGGGCAGCCACCACCTCTCTGGGTCTCTGGGCAGCCTGGGCCAGGCTCTGACACCCTCACACCAAAGAATTTTCTCCTCCTGTTCAGATGGAACCTCCTGGGTCCCAGTTTGTGCCTGTTGCTGCTTGTCCTGGCACTGGGCACCACTGAAAAGACTCTGGCCACATCCTCTTGACCCCCCTTTAGCTATTGCTCAGCATTGATCAGATCCCCTCTCAGCCTTCTTCCTCAGGCTAACCAGCCCCAGGGCTCTCAGCCTTTCCTCACAACCAGCAGAAAACACCCTCATGAGCAAGACAGGACTGGAGTAGACTCCACCATTCTCTCTGTTCTTGTGCTGACTGTGGAGCTGAATTGCTGTGGGCAGACCACTTACAGCTCTCCTTGCCTGGCACAAAGGTGATCCAACAGAAGAGCTTTTTGTAGCTGTTGTGACAGTGCCAAGTCACTCACAGCCTGCAACAGTAATAGAAAAAACTCCAAAATTAGGAAATGAGACAAAGGAAGAATTCTTCTGTTGTTGGCACTTTGTTTGGAGTGAGAAATACAAAGTGGAAGGTCTAAAGACAGAACGTACAAGAGACTTTTTATTAACTACTACAGGCAAGAGAAGAGAAGATACAGAATAAATATAAAATCTCACATTTATTCTTTAGTCTGGAAATTTATTCCACTGAAATCTCACATTCTTAAGATCAGCTGGATCTCTGCATCCCTTTCAGCATTTATTTTTTTTTTAGAAGTCTTAAATAACAATTTTCTCATGCTCACTTTTCCAGCTCAAACCACGAAGGAGATTTCATCACAATATCTACTTCATGTTTTCAGCTATTCAACATTTCAGACCTTTTCTGTCTCACAAACGAAGAAGACAGGGTCTGTTCTTCACAGCTCACACGTGCCAGAATGAGGAACAGTGTGGAGTCAGACATTCCCTGTGAGCCTTTTCTCCTCATTAAGATTTTGAAAAAGCTTCTAACACACCACGACTTTATATTTTTTATAATTTTTTACCTTTATGACTTGTTTATGGCCTCTGGATATAGGAGGAAAACAAGCAGTCACATGACAACAGAGCGATACAAAGGGGAGAAGCCACATTCCTGTAGGCAAATCAAATGCAGATCATAGAATTGTTTCAGTTGGAAGAGACCTTTCAGGTTGTCAAGTCCAACCATGAACCCAGCACTGCCAGGTCACCACTAACCCATGGCCCTCAGCAACACATTTCCATGGCTTTGAAACCTCTCCAGGGATGGGGACTCCACCACTGCCCTGGGCAGCCTGGGACAGGACTTGGCAACCCTGGAGGGGAAGAAATTGTTCCTCATGTCCAACCTAAACCTCCCCTGGTGCAACTTGAGGCTTTTTCGTCTTGTTCTGTCACTTTTTCTCTGGGAGCAGAGCCCAACCTCCCCTGGCTCCATCCTCCTGTCAGGGAGCTGTCAAGAGCCAGAAGGTCTCCCCTGAGCCTCCTTTCCTCCAGGCTGAACAACCCCAGGTCCCCCAGCTGCTCCTCACAACACTTGTGGTGTAACACCTTCCTCTCGGAGCCACTAACAAGTACTGGTTGTGATTTATGCCATAGCCACAGGGCCACTCGTCAGTCATTTAAAATTAGAAAACAAAACATCCAACCAAACCCTAACTGACAGTTTAAAGACACCTGCAATCCCCCAGACTGACTCAGTCTTCAAGCACAGTGAAAGTCTTAAGCACAAACTTACTACTACTGCGTGTAATTCTGGAGTACGTACATCTGCCAGTATTAAAGCAAGAGCTGACTGGCAGAACCAAGAGCATGTGTTAGAAATCTGAGAACCAGTGATGTTCTGACTCTCTTCAGGTTTATTCCTTCTCACTCCCCAGTTCCAAACAGCATCTGAAAGAAGGGAAACAAGCTAACACTTAGTATTTAAACATAAATCTTGCCTGGTTGCTTCGTGTCTTCTATAGAAGGAAACTGGAAAATGAAATGGAGAGATCACTAAAGATGCTCAGAACATGGATATTTTGATTTCTTCACACCCAGGATGCTTCTCAGTTCTCCACATTGCCAAAGCATTAAAACCAAAAGAAAACCAACCCCACCTGTGCTGTTCTTCAGGAGCTTTAGGAAATTTTGACCCATTTTCTATAACCAAACTTCATCCCAGAGTTGAATAGTTCCCTGGCTAGAGGCGGGAGATGAGCCCACCAGCTTCAGCACAAAGCACCACGTCACTTTGTTTGGTTTTTTCCTTGGAAAATGGGGCTTATGCAACCTTGCTTTTTGTGCTCATCCATCTGTAGAGTACTTTCCAAAAGAAATTTGGAGATGAATGGCCGGGGTTTAAAAATGAAACAACAAAGTAAGTCTTGTTCATGTAGTGCTGGAAAACAGACAGATGGTTATAGGAAAAAATAACAGTATGAAAGACCCCATCAGAGAAGCCCCTCTGACCTCCCACCTGCTCCCTGACTGGGGAATTTATACCAGAGAGTCCTTCCAACATGCTCAGACAAAAAGAAACCAAACATCAGAGCAACATCCGTACTGGGCACACAGCACAATCACTGCCCAGCTCTGAAATACAGTGAATTATTTTGCACAAATGTAGTCGTGAGTCACAGCAGGTTGGGAATTTGGGTATCCCGTTCACACAGTCACAGAATCCCAGCATGGTGGGGGTTGGAAGGGATCTCTGGAGATCATCTGGTCCAACCCCCCTGCTCCAGCAGGGTCACCCAGAGCAGGGGGCCCAATGTGAAAGAAATAAAACCCAAGAAAGACAAGTGATGCACAATGCAATTGCTCACTACCCACTGACTGATGTCTGAGCAGTGATCTGCCCTCCCTGGCCAACTTCCCCGGTTTATATACAGGACATGACATTCTATGGCATGGAATATCCCTTTGGCTAATTTGGATCAGCTGTCCTGGCTATGCTCCCTCTCAGATTCTTGTGCATCTGCTTGCTCGCAGAGCATGGGAAACTGAAAAATCCTTAACTTAGGATAAGTGCTACTTATCAACAACTAAAACATCAGTGTTATCAACATTATTCTCACACTAAATCCAAAGCACAGCACTGTACAAACTACTAGGAAGAAAATTAACTCTATCCCAGATGAAACCAGGACATGAAGTCTCCTAGATATTCTCTTTTCAAGAGCATTACAAATTGTGTTATTTTATGCTTTCATTCCCTGCAGTGTGAAAGAACAGAGAGGGCTCTATTAAAAACTCAAGGAGCTGACCAAGCCAGACATTGCGTTAAGATGAAAGGCTCTGGAGAGAGGATGGGGCTGAAATCATATAATTAAGTTGGCCTACTACTAATGGAAAATCAATGATTACACGAATGAAGACAGAATTGCAAGATTGACCGGAAGTGATTCAGTTACAACTGTGAAGATTAGAGGACTCACTAAGGAACAAAACCAAAGGATGCATACATAGTGGTATTCAGGAAAAAAACCCCACAGCATTTTTTTACTAGAGCTGAGGTTGTGGGGAGGAATAGAAGCAACACAGTTACTGCAAGTGAACTAGGAGGTGAAATTACTAGGAAACAAAGTTTGAAAAGCACTAAATGAAAACAAATAAATGTAGAATATGAAGGATATCAGAAAAACAAGAGAGAGAAAGCCACCACTTCAAGAAAAGCTTTTTAATGGTTCAAGGGAATCAACATTCAAGACAGCCAAGGCAATCATTCAACAGCTAAAAACCCTCAAGTCTGTGTGATAGTCCAGGTAAGACAGCTGCAGGTTAATTGTTCTTCTTCCAAGTGAGAGGCAGTTCCATTTCAGTCCAGACAACATGATCCTGCAGTAATTGATATCAAGCTAGATATTGCCCCCCTCTTTCCCGTGCACTGTCTTCAGTCAGTCATGAATGTTTTTAAACACATGCTGCTGTTAGCATTTCACTGCTGCAAAAAGAAGAAAATAAATACTAGTTTTAGACATTCTAGTGAGCAGCAATCAGCTGAGAGCACCAAATAGTTACCTTCCTTTTATTTTTCAAGAAACTTCAGAAGGGAGAAATGTACAGACTTTAAGTGGAGCAAAATGTAAAAAATAGAAAACTTGTCCTGCTGAACAGAAAGATAGGTAGGCCATAATGGCAACTTACAGACTCAGCTCAGCCCTTAGCTGAGTAGAATTTAAATACTCCCTCTTAGACTAGTTAACTTGTGCTCTCCTAGTCTGTTTTAGATCTAGGTTTTAGATCGTTGTACTTCAGCATGTATTTTGTCAAGCCTATACCCTTCCCTTGGCTTCAAGCCCCATCCTTCTAGTAGCAAAAGTAAGGAGAAAAAGAGGAGAAAAAAAAAATATAAAAAAACCTCCTTCAAATTATGATTTACCCCTTACTCCCATTTTTCAAATCCCTACCTCTGAAAAGTGAAAAGCGTTATTTGCAGAATACAGTTAAGTGACAAATCCTTTAGGAAAGTACAATACACTTGACACTGGAACAGGTTGCCCAGGGAAATTGAGGATGCCCCCTCCCTGGAAGTGTTCAAGGCCAGGCTGGATGGGGCTTTGAGCAAACTGGTCTAGTGGAAGGTGTCCCTGCCCATGGCAGGGGGGTTGGAACTAGATGATCTTTAAGGTCCCTTCCAACTCAAACCTTTCTATGATTTTATGACTATCATGCACTCTTTCTCAGAGCAAGCATGTATAACAATTTTTAAGTATAAATGACTATATTATTTCATGTTCAAATTCATGAGGAGGAGTTCAGATTATAAGTGAAAAGCACTTATCTTCATAATGATACAACTTTCATATTATTGTCATACTATTTTGTGTAGAATACATTTAATTCTTAAATGGCTTTCTTACAGCAGAGGAAAAAGTTGACTTTGTTAACAATACCACTTTAAATTTTATAAATCATCTTCTGTCATGCTATAAATAAGCCAAGATAATTAAAAAAAAATATTTAGATGTGCTCATCCACAAGCTTTACAAATCATAAAGGTACTGGCACTGATGCCAGTTATCTCACTCAGGACCATATCTTCCAAAGAAGAGAACTACAAACACAGTAGCTCCCACCTTACCAGAGGTGAAGAACAAGGTCTATTAAACTTGCAAATTTAATACACTATTTATTTAATTCATTATTTATTATATTTTCATTAAACAACAACAAAAAAATATTGGGAACTGTAGGTAACAAAGTAGACTCAGATCCAGTTTAACCTGTTCTGTAAGTCAGAGAGAAAATTTTAATGAAGTAAGACCTTATGAACTCCTTTTGTTTATGTACTACCTCTCTTAACACCATCACCATTGCTTACCATATGCTATTTTGAGTCTTTTTTTCTATAGTTTCTTTTCTCTCTATTTATAGTCTCTTTTCAGTGGTGCCCTGTGATAGGATGAGGAGCAACAGTCACAAACTGGAACACAGGAAGTTCCACCTCAACATGAGGAAGAACTTCTTTACTGTGAGGGTAACAGAGCACTAGAAACAACATCCTTCTCTCTAACTTGGAGAGATATGGATTTGATGAATGGACTATTCAGTGGATAAGGAATTGGCTGGACAGTCACATCCAGAAAGTAGTGGTCAATGGCTTAATGTCTGGACGGAAATCAGTGATGAGTGGTGTCCCTCGTGGGTCCGTACTAGGACCAGTGCTGTTTAATATCTTCATCAATGACACAGACACTGAGATCGAGCACACTGTCAACAAGTTTGCAGATGACACTAAGCTGAATGGTGCAGTTGACATGCCTGAAAGACAGGATGCCATTTAGAGGGACCTGGACAAGCTCTATAAGTCAGTTCATGTGAACCTCATGAGGTTTAACAAGGCCAAGTGCAAAGACCTCCACCTGGGTCAGAGCAACCCCCAGTATCAATACAGGCTGGGCGATGAATGGACTGGGAAGGGCTCTGCAGAAAAGGACTTGGGAGTACTGGTGGATGAAAAATTGGGCATCAGCTGGCAATGTGCACTTGCATCCCAGAAAGCCAAACGTATCCTGGGCTCCATCAAAAGAAGTGTGGTCAGCAGGTCAAGGGAAGTAATTCTGTCCCTCTACTCCACTCTGGTGAGACCCATCCAGCTCTGGAGTCCTCAGTACAAGAAAGACATGGACCTGTTGGAGCAGGTCCAGAGGAAGGCCACAGAAACCATCAGAGGGTTGGAACACCTCTCCTATGAGGAAATGCTGAGAGAGTTGGGGTTGTTCAGCCTGCAGAAGAGAAGGCTCTGGGAAGACCTTATTACGGCCTTCCATTAGAATTACAAGGGGTAATGGTTTTAAACTAAAAGAGTAGATTCAGACTAGATAGAAATTTTTTACAATGAGGGCAATGAAACAGTGGAACAGGTTGCCCAGAGAGGTGGTAGATGCCCCATCCCTGGAAACATTCAAGGTCAGGTTGGACAGGGTTCTAAGCAACCTTTTGTCATTAAATGTAACTGTATGTTAAAGAGGTTTGCAATAATAGCCTTTAATTAAACCGGGGACTGTTAGAGGGTTTCTGTTGCCCTTTTAAGTTCTTAGTGTTAGTATATATACAGCCTTTTATGATCAACTTAAGGTTAAGCTACATAATTAAAATAAACTTCCAAGAGATATATAAAGACTTTACATGTTTTAATTAAATTTTTGAGCATCAAGGTTTTAAAAATAACAACATATGTTTTGATTTTCTTATGATGGCATACTAGAATGTTACATACATTAGACAAAATATTAGCAGCTTTTTATGGGAATAATAGCTAAGTGTGGTGCATGTAAATGACCTATTTTCTATGTATGAATGGTTAAAATGCTAATTAAATAGTTGGTATTCAAGTCTATGCTCATCCATTGTTTAGTGACATACAAGTTCATCGATGTGTGCCAGCAGACATTTTAAGTTTTTTCTCCTCTATGCTCTTTGTCATTAAATGGTGGCACCATTATGAGAAAAGTAGTGTAAGTAAATCACTAAAAAATTATTTAATAATGCTTTAACCATGTAGCGACACTATTCTAGTTATCTAATGATTCTTTTATTTCTTTCCTCTTATAAGGATGAGTTACTTCTGATGCATATTAAATCATATACATGAGTAATTTTCTCACTAATTTTGCATAAAATGACTAAATGCTAATGCATCAAATGGGGCTTACTATATATGGTACAATAAATATGCCCTCACAATTTTTCTGCAATCAATATCCTATATTTCATTAGCCACTAGATAAAGGTCTGTTATGAAATGGGAAAAATATTGTGTATACACTGCAAGCTTATGATACCTATCACGTCTACATGATGATTAGAACTCAGTCTAGAATTAGAATTTGCACAAGATTGAAACTAAAGTTCTTTGACAAGTTGAGAGAGCTGGGGTTGTTTAGCCTGGAGAAGAGAAGGCTCCTGGGAGACGTGATTGCAGCTTTCCATTATCTGAAGGGGGCTTATAAGAAAGATGGGAATAGACTTTTTAGTAGGGCCTGTAGCAATAGGACAAGGGGTAATGGTTTTAAACTAAAAGAGTAGATTCAGACTAGATAAAAGGAAGAAATTTTTTACAATGAGGGCAGTGAAACAGTGGAACAGATTGCCCAGAGAGGTGGTAGATGCCCCATCCCTGGAAATATTCAAGGTCAGGTTGGACAAGGCTCTAAGCAACCTGATCTAGTTAAGGATGTCCCTGCTCATTGCAGGGGGGTTGGATTAGATGACCTTTAAAGATCTCTTCCAATCCAAATGATTCTATGCTTCTATGAAGTACAGTTAAATGGACTCCCTGAAAGCAGTCTAGTACTGCTAATAACCACCAAGCAGTTCACTGAAACTTTTCACATTTAATATTGAATGCTAGGTTTAAAATACACATAGCCCATAATTTAAATTCTGCAGTGTTTTATGTATCTCTGACTCTCACTACTAAATCTATACCCACCAAAATCTTGCCAGCTTCTCACTATTTCTCAGTGAAAGTTAAAAATGTTATTCTTATTGTTATATACACTCACCTCCCACCCACATTAATTGTTCCATTCTTGTATTCCTGTTAATAGGAATTATACATATGTATCAGTCAACATATATTTGAATTGATAGCATGGTCACAATAAGAATGGCATCACTGTAACAATATTATTAATTCAAACAAAAATATTGAATTTAAGGAAAGAAACTTGGGGATTTGGGTTGGTGGTTTGTTTTTTTGTTTGGGGGGATCATTTGATCAGTCCAAGTCTTCAGTTCTTCGGTGGTGGGTGCATCACAATCAATATTTTTTTGTTCCTTCATATCCTTGAGATATCTGGTTGGCATTCCCAATTTTCCCAGGAAGTGGTGTTGATTTGCATGAGCCCCATGAGCTAGAAGTAGTGTGGCACCTGCCATCTGCCTCTCCCATGGAGCAGTCAGCACGAGCAGTTAACTAAAGAAAAGACAGAGTCCCACCTATGCAGAGCTCATCTCTTCCTTTTGTTAAAGCATATCTGCAAGGAGCCAAAGGGGGAGCACAGGCACATTGGGAGCAATCAACACGTATCCCCTCCAGACAGGTCTTTCCAGATCTTATCACCACACAAAGCTTGAGGCACATAATAGCAGGGCTCTTAACACCGTTTCCCATAGCTTTCTTCTAGAGAAGCTGGTGGCTCATGGCATAAACAGGTGTATTATTCACTGGGTTAAAAACTGGCTGTCTGTCCAGGCCCGGAGAGTTGTGGTGAACAGAGTTAAATCCAGTTGGTGGCTGGTCACCAGTGGCGTCCTCCAGGGCTCAATTTTGGGGCTGTCTTGTTCAACGTCTTTATCAGTGATCTAGATGAGGGGATTGAGTGCTTCCTCAGCACGTTTGTAGGCAACACCACATTGAGTGGGAGTGTTCATCTGCTTGAGGGTAGGATCGCTCTGCAGAGGAATCTGGACAGGTTGAATCCATGGGCGGAGGCCAATTGTATGAGGTTTAACAAGGCCAAATGCCGGGTCCTGCATTTTGGTCACAACAGCCCCAGGCAATGCTACAGGCTTGGGGAAAGAGTGGCTGGAAAGCTGCCTGGCAGAAAAGGACCTGGGGGTAATGGTCAACAGGTGGCTCAATGAGTCATCAGTGTGCCCAGGTGGCCAAGAAGGCCAATGGCATCCTGGCCTGTATTAGAAATAGTGTGTCCAGCTGGAGAAGGGAAGTGATTGTGCCCCTGTTCTCAGCACTGCTGAGGCCACACCTCGAGTACTGTTTTCAGTTATGGGCCCCTCACAATGAGAAAGATATTGAGTTTCTGGAGTAAGTTTAGAGAAGGGTAACTGAGCTGGTGAGGGGTCTGGAGAACAAGTCCTATGAGGAGAGGCTGAGGGAATTGGGATTGTTTAGTTTGGAGAAGAGGAAGCTGAAGGGAGACTTTATCACTCTCTACAACTACCTGAAGGGAGGTTGTAGTGATGTGGGTGTTGGCCTCTTCTCTGGGTAAATAATGACAGGACTAAAGGAAATGGCCTGATGTTGTGCCAAGAGAGGGTTAGATTAGATATTAGGAAGAATTTCTTTACTGAAAGAGTAGTCAGGTGCTGGAACAGACTTCCCAGGGAGGTAGTGGAGTCACCATCCCTAGAGGGATTAAAAAGAACGTGTAGATGAGGCACTTCAGGAGATGCTCTAGTGGGATGGTGAGGTGTTGTTTTTGTTGTGTGTTTTATTTTGTTGGGGTTTTTTTTGTTTGTTTTGGGTTGGGGTTTTTTTGGTTTGGTTTTTGACAGTTGGATGCACTGATCGTGTTGATATTAGAGGTCTTTTCCAACCATGACGATTCTGTGAGATAGACTACACAAAAAGCACATATTTCTACAAGGCTTTACGCTTTGTGTGCTTTGGCATTCTCTGCTGAGCTAGGAAACTATGCTGTTGCTACACTGCCTCAGTTTTGGTTACTACTTCATAAGGTTTGTGGCTTCTTATGGACAAATGACTAGCATTGACTCTTCCCTATGCTGGTTCATCTCTTTTGACTAAGTTGTTATAACACATTTCCCCAAGCCTATAACTGTGTTGTTGCTTTCTGCAACTACCTGAAGGGAGGTGGTAGTGAGGTGGGTGTTGGTCTTTTCTCCCAGGTAACTAGTGATAAGAGGAGAAGTAATGGGCTTAAGTTGCTCCAGGGGAGGTTTAGGTTGTATATTTGGAAAATTTTTTTTACTGAGAGAGTGGTTAGGCACTGGAACAGTCTGCCCAGAGAGGTGGTGGAATTGCTATCCCTGGAGGTGTTCAAAAAACACCTAGATGTGGCAGTTCAGGACACGGTTTAGTGGTCCTGATAATGTTTGGTAGATGGTTGGACTTGATGATTTTGAAGGTAGTTTCCAACCTTAATGATTCTATGATTCTAACTGAAGGAAGTAAAGACAGTATTTTTTTACTTTCTGCTTGAATAGATGTTGACAACTTGTGATATATAGTATTTACTCATACAGTAGATCCAGAAATAATCCTTCAGAGGACTAAACCACAAGTATAAGTGGTTTATTATGTTTTTTATACCTCTTCTAGAGGCTTACCATCTCTTAGTCTGGTTGCTCTGTGTATTTAATTTTCATTGTTTTCTTTGTCTAGAAAGTCAGGAACCTGTCTTGTTTCCTTCCCAGGTTCTCTTTCATAGCAACTATGAAAGAAGATGGAATTATTTAATGTATAAACTAGTGAATTCTGAAAGCAAAGTGGTTCTAATGTAGCTTGGTACAGCTAGCTGTACCAAATAGTTGTGATTACTTTGTATTGCATACTGTGGAGCAGGCACAGGGAAAGTCCCAGACTGGGCCCCACAGCAGATGGGAGCTGTGTTTGGGAGCTGGATTCTGGTACTGGATTCAGGAACACACAGACCAGGATCGAAGGCAGAACGGACAGAGTCCTCCTTGGGTGCTCTGAGGAAGGAACCGAAAGAGGACCCGAGCCAAGCCAAGCAAAAGGCTGGATGGGGCTCTGAGCAACCTGCTCTAGTGGGAGATGTCCCTGCCCATGGCAGGGGGGTTGGAACTAGATGATTTTTAAGATCCCTTCCAACCCTGACAGTTCTATGATTCTATGATTTTATTGATGCTATATTCATGAAAGGATACACAAAACATCTCTTTCAAAGGGGAAGAAGGATTCTAGCATGGGAGTTGGCTGGGCTCATTGGTAGAGCTTTAAACTAGATTCAAAGGGGTAAGGGGGAAAAATTAGGCTCAAGGGAGACAAGCCTGGGATGTTTGTGGGACAGTGTACCAGCTCCATTGCTATCCCAGAAGTTGTAGGGGACACTGAAATATATGGTAGCCACAATTGTAACAGAAGCTCCTCTACTATGTCTCTGCAGTGTCTGTATACCAATGCAAGAGACATGGGAAATAAACAAGATTAACTAGAAATCTGGGTGCGGTCACTGGGCTATGATCTCATTGCGATTATAGAGACATGGTGGGATAGCTCACACAACTGGAATGTGGTAATGAACAACTGTGTACTTTTTAAAAAGGATAGACTGACTGACAAGGCAAGGTGGTGGAGTTGCTCTTTATGTGAGTAATCAACTACAATGCATTAAGCTTAACATGGGGAGATGATGAAAGAGTTGAAAGCACATGGGTAAGAGTTAAGGGACAGGTCAATATGGTTGATACTGTTGTGGGCATCTACTACAGACTGCCAAACCAGGAAGAAGCTGTCAATGAGGCCTTCTACAGGCAGCTGGAAGTAGCCTCAAGATCATGTGCCCTGGTGCTCATGGGTGACTTCAATCACCCTGGTATTAGTTGGAAAGATCACACTGCCAGACATAAGCAGTCCAAAAGGTTCCTGCAATGCATTGATGACAACTTTCTGCTGCAGGTTGTTAAAGAACCAACAAGGAGAGATGCAACGTTTGATCTTGTATTAACAAAGAACGCCTGGTTGCAGATGTTATAGTAGGGGGTAGTCTTGGCTGTAGCAACCACAACATGTTAGAGTTTAATATCATTAGGGAAAGAAGCAGTGTAATAAGTAAAACTTCTACCCTGGACTTTAAGAGGGCTAACTGTCTTCTTCAAAAATCTACTTAGAAGTATCCCATGGGCTAGGGCTTTAGGAGGTAGGGGCACCCAAGGACGCTGGTTAATATTCAAACATTACCTCCTTCAAGCTTAAGATAAATGTATTCGTTTAAAAAAAAATTCAAGCAGAGGAGGCAGGAATCCTGTATGGTTAAACAGGGAGCTCCTGAAAAAACTCAAATGGAAGAGAGAGGTTTACAACATGTGGAAAAAGGGTCTGGTGAATTGGGAGGATTGTAGAAATGCTACCAGGGTATGTAGAGACTCAACAAAAAAGGCCAAGGCTCTCTTGGAACTTAGTCTCACCACAGAGGTGAAAGAAAGTAAAAGCTTTTTCAAATACATCGATGAAAAAAGGAAGAGTAGGGAAAAAGTGGGTCCTCTGATAAATGAGGTGGGAGATATGGTAACAGAGGATGCAGAAACAGCAGAGCTGCTAAATGCCTTCTTGCCTCAGTCTTTACTCCTATGACCATCCCTCATGAACCCCAGTCACTAGAAGTAAGACAGCAGAACTGGAGAGATGAAGATACATCTTTAGTCAGTCAGGATTGGGTTAGAGACCACTTGGAGAAACTGAAAACACACAAATCCATGGGCCCTGATGGGGTGCATCCATGGCTGCTGAAAGAGCTGGCTAATACTGTTGTTGAGCAGCTCTCCATCATTTTTGAAAAATTACGGAGAACAGGAAAGGTGCCTGAGGACTGGAAGAAAGCCAGTGTCACTCCAGTCTTCAAAAAGGGCAAGAGGGAAGACTCAAGCAACTACAGACCAGTCAGCCTCACTGCCATCCCTGGAAAGGTGATGGAGCAGTTTATTCTGGAGGCCATCTCTAACTACAGGGAAGAAAAGAAGGTTATCAGGAGTAGCCAACATGGATTTACCAAAGGGAAATCCTGCTTAACTAATGTCATATCCTTCTATGAAGCCATGACCAAATGGGTAGATGAAGGGAGAGCAGAGGATGTCATTTACCTTGATTTCAGTAAGGCTTTTGATACTGTCTGCCATAATATCCTCACATTAAAGCTCAAGAAATGTGGCATAGACAATTGGTCTGTGAGTTGGTTTGAAAACTGGCTCAGCAATAGACTTCAGAGGGTTGTGATCAGCGGCACAGAGTCAAGCTGGAGGCCTGTGGCCAGTGGTGTTCCCCAGGGATCAGTACTGAGCCCAGTTTTGTTCACTATCTTCCTTAACAAGCTGGACAAGGGGATGGAGTGTACCCTCAGCATATCTGCTGATGATACGAAACTGGGAGGGTTGTCTGACACACCAGAAGGTTGTGTTGCTATCCAACGTGATCTGGACAGGCTGGAGAGCTGGGCGAAGGTGAACTTCATGAAGTTCAATAAGGACAAGTGTAGAGTCCTGCATCTAGGGAGGAACAACACTAGGCACCAGTACAGATTAGGGGTTTCCCTGATGGAAAGCAGCACCATGGAGAAAGACCTTGGAGTCCTATTGCATAGCAAGTTATCCATGCCCAATGGCCCAGAAGGGCCAATGGCATCCTGGGATGCATTAAGATAACCATGTCCAGAAGGTGTAGGGAGGTTCTCCTCCCCCTCTACTCTGCCCTGGTGAGACCACACCTGGAATACTGTGTCCAGTTTTGGGCCGGCCACTCCGCGCCGCCCCGTGGCATCTTCTGCTGACCCCGCGGCAAGGCCAGGGGCTCTCCGGCGTCAACCGGGCTGGTTGCTGGTCGGGGGGTGCGGGGGATCCCCCTCTTGCTCTCTCCAGCTCCCTCTCACATTGCAGCGCATCCTCATCCTTGCAGTGGAGCCCCTTTTAGCCCTCCAACCCCCCTTACTTCTGTCTTCTCTGCTGCCAGGTGGACTTTGAGGATGTGATAGCTGAGCCTGTGGGAACCTACAGCTTTGACGGTGTCTGGAAAACCAGCTACACCACCTTCACCGTCAGCAAGTACTGGTGCTACCGGCTGCTCTCCGCTGTCCTGGGTATTCCCCTGGCAGTCGTCTGGGGCTTCCTCTTTGCCCTCATCTCCTTCTGCCACATCTGGGCAGTGGTGCCCTGCATCAAGAGCTACCTGATAGAGATCCAGTGTGTCAGCCGAATCTACTCCCTCTGCATCCACACCTTCTGCGACCCGCTCTTCGAGGCACTCTCCAAGATCTGCAGCAACATCAGAGTTGCTGTCCGGAAGGAGATCTAGGTCCCCAAGGCCAGCCCTCGCACAGCTACCCCTCCGTGAAGCCTTTGCTGGCTCCTGCAGCCTTCCTGCCCTAGGGCATGGGAACACGGGTGCCCGGGGACCTGAGTGGCATGGCCGGGCCCCGCGGCACAGCTGGCTGTTGGGGATGTCCCCTGCAGACCCAGGCATTGCCAGGCTGCCCCTCACTCCAGCCCAAAGCCAGCAGCTTTAGGAGAAGAGAAGCCCCTCGAGGCTTGGTGAGCAGCCCAGGGAGAGCCCTCTGCCCTCCAGGACGCCCTGCATCATGCCCTGCTCCAGTGGAAGGAACCGCAGCATCTCCTGGACCACAGCCCTGGGCCACAGCCTGCAGCTGCAGAGCAAGAAGCAAGGGTGCAGAGATGCTGCTGGACAACAGACCAAACCCTGCCTGCTTCTCCATCCCTTCGGTCTAGCGTGACGCTAAGGGAAATACTTGCATATGAACTATTATTTGCTGCAAGTAATTGCTGTTGTGAAAGCTTCTGTATTAATTCACACTGCATAAAAGTTTTACGGATAGAATAGTGAAACCAAACAATTTTTCATGCATGTTTGCATTTCAGCAAAGCTTTGAAATCCAGATCGATTAGTGCACGAGGTGTCACGTCAAGGCAACGTCTCTGCTTTCTGGGAGTACCTGCTGAGCCTGGGCCACTGGCAATTGCAAATCTATTTGTGGCAGTTTGTTGCTCGCTACTTAATTATGGGGCATCGTTATGCCTTGTGGTCAGGCTTCAATGACCAGGGCAGCAGAGGTGGGCAGCTCTTCAGCTTCTCTTGAGAAATGACAAGCTTGGCTTGAAGTAGATCCTTGGCTTGTTTCTCAGGGAGAACATTTACCACGTGCTTGCTTTTTGGTGCTGGGAAAGTTCTAGCCCACAGCAGTGTGTTTGTCTCGCCCAGCAAGGGTTGTCCCTCTACTCGATGCCCTGCTGAGGGGGGACAGGACCACGCTGGTCCCTCAGGCTCTACCCCCAGGGAGGAGACCTCTGCCTTGCACCCTTCCCTCTGGCCAGTTCCCTTCACATCACATCCTTTGGGCTCACCCAGATGTGCAGGGTGAGTGGAGGAAGGAGTCTTCTCCGGGACACTGCCCCCTCTCAGACGCTCCCATGAAAATGTGGGGACGAGGGGAAAAAAAGTCCAATTCGGAGCTATTTCCTCCCCTATGTTGTCAATTAATTTGTTTAGTCCATCTTCCAGAAGCCGCACTTCAACCCTGAGGCACTTAAACGCTTTCTTGGCTCTGGCCTTAAGTGCTTTGCTGAATCAGGGCCCAGGAGGTCTCGTTGTTCAGAGGTTATTCTCAATTGTATTCATGCGCTTTTTTCCCTTGGCTTCCAACAGAGACTTGGAGACAAAGTCTCTTCTAGTGCCATGCCAAGGACAAGAAAGAGCCAGGTTTTCTATTGGTGTTCTTCCAGTGGCTTGGGATTGTGGACTTCCGTTATTCCACAGTAACACAGCACCCACGCTCCCGCGGCACCAGGCCTGCAGGTCGGTGGAGTGACAAAAAAATATAGAAGTAAATAGATATTTAAGGTATTTCTAGTGGAAAAAAAAGTCTCCAGAAAACATGTTATCATGAGCATTTTTTTTAAAGCTTTTTGTGGGAATAAACATAATTTAAAACCATACTGGTATTGTATTAATTTTTTGTTTTGCTTTGTTCTGGTAGTTTGCAGCCTGAACCTAAAAGCCTCCGAAGGAGGAAGACGGTGAAGGTGGGAGGGAAATGCCGTGTGCTTTCCTGGGGGTTTAAACCAGTCCACAAAACACGCTGAGGCTGCACGTGCTGGGTTGTGCCCAGCAAACCTGCCGAGAGCTCGTGTGGAGCCACTACCAAAAAAGTCACAGGAATGCCAGGGTCTGAGAGGTGATAATGTACCTGTTGATGACAGTGGAAAATAAAGTACATATTTAAATGCATTTTTCATATTCGTTCCCAACACACGAGGCCAAACCATGTTACCCTTTGACTGCAGGCCCTGCTCCAGCACATCCTCCTGGCAGGAGCCTGGAGCGGAGCATCTCTCCTCAGCCACCGCATCCCTCCTCAGCCACCGCATCCCTCCGCAGCCCAGACAATCGTCGTGCAGGGGCAGATCCCGCCAGCCACCGTATATCTCGACGGCCGCCGGAGAACTAACACACCCTCCCAGAGGTCGCTCTTGCTGTCCTGTACTGCCTTCCGCTGTCTCCACTGTTGTTATCGCTCTTCTCGTGATTTCTGTCAGGCAGGTAAAACAAACAACCAAGCTAGACACACTGCAGCAGTGTAGGATGGATCGCGCTCTTCTCTTTGTGACACCCAGGACTGTCTCGCCGTGGTCCACACGGAGGGCGGGGCGAATTAGAGGCCATCCCTGCCCTGACGGGCATCTGCCTTACCCAATGGGGCCGCAGTGGGTCTCCGGGCGTGGGGGGGTGAAGAGGAGGCGGCCTGTGCCAGTCACTTGGTGGTGCTGGTGGTAGTTGCTGCTTACCTTTCTCTCTCGTATGTGGTGGTTGTAGGTAAGCACAGCTCGCGCGCGTAGCTGATGAAGGTGAGATAGGGATGTTGCGCGCGCTGGGGGGAGCGGGGGCGGTGGGCTAAGCCCGGCTGAGGAAAGTGGAGCTGTTGATCGCGCCCCTCTCGGCGTTGCTGTGTGACATAGTAATGTGGGAGGCCTGAGTCGTCGCCACGGATTTTCGTGTGCTCCCTCAGGGACAGCGCTCTTTTCTGCTGGCAGGGCGGCGGAATTGGGTAAATCCGGGGATCGCTGCATGGAGGAGGGGGCTGGGAATGTGGAGTTGCTTGGCGCAATCTGCGTGTCCAAGGGGCCCCATCTATCATGAAGGAAGGGTGAAAAGGGTGATCTTGTGTCTCTGCCGGCAGCCGTCTCGCCTCGGCGACCTTAATGCGGACACGGCGACTGAACCGTGTGGCTCCTTGAGTGGCCATGTGGTGGAGGCCGGCTGTACTAAAGGGTACGCGCTAAGGCCGGGGGAGCGGCCGTCGCCTTCCTACGCCTACCCTGCATAACTGTATGGGGCGAGTTTTTGAAAATTATGGCGAGCAGAGGGGAAGAGGAGGGAGGGCGCTCTTGGCTGCGGCCTGTGCGGAAGCGGCCGTGTCAAAGCAGGGCCTACTTATAGGGGCGCTCGCTAAGTTCTCGTGGTGGGGTCGTTGCGCTCTGTCGGCCCTGTTTGAGCGGGGGCTGCCAAGTGCCTCCTTTGTGTCTCTCTGGGTAGACGAGGGGAAATCTTGTGACCGCGTGGTGGTGGTTTTTCGGCTCCCGGCTCCGCCTAGCAGTGGGTAGGCGCCATTACAGCGGCCGCCATTTCTGCTGGTCCCCGCCACCGCGGAGATGGTTCTCGGGCTGCGGGGGTTATGTAACGCCGCCTTCTTCCCCCTCCCCCAGGAAGTGAGCTGGGCTTCCGAGGGCTATGCGGCGGCAGGCTGGCTGGTTGGCTGTGGAAACTGTGCGAGGGGTAAAGGTGAACGTCAGGCCGTGGTGCGGCTTGCGCATGTGCTGTGGAAGGGGAGGTGTCTGGGCGGAAAGGGCTGTTCGTCTCGGAGTGAGCAGGGTATAGACGTGCTGGCATTTCCTAGCTCTCTACTCGTGTTCGTGGTCGCTTTATTATTTTACACTGGTCAATTGAATCCCGCAAACTCGATTTACGCAACAGAGCACAGTAACTAATTGAACACTATATTACGCTTAGTTCCCCTGCAGCTCTAAATTTTTTGTGGAGGGTCGTAAATAGAGGAGGGTCTGGAAGGGCTAGCCGTTTGAACCTGGTGAAATTTCTCGCCTCCCTCCTGCGCTCTGACAACGTCTGTTTGAGCCTTGGCTATTCTTTAAGCGGCGCTTTTCCATTAGTTCAAATTAGGGGCCTGGAAATACCAGCGTGCGCTGGGAAGGCAATCTCTCGGCAGGCTGTAAAAAAGTGTGTTTACCGGCAGTGCTTGCACAAACAGGATAACCGTTACAAATTAACAGATGATTGAAAGGATGTTTTAAAAAGTTAAACGTACCTCACTTTTTTTCGTGGATAATAATTTTGTTGATAAATGTCAACTGTATTCTCACGTGGACTTAAAAATAGATCTTGAAAGAGGTAATACTTGTTTCACAAAGTCAAAAAAGTTCATGTATGCACAGGTTATACATAACTACAGTCTCGTATTTTTAGCAGAATTTTTTTACTGTGGCTCGTGTGTAATTTCTTTTGTTAGTCTGGTATATTGAATGGAAGGCACAATAGAATGCCTGCAAGTAAGTTGATAGAGAATTTATAAAATTAATGCTGGTTATTATAACTTTTTATTCTAAATTGTTTAGAACTTGGCAATAAGCAGATTGATACATAGTGTCTCTCAAAAAGGAAATTCAAGATATGTATTATCACGTACTAAAAATAGAAACTGGATAAATGTTCACTTTAAATACATGAAAATCATTATCAGTAAATGTGATTGCTTAAAACTAGTAAATGCTTGAAAACTGAGCAAGTCTAGAATCATTCAGACTGTAATTGTTTATCTGTAAGATTACTACTTCTCTTAGTGATGAATTTAGCTTTGTTATATTTTCTCATTTATAAATAAAAGCTTTGCAGCAAAAACTCCAGTCAAACCTCTATTTTTAGTTGTAGTGAGAATCAGACCTGTAGGCAAACAGAGCCTTATCTATGCTGTTTTCATAGGCTTCTGAAGCAGTAGGCTGTTGGGTTTTGATCCTGCCTGGAACATTTGAGTCTTGCTCTGCAGGTGTATATAAAACTGGTAATTTGAAAGTGGGCATTTCTCTCCTTCCCCCCCTCCCCCTTTCCTCCAACGTCTCCATACCCACCCTTCCACAACCCCACACACCCCCCCCCCACCAAAAAACAAACACCAACCAAACCCGTATGCCCTTAAGGAGAATACCATGCCCTAATTGACAGGTCTGATCAACATTCTCCAAATAAAGGAATGAGGCAGCCTTTTTTTCTTTTTTTTTTTTTTAATACTTCTGAGTAGAAAGAAGTTGAGTCTTCAGACCTGTAAATAGTGTTTTGTTAGTGGCAAGTTCAATTTAAATGAGCAGGAGGAGTGTATATGCCCAAAGAGTTATCACTTAAAAGATATATAAACACAACTTTTCAAGTGGAAAACTTTATTGCGTTTGTGTACGGAATTAATAAACTATTTATGAAATTCACTACAGGGCTTGTCTTTTTACTATGGAAAAACAAAGATATGAGAATGCCTAATATTTTTGTAATTATTCTATAACGGCTTTATTAGTCCCTTTTTCTATGCCAGTTCTCTTTTTAGAACACTTTTGGGTTTTTTCTGTATCTCAAGCACATAAACTGGAATCAGTCTTCTTCCATGTATCTATTTCATGCATCCAAACTATTTTGAAATTCTCTCTTACCATTTGAAAGTACTGACCTTTTCCCTTCTAAATGTGCTGAGAATATTCTTAGTTGTTCATCACTCATCTTTGCTGCTGTCCTTTAATACCCAGTTCTCATGCTTTCTAAACCCTTATTTCAAAACATGGCTGATGTGTTATAATTCTGACACATCCTACTTGTCACCTGGTTTTCTTTGTCTTGCACATCATATTCAGGCATCTTGTAAGGGGTCTTAATCAAGATGGTGATTCTGTCCCTTGTTTTGAGGACATCTACTTTTACTTCAAGAAAGGAATCCTTCTCTAAATGTGTTGAGAGGTGTAAATGTTATTTTTATATGTATCTGGCCAGGAGGTATCAGGTGATATAGTTGCCTTCTTCATACCTATATTTCTGTTTGTCACTTGAATTTTCTCTGTAGTCAGTTACCCTCATACTTATTGCCAAGGCCAAGACCTCTTGATTTCTGTTTGCATAGCACCTAATCCAGCAACCTAACTTGGGTCATTTAGCAAAGAAACCAAATCAATATCGTGAACAAACTGTAATGCATAGCTTCCAAGTGTATATCTGGCTTTTGTTTGGTGACCATTCTAAGAATGTCTTCACATGCATTGCAAGTTAGTAATGATCCACTAGTAGTGGTCTCTGGTGTGGTATGGAAGCATGGCCCAGCAGAAGGCAGGGCTCAACTCTGAGTTTTATTGGTGGGGGAGTGCCTTTAATTCTGAGTATTATCTTTGGAGGACAAGCGATAAGTGTAGAAACAGTTGGTTATTATGTTGGGCAGTAGAGTTGTTCAGTGTCTTATTACAGTATAATGATCTTTTGGAAAGGTACATCTGTGGTAATCATTCTATTCTGTATAGCCTAAAAAGTAATATTAATGCTAAACAATTTTTGTTATCTAGGTCAAGTAAAGTAAGACAATAATTGATGACTCTAGCCATTATAAGTGCTTAATGCTGTTCTCAATTGTGGCCTTTTATTGTAGCTTCCTTTATTCTCCTTCATTACACATTTGACTCAGTTCTCCAAACTGGTAAATTGTACGTGCCCTTATACTCCAGCGATCCAAATCTCAAACATCAAAGGTGCTGTGTAGGTTGGAATGAAGCAGCAGAGCTGTAGATAAAAGCAAATTTGTAAAAGCAGATTTGTACAGTGCCTTCAAAAGTACGAATTACTTTTATTTGTGGAACCAAATGCAAGGAATTTTAAAATGACGATTGAATTATGAGCAAAAGTTAATAATCTAGATAGTGGGAGGTGAAGTGCAGAAGACTGTAGTTTACTACATGTGTAGCAGTGAAAATTATAAATCTATTGTACGTGAAGAGATTAAAGGGGAAAAAAATATAGTTCTGTTGCTGTTTGAATTTTCATTAATAGTCAGATTGCTTGATACTGTTACTGGATCTTAATGCTCAGGTTTTTGTAAACCAAGGGGAGAATACCATTGTGTTCCTGGATCCAGGCTGGGATGTCAGGTATACCGGAATTTGTCTTTGAATGTCTTTTTAACTCGTTACAGCTACTTCATCAGTTCCAATACCTAAGACAGAGCCTTCTCCTTCGCTACCTTCTGCTGGTTCTCTGCCTAGTGTGGTATCCACCGCCGCTTCACTTCTACCTTCAGTGTCGCAACACACGGCAACATTGCCCAGCTTGCCTCAGTCCAGTGATTTGTCCAGCAGCTCACTTTCCCGGTTAAGCAGGTACAGTAGAAGTTGTGATAAACTGAAAGGGGTTCAATTTTTGGGAAAGGGTAAACATGAGGGTGATTGCATATGGAACTGTCAGACACCAGGGTCCCCTTTTATGACATTAATTAGAATTAAGAAAGAGTTTCAAAAGAGACCAGGAAGTTTCTGGTTGCAAAATATGAACTCTGAGCTGCTTCTTAATAACAGAGCAGCTGCTGCCTGCAAGTTTTTTGTGGTATATAAACAACTTCTGTGTTTCAAGGGACCCTTGCTACTTTGTCCACAGTGCCTGCTGTTTGTTTAGTGTCATATGTTTGAAATTATTCCTTAACAGTTTACTTCTTAGCTAATTTTGAAATACTGTAATTTTATTTATATTTGTATTTCTTAAAATTTAAAAAAATGTGACCAAAAAATTTGAAGAAAAAAAAAAAAAAAAGGAAAGGAAAGGAAAGGAAAGGAAAGAAAAGGAAAGAAAAGAAAAGAAAAGAAAAGAAAAGAAAAGAAAAGAAAAGAAAAGAAAAGAAAAGAAAGACCATGTGAAAAAACATACTTAGGATTCACCACTTGCTCCATAATCTGGTCATCTGCACAGACCTCCGGAAGGTCAACAGACATCTGCCAATGCCAGTGCAAGGCATTGCCCTGAGAGTTTGTGTTTACTGGGTATATCTGACGGTCTCTAAGTTAAGCATGTAGGATCAGCCGGTTAAAATGATCTCCCAATGTTGCTGTCTCAGAGAGGGTTTTGGTACCTAAAAATGTCTCAAAACATTGTTGAGACAAAGGAACAAAGCATAAGTCAATGCTTGGGCAGAGGGTGCCCGTGGGGCAGTCTCCACCGGGAAATCTCAGAGGACACCAGACTTGGCTGATTTCAACACTGCTGGAGCTCCTAAACATTTACAATACATTGATGACAACATCGTATGGGGTAATACAGCAGATGAAGTTTTTGAGCAAGGGAAGAAAATAATTCAAGTTTTTATAAAAAGTCGGTTTTGCCATAAAAAGAGGCAAGGTCAAGAGACCTGCACAAGAAATACAGTTTTTAGGAATTAAATGGAAAATGGGTGTTTCCAGATCCCAATAGACATGTTTAACAAAATAACAGCTATGTCTTCCCCAACTAATAAAAAGGAGACACAAGTTCTCTTAGGCATCGTGGCTTTCTGGCAAATGCATATTCCAGACTACAGTCAGATTGTGAGTCCTCTATATGAAGTCATTCATAAAAAGAACAGTTTTAAATGGGGCCCTGAGCAACAACAGGCCTGTGAACCAATCAAGCAAGACATAGTTAATGAAGTAGTCCTTGGGCCAGTCTGGAGAGGTCAAGATGTGAAAAATATGCTCTACACTGCAGCTGGGGAGAATGAATCTACCTGGAGTCTCTGGCAAATGGCACCAGGAAAAGCTCAAGTTGATACCTAGGGTTTTGGAGTTGAGGATACAGAGGGTCAGAGGCCCACTACATTCCCACTGAAAAAGAGATACATATGCTTATGAAGGAGTCTGAGCTGCTTTGTAAGTAATTGGTACTGAAGCACAGCTCCTCCTGGTGCCTCTATTGCCAGTGTTGAACTGGATGTTTAAAGGGAAGACTCCATCCACACATGCAAATGAAGTATTACATGGAGTAAAGGGGTTGCATTGATCGCTCAGTGGGCTAGAATAGGGAACCAGAATTGCATGGGAATTTTGGAAGTGCCTGGGAATTTTTGGAAGCCCGTAAGGCAAAGATTTTGGAATGTCACCGGGGAGGAGGTAGTGTGTGCTGAAGGGGGACCCACCATACAATAAATTATCAGAAAATGAGACGCGACATGCCTTGTTTACTGATGGATCTTGCTGTGTTGTAGGAAAACAGCATAGGTGGAAAGATGCTGTGTGATTTCCTACACAACGAGTTCCAGAAGTGGCTGAGGGTGAAGGTAAATCAAGTCAGTTTGCAGAAGTGAAAGCTATCCAGATGGCCTTAGATACTGCTGAGTGAGAGAAATGTCCAGTACTTTACTCGTACACTGACTCATGGATGGTGGCAAATGCCCTATCACAGAATCACAAAATGGTAGGGGTTGGAAGTGACTTCTGGAGATCATCTAGTCCAACCCCCCTTGCCAAAGCAGGTTCACCTAGGGCAGGTTGCACAGGAACACGTCCAGGTGGGTTTTGAATATCTCCAGTGAAGGAAATTCCACAACTTCTCTGGGCAGCCTGTTCCAGTGCTCCATCACCATCACAATAAGGAAGTTTTTTCTGATGTTGAGGTGGAACATGGTGTGTTCCAGTTTGTGTCTGTTGTCCTTTGTCCTGTCACTGGGAACCACTGAGAAGAGTCTGGCCCCACCCTCTTGACACCCACCCTTCAGATATTTATAAATATTGATAAGATCCCCTCTCAGCCTCCTCCAGGCGAAACAGCCCCAGGTATCTCAGCCTTTCCTTGTAAGAGAGATGTTCCTGTCATTTAATCATCTTTGTAGCCTTCGGTTAGACTTTCTCCAGTCGTTCCCTGTCTCTCTTAAACTGGGGAGTGCAGAACTGGACACAGTACTCCAGATGTGTCCTTACCAGAGCAGAATAGAGGGGGAGGAGAACCTCCCTCAACCTCAGCCTGGTCACACTCTTCTTAACACACACTGTTCCAGGATACCATTTGCCTTCTTGGCCACAAGGGCACATCGCTGTCACATGCTTAACTTATTGTCTGCCTCAAAGGACATTCTCCATGAAGCTTCTTTCCAGCAAGTCAACCCCTAACCTGTACTGGTGCCTGGGGCTATTCCTTGGCAGGTAGGGGACTCCACACTTGTCCTTGTTAAATTTCATTATGTTCCCCTCCACCAAATTCTCCAGTATGTCCAGATCTTGCTGAATGTCAGCACAGCCTTCTGGAGTGTCAGCCACTCCTCCCAGTTTCATATCATCAACAAACTTGATGAGGGTACACTTAAACCCTTCATCTAGGTCATTGATAAATATGATGAATAAGACTAGACCCAGCACTGACCCCTGAGGAACACCACTAGAAACAGGCCTCTAATAAGACTCTGGGCCAATGATCACAACCCTCTGAGCTCTGTCATTCAGCCAGTTCTCAATCCACTCATCTAACCCACTGTGGTGGGTTAACCCTGGCACAGCACCAGGTGCCCACCAAGCCCTTCTATTGCTCCCCCCACCCCTGTCAGCACAGCACGCAGGGGGAGAATAAGACGCAAGGAGCCATCAGTTATGATAGATAAGATGTTATTCGGTACTTCCCGTACCAATCTTTCTCCCTCGCACACTCCCTGACCCTCCCTAACTTTTTCAAGTCCTCTCTAAGCTCTGCCACAAGGCTGAGCAGATCATTCACCTGGTCACACCACACATGGGTATTATCTCTGCTGCCCTCTGGTATGAGCGACAGGCTCAGGCACTCCCTGCAGCTGGATACCTGGCCAGCTGAATGTTTGTGTGGGACCTCCATACTGTCTTCACATTCCTTCTGGCCACTGCTTTCAGCTGAATGGTGGCCACAGCTAGATCCTCTTCTGAGAGGACAATGACCAGTAGTTGAGTTCACCGCCTGAACCAGGAGGGGGACCAGTTACCATCAATTGAACTTACCTCTTGCACTTGCAGAGCTTTTACCACCCTGCCCCTGTGTTATGTGCAAACTGCCAAATAGAATCATAGAATGCACTGAGTTGGAATGGACCTTTAAAGGTCATCTAGTCCAACCCCCCTGCAGTAAGCACAGACATCCTCAACTAGATCAGGTTGCTCAGAGCTGCATCAAGCCTGATCTTGAAAGTCTAAAGGGATTGGGGCCTCTACCACCTCCCTGGGCAACCTGTTCCAGTGTTCCACCATTCTCATAGTAAAGAACTTCTTCCTAATGTCCAATCTAAATATACTCTTCTCTCATCTAAAACCATTACCCCATATCCTATCACTACATGCCCTTGTAAACAGGCCCTCCTCAGCTTTCCTGTAAGCCCCCTTCAGGTACTAGAAGGCCACTATAAGGTCTTCCCAGAGCCTTCTCTTCTTCAGGCTGAACAACCCCAACAGTCTCAGCCTGTCTTTGTAGGAGAGGTGCTCCAGCCCTCTGATCGTTATTGTGGTCCTCCTCTGGTCCCACTCCATTAGGTCCATGTCCTTCTTGTGTTGACAACTCCAGAGCTAGACACTCCAGGTCAGGTCTCACCACAGCAGAGTGGCAGAATCATCTCTCTTGATCTGCTGGCCATGCTCCTTTTTATGCAGCCCAGGATATGCTTGGCCTTCTGGGAAGTGTCCCTATACTATTCCCAAGATACCTGTCTCAGCTTTCACTGACTGTGCAGTTCCTTCTTGCCTTTTAGTTTGATGAGCACACTCAGCCATGCTGGTCTCTTCCCTTGTTTCATTTCTTACACCTGGGGATTGAGAGCTCTTGCGCTCTATAGAAAGCTTCCTTGAAGATCTGCCAGTCCTGTTCTGTTCCCTTGTCCCTGAGGACCGTTTCCCAGGGGGTCCTGTTAACTAACTCCTTAAAGAGCTAGAAGTTTGTTTTCCTAAAATTCAGGGTCCTGACTACGTTCCTTGTCTGACACGTATCTCTTAGGACTGTGAACTTCACCAGTGTGTGATCACTGTAGCCCAGGCTGCCTCCCATCTTGATGTCACTGATGAGCTCACCTACTCTGGTGACCATCAGATCCAGTATTGCATCCTCTTGGGCAGGGCTGTTTATTTCCTGTCTTAAGAAGTTATCGTCAAGATACTCCAGGAGTCT
>WUAM01010115.1:53405-156371 GCA_024336885.1 Actenoides hombroni | reverse complement strand
TTCCAGCAGATGTCGAGGTGGTTGAAATCCCCCAGCAGGATGAGCCCCTGTGAGCACAATGCCTCCTGTAGCTGGAGTAAGAATGCTTCAGCAGTAGGCTGACCTTTGATTAGGCAGCCTGTAGCAGACACCAACCGCAAGGTTCCCCTTGTTACCTCAGTCTCTAATTCCTACCCGTAAGCTTTTGAATTGCTCATGGCTATTCTGTAAGGACATCTCTTCACACTCTAACCATTTCTTAACATAGAGGGCAACACCTCCACTTCTCCTTCCTCTCTTGTCCCTTCTGAACAGCTTGTAGCCATCGATAGCCACACTCCAGTCATAGGATTCATCCCAACAAGTTTCAGTAATGGCCACTTTGTCATAGCTCTCAGCTCCTCCTGTTTGTTGCCCATGCTGCGTACATTCATGTACGCAGGGCATTTTCTTAGAGAAATGCCCCTTAATTCCTTTGATGTTTTCCTGTTGGCTCCTACTACCTCAGGAGCCCCTGGCTCGTCTCTATAAGACTTTGACTGTGCTTCAATGTCCCCAGCATGCCACAGGGCAACAGGTTCAAGGCTCTTACTATCACCCCATCCCTCTATGATCCTGATGTCCACCTGTTTGCAACACATGCAGCAGTTCTCCTAACTGCCACTTATTACCAGTGAAAGGTTCTGACACTCCCTGTAGCCTGTGACCTGGACAGCTGTATGTTTCCATGGGAGCTCCATCTGGGTTCCCACATCCACTCTGGCAAGTGTTGAGAGCTTGACCTTCTGCCGGGTGGAGACCACAGCTGAGCTCCTTCCAAGAGAGTGATGACCACCAATAGGACTCACTTGTTGAGATGGCAGAGCTCCTGTTCCTTCTCATGTGCTTTTCCCTGCACCCTGCTTCTCCACACTGGCTGACGCCATGCGCTGTTCACCCACTCTCTTCTCTGTGCGCAACAACCAGTCAGGGATGCAGGGCCCTTCCCGCATGCTCTCCCACATGCTGTGCTCGCTGCACTCCTGGGCGCTCACTTCTCTCCTGGGTGCTCCTCAGGGGTCGCTGCTGCTGCTTCTCTCTGTGTGGACTGGGAAACTACAGGCCAGTCAGACGCACCTCTGTGCCTAGCAACATCATAGAGCAGATCCTCCTGAACGCTCTTGTAGTGGGTCTGCTGAGCTGCTTTTCCCCATCCAGCCCTCATACTGCAGTACTGGGAGCTGGAGGGTGTTGATAACACACCCATGTTACCACTTCCTGTCTGCTGCTGAGTCCAGACTGGGACTCCCCCAGTGCCTGCTCCACAGCATCAGTGGTGATGGTGACATAATTGCCATCAGGGGGGTTGGGTTTGATACTGTTTTTGTATATATCTGTATATATTCCATTGTATTATAAATATTTTCATTCAAGCTGTTCTAGTTTCCTTTTCTAATCGCTAAGTCTCTCTTCCCTTATTCCCTTTCTCTTCCCTTTTGGGGAGGGAGGGGGGTTAACAGAGAGCGGCTGTTATAGGTCTAAGGGGCTGCCCTGACCCTAAACCGTGACAACACCAGAAAACTCAAGTAGTTGTTTAAAAACCACACTAGAATCTATTAGCAGGAAGTAGGGGTACAGAGGCAACTTTTTTTCAGGGCATGAATGACTTCAAAATAAGATTCAAGACACAGTAAGAGGTTTCTCCAGAAGGCCTGACCCATACTGCCAACATGAAGCTGTTAAAACATGAGTTTAACTACATATGTAGAGGTCCTGACATACAGGTTCCAGCACAAGATGAACCTCCGACAGGCAATGAAATTTTGAAGGTTCATAAATTTTCAGGATGAGATTTCAGTTTAGCCTGCATGTTGTGAGCTTGATCGATACACAACTCAAGCTACACAGTGTCCTTTGCTCACAGAAGGGTCAAAGAGTTGTGATACATCAGCATTTTAAAGACAGCTAAGCTATAACAGTGAAATGCCTTAAAATGGTATATTAGAAGAAGCAATGCCAGATATACTTCTAACTATTTAGAAAGACAAGAAGAAGCTAGCAGCAAAATGGTACATTATAAAGATGTCAGTTTGATTAGACTCGAGATACTGATCAACCCAGACCTTGGTTGGAGAGAAATTGATATGCTTCCCAACATTTTTTTTTTTTTAAATCTGCAAAGTGGTCATTGATTTAAAGAAATATGGATTCAACTGTTGGACTGTTTGATGGATAAGGAACTGGCTGGATGGTTGCATTCAGAGTGTAGTTGTCAATGGCTTGATGTCCAGATGGAGATCAGTGACAAGTGGTGTCCCTCAGAGGTCCGTACTGGGACGGGTGCTGTTTAATATCCTTATCAATGACATAGACAGTGGGATTAAGTGCACCCTCAGCAAGTTTGCAGATGATACCACACTGAATGGTGCAGTCCATATGCCAGAGGGATGGGATGTCATGCAGAGGGACCTGGACAGGCTGGAGAGGTGGGCCCAGGTGAACCTCATGAAGTACAACAAGACCAAGTGCAAGGTACTGTATCTGGGTTGGGACAATACTTGTTATCAATAACAGGCAGGGGTATGAGGTGATAGAGAGCATCCCTGTGGAAAACGACTTGGGGGTACTGGTGGACAAAAAGCTGGGCATGAGCCAACAATGTACACTTGCAGCCCAGAAGGCCAATCGCATCTTGGGCTGCATCAAAAACAGTAAGGCCAGCAGATCGAGAGAGGTGGTTCTGCCACTCTGCTCTGGGGAGACTTCAAATGGATTACTGTGTCTAGCTCTGGAGCCCTCAACACAAGAATCATAGAATGGTAGGAGTTAGAAGGGATCTCTGGAGATCATCAAGTCCAACCCCCCTGCCAGAGCAAGAATACCTAGGGCAGGCCACACAGGAACATATGCAGGCATCTGAGTCCTGTCTGCCTTGCTGTCAGTCTTGGCTCCTGGCTTGCCTGCCCTTATGGAACAGCAGCTTGCCCTTGCTACTACATGACAAAATCATTATCACTTTTTAATGACTGTTTCTAATCTAACCTCTGAATCCAGTAACATAGTTTAATATTTAAGGCATGTTTTAAAATAATATTTTGAGCTTTTAAAATTACTGATGCAGATGATGTAACAAATTTTTGAAGTTCAAAAGATTATATGGAAAAAGATGGCCTTTTGATCTCTCTGTTTCAATTCCCTCTTCTCAGTCATCTATTTTCACAGAATCAAAAAAATCACAGAATGGTAGAGGCTGGAAGGGACCTCTGGAGATCATCTAGTCCAACTCCCCTGCCAGAGCAGGATCACCTACAGCAGGTTGCCCAGGATTGTGTCCAGGTGGGTTTGGAATCTCTCCAGAGAAGGAGACTCCACAACCTCTCTGGGCAGCCTGTTCCAGTGCTCCATCACTCTCACAGTAAAGAAGCTTCTCCTTATGTTGAAGTGGAACTTCCTGTGTTCCAGTTTGTGACCACTGCTTCTCATCCAATCCCAGGGCACCACTGAAAAGAGCCTGGCCCCTTCTACTTGACACCCATCCTTCAGATATTTGTAAACATTAACGATCCCCTCTCAGTCTTCTCTTCTCCAGGCTAAACAGCCCCAGGGCTCTCAGCCTTTCCTCATCAGAGAGATCTTCCAGTCCCTTCAGCATCCTCTGTTGGACTCTCTTTAGTATTTCCCTGTCCCTCCGGAACTGGGGAACCCAGAACACAATACTCCACATGTGGCCTTACTAGGGCACAGTAGAGGGGGAGGAGAAGCCCCCTTGACCTGCTGGACACACTCTTCTTGATGCACCCCAGGAGACCATTGGCCTTCTTGGTCACAAGGGCACATTACTGTCCCATGGATGACTTATTGTCCACCAGCACTCCCAGGCTCTTCTCCATGGATCTGATTTCCAGCAGGTCAACCCCTCACCTGTTCTGGTGCATGGTGTTATTCCTCCCCAGGTGTAGGACTCTACACTTATCCTTGTTGAACTTCATTAGGTTTGCCTTTGCCCAGCGGCTCTGAGCAACCTGCTCTAGTTGCAGATGTCCCTGCTAAGTGCGGGGGGCTTGGATCAGATGACCTTGAAAGGTCCCTTCCCACCCTAACCACTCCATGATCCTATGAAATACTGTAACTATTTCCTTCAAAAGCTCTGTAGAAGTCCTGCTTGTACCATTTTGCATATCCCAGGCACCAGTGTATATGTCATTTTGCCTAAACTACTTTGAGGAGGTTAAAAAGGGTGGCACCGATGGTTAGTCTCCAGTACATGTGTTGAGAACACGGTTTCATCTAAACTAGAATGCTGATGTTTCAGGTACTGGCTTTGGTACTACGAGTGGAGGAGCGTTTGGGACGTCAGCCTTTGTGTCGACCAGTAACACTGGAGGCCTCTTTGGGACCACACAGACAAATCCAGGTGCTGCAGGGATACAGTTGGAATGTAATTCTGCAAGAAGGATGTTGTTAAAAAAAAAGGGGGGGGGGGGGCTGGGGCAGAAGGAAAAGAGAAAAACAAACCCACAGAACCATCAACAAAAGCAACAACAAAACCACACAGACAAAACCCCTCAGAAACCCCCAAACAACTAGACATCCCCCAGAACTCAGGCAGTTGATGGCTGCAAACAGTTAATGGTCATGTTCTGTCTTCAGGAGGATTATTTTGTTCAACTACATTTAATCACCCAGCCATTTCCTCCACAAGCACTGGTTTAGTGTTCACAACATCAACCGGGATGTCAACGGGGCTGTTTGGAACTACCAGCACCGGTGAAGGCCTCTCATCACCCCTGAGTAATGCCTTTGCCCAGATAGAACAAGCAGGCTTTGGAAGTGAGTAGAAACTGCTGCATGTCTCTTGAGCATTGGTTATTTCAGTTAGCTGAAGAGCACAGAATGCCCAGTGACCATGTGGAGCTGGTACAGGTGTTACTGTGGGGCTTTGGTGCTTGTTTCTCCAACACAGTTACATTACTGTGCTCCACAGTAGCCAAGAGTGACCCCAGTATGCCCCAAAATCTGTAGCTGTGACTCTCACCATGAGCTTTAAATGAAGTTGAAGAAGGCGTTCAGCTCCTATTGGGAGAAATCTTTTGGCACTGCTGCACTTTAGCTTCTTACTGTGCTGTTGTAGAGCAGTTGTACTTGTTTTTTCTTCTGGAGCTAGAATGCTTAAACTCATAGAATCATAGAACTGTGTTGGTTGGAGAAGACCTTTGTGCGTGTCAAGTCCAACTGTCAACCCAGAAGTGCCAGGTCAGCACTGAACCACATCTCTCAGCGCCACATCTTCACGGCTTTGAAACCCCTCCAGGGATGGAGGCTCCCCCATTGCCCTGGGCAGCCTGGGCCGGGCCTTGACTGGCCTTGCGGGGAAGAAATTGTTCCTCAGCTCCAACATAAATCTCCCCTGGCACAACTTGAGGCCGTCTCCTCTTGTCCTGTCCCTTGTTCCTTGGAAGAGGAGAACCCTACCTGGCTCCAACCTCCTCTCACGGTGTTGTCATGAGTAAGAAGGTCTCCCCTGTGCCTCCTTTTCTCCAGGCTGAGCAAGCCCTGCTCCCTCAGCTGCTCCTCACCAGATTTGTGGCAGTTTGTTCCCACTGGCACAAGCATTAAGTTTAACCTAAGTTCTGATTTTCCTTCTTAATCTTAATGTAGGAATTCCTACAGTTTCAGTTCGATGTGTCAGGTGCTGTCTTTGTCACCTGAGTCGTCCGTATGCAAGGACGCAGCGTTCTGAAACGATTCCAAATCATCCCCTTTCGAGGAGCGGTTGCAGGGAAAGAGGTTGTATAATAAACTCTGAAGAAGGAGACTTTTTTTCTTTTGATTTTGACCAATTCCTGACACACCATGGAGCAATGCCCTCTATAGACTAGGCTTACGAGGTTTACTGTCTACGTGTGCCAAGTAACCTCTTAGAAAGTGCAGGCAATGTGACTTTCCGTGGTGGCTAATGGCTCAGAAAACTGGTGGCATCCTGGTCTGATCACATGAGTCTCTGAGTGTCTGTAGCACTTACGGATGTGCTGAATGTTTCTTGTGATTTAACAAAAACCTGAATGTTTGTTGGGAGTTAAATTGGTTTGTCGCAGTCTTGTAATAAATGCCAATCATCTGCTGCAGCTCTTGGGACAGGACAGTCATCTTTGTTTGGAGACACCCAGCCTCAGCTTGGTGGGATGCGGGGAGCAGGAGCCTTTGGAGCCACGGGTTCCAACACATCCATAGCTACTCTGGGCTTTGGAGCCCCTCAGCCCGCTGTAGGTAAGTGCACATGAACCTGAGCTTAACTGCTGCATCCTCCCATGCTCCTGGTCTGCCTAAACACAGGAGCACATCCCACCCAAACGCTTTGGAGGGGGAAAACCCTGTTTGAGAAGCTATTTGAGGCTACTTCTCTCTTGGAGACCATTGTGAATGCTTTTTTTTTTAATGATAATTATCATAGAATCACAGACTTACTGGTTGGAAGGGACTTCAAGGATCATCTCGTCCAACCATTGTTGGCAAAAAGCTGGTCTAGACAAGCTGGCCCATGTCCTTTCCCACCCAAGTCCTTTGATCAGAACGATGGCTTTTCTAGCCACCTTGATTCTCTCAGTAAAACTGTTTGAAACTGTTTAGATGCTAAAAAATGTTTGTCTTCTAGCACTGACAGACCCAAATGCTTCAGCTGCCCAAGAGGCCATCCTCCAGCAGCACCTCCAAAGCTTGAGGTACTCACCCTATGGAGACTCTCCTCTCCTGGAGCAGTCTGTTTTTAAAAGGACTACACCCCATAGAAGGGACTCATGCTGAAGCAGTTTGTGAAGAACTACAGCCTGTGTCAAGGACTCACGTTGGAGAAGTTTGTGAAGGACTGTCTCCTGTGGGAGGGACCCCACGCTGGAGCAGGGGAAGAACATGAGGAGTCCTCCCTTTGAAGAGGAAGGAGTGGCAGAAACAACATGTGATGAACTGACTGCAACCCCCATTCCCCATCCTCCTGTGCCACTGATGGGGAGGAGGTAGAGAAATTGTGAGTGAAGTTGAGCCTGGGAAGAAGGGAGAGTGTTTTTAAGATTTTGTTTTATTTCTTATTATCCTACTCTGATTTGATTGGTAACAAATTAAATTGAATTTTTTTTTTTTTACCCAAGTCAAGTCTGTTTTACCTGTGACCATAATTGGAGAGTGAGCCCTCCCTGTCCTTGTCTCAACCCATGAGTCTTTTGTTATATTTTCTCCTCCCCATCCCAGTGGGGGAGAGGAGCGAGCAAGTGGCTGCATGGCATTTTGTTGCTGACTGTGCTTAAACTATGATAACTCCTCTCTACCTCCTTGGCGAGAATTTTTGGACAGAGCAAAACCCAGGAATTAAATACAACTTTGGATCAATTTTTTCTATCATGATTACTTAGATGTTTATGTATAGTGAAAATACTATCCTAAAATTCAACCTGATGTAATTTAACTTCTCTTAAGTAATTAAAAGCTGATGACTAGTTCTCTTCAATATTGTAATTTTAAAATAAATTTAAGGTAAAAGTTAATTCAGAGACACATTTGTCCATTTACTTGCATGATTTAGAGGAATAATCATTAGGTACCTAGAAAAATCTGAATATATAGATACCCCTGGAATAACTTAATAAAGTGAAAAGAGTGAAAATAAAGTTATGTACTTGTCCTTGATAATACACTTCATGTTATCATCTGACTCCCAAAGTTCTCACTTGATTCATGGTATGAAAATGAACTTTTGAAGGTTGAGTGGAAAGGAAAAAAAGAAAAATCTTATATATATGGACCTTCATACAGCTATTAGAGAAACTTTCATAGTTGGTGATAAATTCTTGGTGTAGATTTTTCCTGTAATGCTTTGGCTCATTTGCCTACCCACAGAACTTAAGCAGCATGTGATAGCTGGGGGTGTTAGAGAAGAGGCATTTCATCCAGTTTGAACCTTTAAAAAAAGTACCATGATTAAAGAAGTTAAAGGAAGTACAATGTTTATCTATTTTTCTTCCTTTTTAAAAATCAGGTTAACAATATACTATGTATATCCCCCAGGTACCTTTTTTTTTACTCTTTAGTGCAAGCAGCTCCACATACACTGATATCGTACAAAAAATCTAAGAGAATTTTGTTGCTTTTTTCCTTGCTTTAGAATATAAGCTGCAATTTTATGTAATATCTATTTTATTCAGAATATAGAAGTATGCATTTTAACTGGCAAATGTAATTCAGCATGTTCTGTTGTGATCAGGACTTTGAGGGCATGTCAGATCTGCTTGTTAGAGCTCAACAGGAGTGCTTTTACCATCTTGGGAGCCCCAGAATACAGCAGTGCTAGGCTACAAGCTGTTTTATGCAGTCAAGAGATAGACTTGTAGCAGAGGTTCACCATGGTGAGGACAAGCAATTGTTGAGATACTGTCTAGATGGCAGGATGAAATGCCTGAGCTACAGGTGCCATTATGACTCACATCTAAGTTGAATTTTATTGCAGAATCCTGTGCGCTTTGTCATGTTCTTTCTCTGAAGAACGTGCATACGTTTTTATGTTTCAGTTTTTGCTTTCTCTGATTAGTGAGAAATTAAAACATGAGTTTTTGCTGTTGATCTGGACATTGAGCATATCTAGTAAGACCCATCTGATTTCACTGTATCAAGGATGAAGCTGATCCATTGCTTGTTTGAAGGAAAATGAGCGGAACACTGTCATTCAGATTGTCATTGTATTCTGAGAAATAGTAATGCAACTGGTGGATTCAGTTAAAACTTCTTTACTGCCATCTTGAATTTGCTTTGGAAATAATTTAAAGTATCTGTCATGCAGTGAAGCTAACACTGACCTACCAAAATAATTTATACCATCAATCTCATGATTGACGTTAGGCATCAGATGAAGGGATGAGACACAACACAATTCTTGGTTTCTGAGTGCTTTTGCATCTTCTATGCCTGGTAATGTGATGAGGGCCAAAGAGGTCTGCGAGGAGGTTGTTCTTAATATAAGATATTGAGGGCAGAATCTGTTTATTTGGTGTACTCAGTATAAGAACTGTATTGTGACAGAACCAAATAGCATTTCTGGTCAAATGTGTATTTATTAACCACACATCTGTTATCTGGGTTACTTTTTTGTGTCTTTTTAGTTAATGTGGTCAGAGACTTTATTTTCTTCTTCCAATGTCAATCTTCAAATAAAAGTCTTAGCAGCCTGATAGTTGTTATGATAGGCTCTTTAACTTTCCAGAGTTAAAGAATTGGTTGCACTATGGTAATATGCATCTTATTACATTTGGGTATGCTTAATTGGGAGGTGTCACAGTTTAGGGTCTGGGCATTCCCTTAGACCTATAACAGACACTCTCTGTTAACTCCCCTCCCTCCCCAGAGGGGAAGAGAAAGGGAATAAGGAAGAGAGACTTAGTGATTAGAAAAGGAAACTAGAACAGCTTTAATGAAAAGGAAATTAATAATTATAAAAATGGAATATACAAGGTTATGAATTTCACAGTATGTCCCTACTATACAACTACCCATTTATTGTTGCTGCTTGTTCAAAGATTAGTGAAACTCTACCAGACACCCCGTCTCCTGCCTTCACACGTGATGACTTGGGCATCTCCAATATAGTGACATACGGGCGCAAGATGGGTTGGGCTGATCCGTGAGGCAGCACTGACCGTGGCAATAGCAGGGTGCGACAGGTCAGTCGCAAAACTCACCCTGACCGACCCCCCCTGCGGGAGTCTGAACTCTCCCTAGGCAAACTAGATCTAATTTATAATCAAGCAAGGAATGACTCTTCCCAGTTGACATCATTCATGTTTATTTGGTCATACACTAAATTGTATCCTGTCCAGTAATGAGCTTCAAGAACCACCACCAAAACACTGGGGTTGAAAGGGACCACTGGAGATCATCTAGTCCAACCCCCAGGTTGCACAGGAACATGTCCAGTCATGTTTTGAGTATTTCCAGTGAAGGAGACTCCACAACCTCTCTGGGCAGCCTGTTCCAGTGCTCTGTCACTTTCAAAGTAAACAAGTTTTTCCCTTATGTTTGGGTGGAACCTCCTGTGTTCCAGTATGTGCTCATTGCCCCTTGTCCTATCACTGGGCAGCACTTGAAAGAGTCTGGCCCCATCCTGTTGACACCTGTCCTTTAGATATTTATAAACATTGATAAGATCCTTTCTCAGTCTTTCCCTCCCCAGGCCTCAGCCTTTCCTCATCAGAGGGATGCTCCATTCCCTTAGTCATCTCTGTAGCCCTTTGCTGGAATGTCTCCAGTAGTTCCTTGTCTCTCTTGAACTGGGGCAACCAGAACTGGACACAGTACTCCAGATGTGGCCTCACTTAGGCAGAGTAGAGGGAGAAGAAACTCCCTCAACCTGCTGGCCACCCTCTTCTTGATGCACCCCAGGATACCATTGGCTTTCTTGGCCACAAGGGCACATTGCAGCTCAATGGATAACTTATTGTCCACCAGGATGCCAAGGTCCTTCTCTGGAGAGCTGCTTTCCAGCAGGTCAACCCCTAACCTGTACTGGTGCATGGGGTTATTCCTCCCCAGGTGTAGGACTCTACACTTGCCCCTGTTGAAATTCATTAGGTTCCCCTCTGCCCAACTCTCCAGCCTGTCTAGGTCTCACTGAAGGGCAGCACAGACTTCTCATGTGTCAGTAACTCCTCCAAGTTTCAAATAATCAGCAAACTTGCTGAGGGTACACTCTATATCTTCTTCCAAGTCACTGAAGAATATGCTGAACAAGACTGAATCCAATACTGACCCCTGGGGAACACCACTTGTTACAGGCCTCCAGCTAGACTCTGTGACACTGATCACAACCCTCTGAGCTCTATTGTTCAGACAGTTCTCAATCCACCTCACTGTCCACTCATCTAACCCACACCTCCTAAGCTTCCCTATGAGGATGTTATGGGAGACAGTGCCAAAAGCCTTGCTGAAGTCAAGGTAGACAACATCTACTGCTCTCCCCTCATCTTCCTAGCCAGTCATGTCATCATAGAAGACTATCAGATTAGTTAAGCATCATTTCCCTTTGATGAATCCATGCTGACCTCTTCCAGTAACTTTCTTTTCCTCCACATGCTTAGAGATGACCTTCGGAATGAGTTGTTCCATCACCTTTCCAGGGATGGAGGTGAGGCTGACTGTCCTGTAATTTCCAGTGTGGTCCTCCTTGCCCTTTCTGAAGGCTGGCGTGACAGTGACTTTCCTCCATTCATCAGGTACCTCTCCTGTTCTCAATGACCTTTCAGAAATGATGGAGAGTAGCTTAGCAATAACATCTGCCAGCTCCCTCAGTACTCATGGGTGCATCCCATCAGGTTTCATAAATTTGTGGGCATCCAGTTTGCCTAAATAATATCTAATTTGATTCTCCTCAACCAAGGGAAAGTCTTCCTTTCTCCAGACATTCTCTCTTACCTCCGGGGTCTGGGATTCTTGAGGGCTGGTCTTAGCAGTAAAGACTGAAGAAAAAAGGGATTCAGTACCTACACCTTCTCTGTATCCTCTGTCACTGGAGCACTCATCTTTTAAGCAGCAGGCCCACATTTTCCCCAAGGAGTTGAAAGTGCCTTCCCTATTCCAAAGTCATCTGTTCATTAGGGGACACACTGGGGAGACGATGGTTTAGAAACCCTTGAAAGAGGGGAATAGAATGAAAGTATATAATCTCCTGGGCCAACAAGCTTAATATCACACATATGCTTCCAAATTTCAGCACAATCTCATTATGCAAAATACCCAAAACTGAAATATCTAGCACCTAAGAAGAAATAACTTAAAATCTGAGTGTAAAAAAAAACCAAAAACCAAACAACCAAAACCAGCCCAAACCATTTCCCTGTCAATATACATTTGCTTCTTACCATATATGTTCTGTGATCTTCTCAGTCTAGTTTCAATAGCCACCTTTCATGGTTGAGATTAAGCCATATAACAGATCTCCTAGTCATGAACACAGAGAGATATGGCATGTAATTTTCAAGTGCTAGGCAGTCAACTGTTCAACTTTTTAACATTCAATGAGATAATAACTGAGATGGACTGATTTCTGGAGCAATTCAAAAAGCTCAGCTTTCACATGGATAAATGTAATAATCACTTTACTTGTATAGGTGTCACTGTTTATACCGGGAGTGGAGAGATGCAGCAACACACAAATTCAGCAAGAGCAGGCAAAAGAAGCAACTTTATTAAAATCGCGTGCATTAAAGTCATTTAGCACATTGAATAAATCTATCCAAGTGTGAAACAAGGCTGCCACTATCTTGTCCCTGCGGAGGAACTGCTTCCAGAGTCTGTAGCCCAGCATCCGCCACAGCACTAAACCAAAGGCAGTGTCAGGGTCGGCAGAAAAGTCGTGGTCAGCTGCCCGTTGCCAAACTGCACGGAGGGCCTCCTCCGAAACAGCAACCTCTGTGATGGCCAGGAAATCGATCCAGGCCGACAGCATGGCACCTTCTTTCGAGTCGCTCTGCCCCATCTTGGCAGGATTTTTCTAATACCCCAGTGCCTGGACTGGTCCCAGCCACGAACCTCGGGGCAGGGGGTAGCGCTTCCGTACCTCCCAAGAGCCGCTCGACTTGGTTCGTTGCATGTAGTACACGTCAGGGTCACCAAATGTCACTGTAGATCCCGAGAGTGGAGAGATGCAGCAACACACAAATTGAGCAAGAGCAGGCAAAAGAAGCAACTTTATTAAATTATAACCCCGTTTTATATACCCTATCGCATAGGGCAATTGGTCAGTGATCACCCATCTCCTAGGGTGTTTGGCTAAAGTTCTAGAACAACAATTTCAAAATATTTTTCCAGTGTTCCATAAACAGAAATTAGCAAAACACCACGTGCTAGTGTAGCTTACAAAAACCATCCTACTATTTTTCATAACACTGGTGAGAAAGGTAGGATTCTCACAAAGTATTGTGAGAAGCAGAGAAAATCCCTCTGCTAGCAGCTTTTTAGCATCAACAACACAGCTCAAAATGTTAGGTGTGGGATCAGGGCTGGTGCAGGCCTTTCTGACATCAAACTTACAGGAGTCGGTAGTTGATTGTGGCTGGTGCAGGCCTTTGTGACATCACAGCTCCATGAAGAGGTACGTAATCACGTCTGGTGTAGGCTTATGTGATAAAACAGCTCCACGGAGAGATAGGTCATCATGGTTGGTGCAGGCCTTTATGACTTCACATCTTCACGAATAGGTAGAAGATCACAGCTGGTGCCGGCCTTTGTGACATCACAGCTCCAGGAATATGTGGGTGATCATGGCTGGTGAAGGCCTTTTTGACATCATCACTACACGAGTAGCTTTGTGATGAAGGATGGTGCATGCCTTTGTGACATTACGTCTCCACGAGTACATGGGAATCACGGCTGGTGTATACATTAGTGACATCACAGCTCTACGAGTAGGTAGGACATCATGGCTGGTGAAGGCCTTTGTGACATGACAGCTCCAGGAGTAGGAAATTGATGACAGCTGATACAGGCCTTTGTGACATCACCACTACACGAGCAACTGGGTAATCAAGGTTGGTGTAGCCCTTTTTGACATCACAGCTCTAGGGGTAGGAAGGTAATCACGGCTGGTATAGGCTTTTATGACATCAGAGCTTCAGGATTAGGTGGATGATCATGGCTAGTGCAGGGCTTTGTGACATCACAGCTCCAAGAGTAGGTAGGAGATCAAGGCGGGTGCAGGCCTTTCTGACATCATAGCCCTAGGAGTAGGAAGGTGATCAAGGCTGGTGCAGGCCTTTGTAACATCACAGCTCCAGCAGAAGGCAGGTTATCAGGGCTGTTTCAGGCCTTTGTGACATCACAGTTACATTACTCATTAGGTGATCACAGCTTGTGGTGGCCTTTCTGAAACGTACACTTTACTAGTAGACGAGTAATCCTTGCTGGTGCACGCCTTTGTGACATCACAGCTGCACGAGTATGTGGGTGATCAGAAGCAGTGCAGGCCTTTTTGACATCACAACTCCACGAATAGGTAGGTGATCACGGCTCGTGCAGAAATTTATGACACAACAACTCCATGAATAGGTTGGTGATCACGGCTGGTGCAGGCCTTTGTGATATCACAGCTCAACACGTTAGGTGTGGGATCAGGGCGGGTGCAGGCCTTTGTGACATCACAGCTCCAGGAATATGTGAGTTATCACGGCTGGTGCAGGCCTTTGTGTCATCACACTTACAGTATTTGTTAGTTGATCACGGCTACTACAGGCCTTTGTGACATCAAATCTTCACAAGTAGGTAGAAGATCAATGCTGGTGCAGGTCTTTGTGACATCACAGCTCGATGAGTAGGTAGGAGATCACGGCGGGTGTAGGCCTTTGTGACATCACAGCTCCAGGAATATGGTGGTGATCATGGCTGATGAAGGCCTTTGTGACATTATCACTACACGACTAGCTGTATGATGAAGGATGGTGCAGGCCTTTGTGACATCACAGCTCCGGGAGTAAGTAGGTGATCACGGCTCATGCAGGAATTTAAGACACCCCAACTCCACGAATAGGTTGGTGATCATGGTTGGTGCAGGCCTTAGTGATAACACAGCTCAACACGTTAGGTGTGGGATCAGGGCTGGTGCAGGCCTTTCTGACATCAAAGTTCCAGGAGTATCTGGGTGATCATGGCTGGTGCAGGCCTTTGTGACATGAAACTTACAGAAGTCGGTAGTTGATCGTGGCTGGTGCAGGCCTTTGTGACATCACAGCTCCATGAAGAGGTATGTAATAACGTCTGGTGCAGGCTTTTGTGACAAAAGAGCTCCACAAATACATAGGTCATCATGTTTGTGTGGATGCTAAAAAGCTGCTAGCAGAGGGATTTTCTCTGATTCTCACTATATTCTGTGAGAATCCTACCTTTCTCACCAGTGTTATGAAAAACAGTAGGATGTTTCTTGTAAGCTAGACTAACACTTCTGCCTTTGATCCTGATCCATGTGTTCCTGAATCCAGTTCCCGGCTCTGGCTCCTGAATTCGATTCCCGTCCGCCACTGAGTCCAGCCTGGGACTTCCCCAGGGCCTGCTCCACAGCATCAGTGGTGATGGTGACGTAATTGCCATTGGGGGGGGTCGCATTGGATGCTGGTTTTGTATATATTTGTATATATTTCATTTTATTATTATTATTTTCATCAAAGCTGTTTTAGTTTCCTAATCCATAGGTCTCTCTCCTTTATTCCCTTTCCCTTCTGGAAGGGAAAGCAGTTAATAGAGAGCAAACTGTCATTCATCTAGTGGCTGGCCCAGCCCTAAACCTCAACAGGAGATCAGCTGTTCAGTTGGTAACGAGTGAGTTCAAACAAGGTTTCTGGCTTTTTTTGAAATATTGAAATACTTTATTAGTAATAGACTATTTCTCAAATATAACTTTTGACTGAATCATTTATTTCAAACAAGAGGACAGCACCATGTGGCTGATGAAAACATTTGGAAGTGCTAAGTGTACAAATCAGAAAGAAAAATATTTATCTTTCATGAAGGCATGATGGCAAGTAAAAGATTCTGGAGACGTTTTCAGTTGCTGCTTGGAATCCTAGCAACGTGACCAAGGGACTCATTCTTGCAGTCTTTACTCCTCTCATACAAAACCCCACTTACCTTTCTATATGCACTTACTGGGGAAAAAGAACTGCAGAAACAGACCCATTCGTCCTCAAGGAGAAAAATCCTAGGGCATAGGCTTATGTTTTAAAAATAAAAAAAATATTTTCAACATCTCAAGAATTATCAGGAGACCTGAATCTGTTTTCAGCTCTCTCTCATCTGTTGGGTAAACCTGGCTATGTTACATCAGTACTTTGAGGTCTCACTTTCTTCCTCTTTAAACAGGAAAGGGAAATGTGCTTTAAAGATAAAGATGCAATCATTATACAAGAGGTAAATATGGCTATTATTTTTTAATAAGAGTCACAGAATCATAGAATGATAGAGGTTGGAAGGGATCTCAGGCTCACCTAATCCAACCTCCTTGCTAAACAGGTTCACTTACAGCAGGTTGCACAGGATCACATCCAGGCAGGTTTTGAATATCTCCAGAGAAGGAGACTCCACAACCTCTCTGGGCAGCCTGTTCCAGTGCTCAGTCACCCTCAAAGTAAAGAAGGTTTTCCTCACGTTCAAGTAGAACTTCCTGTGTTCCAGTTTGTGCCCGTTGCCCCTTGTCCTGTTGCTGGGCACCACTGAAAGGGACTGGCCCCATCCTCTTGACACCTGCCCTTTAGATACTGATAAGCATTGATAAGATCCTGTCTCAGTCTTCTCTAGGCTAAACAACCCTAGGTGTCTCAGCCTTCCCTTGTAAGAGAGATGCTCCAGTCCCCTACTCATCGTTGTAGCCCTCCGTGCTAGTCATTGCACTATAGTGTTAAAAGTTTATCAGCTTCAAACACTGGTTCAATGTTTCTTCTATTTTTTCTCTGTTTTCTTTATTGCATGTTCCAGATCACAGAAGGAAACTTACCCTTACCAGGAATGTCATGTCCTGATTGATCAAAGTGTGGGGGAAAGAAGGGAGTGACTCGAGTTCAGTGATTCGCTTGGGTCAAATTAAGGACATTTACACCATAGGTCCATAACATGAAAAGTTTAATTCTTAATCCCCTGAACTATAAAAACTACTAAAGCTATATATCATGTACTTAAAGGAAAGAGTAGGTAAAGAGGAGAGAAAGAGGAGGGAGAGGAGATGAGAGAGAGCAAAAGAATAGGCAAAGTTCTGGATCACCACCCAGGATTCCAGTGATGTCTCGCCTGGTCCATTCCTTGGGGGTCTTTGGTGGTGGGTGCACACCTGCCAGTGTACTCAAGAGTTTTCAGATTCCCTGATAAGAGGGGTGTTGCTTGATGTATGCCTTAATTTGCATGGGAAGCGTAGGGAGGAGGTATAAAGGAGTAAACATTTCAAATTTAATTAAAGAAAAGAATTTAAACTTGTGGTGTGGGAGAGGGAACATTTAATCAGTTTTAGAACAAGATGTCATTCCGTCTCACAGAAATGGAGGTGAATGAGACATGGTTTGTCTGCTGAAATAACTTTCACAGCACCTTTGAAAAACATCTGTGGTGATAAAAATACAAAGGATTTTTTTTTTATACCAAGAATTAGAAAAAAATGCAGACAGAAAAATGCATAGTAGAGAGGCTGAATTTACTTTAGATCAGCAAGAGGCAAGAAAACTAAATAGGAGCTCAAAGATCTACTCAGATACAGACAGCAGTAATATATAACATGTTGTCCATATATCACAGAATCACACCGAATGTTAGGGGTTGGAAGGGACTTCAAAAGATCATCTAGTCCAACCCCCGCTGCCAGAGCAAGATCACCTAGATTAGGTCACACAGGAACACATCCAGGTGGGTTTTGAATGTCTCCAGAGAAGCAGCCTCCACAACCTCCCTGGGAAGCCTGTTCCAGTGCTCTGGCACCCTCACTGTGAAAAAGTTTCTCCTTACATTTACATGGAACCTCCTATGTTCCAGCTTGCACCTGTTGCCCTTTCTCCTATCATTGAACATCACTGAGAAGAGCCTGGCTCCATCCTCCTGACACTCGCCCTTTACATATTTATAAACATTAATGTCATCACCCCTCACTCTCTTCTTCTCCAAGCTAAAGAGACCCAGCTCCCTCAGCCTTTCCCCATAAGGGAGAGTTTTGTCCCTGTCCAAGGCAGGGGGGTTGGAACTAGATGATCTTTAAGGTCCCTTCCAACCCTGACAATTCTATGATTCTTTAATTTCTATTCATATGTGTTTAGTGAGCCAACTAGGAAAGATGCTCTCATAGGCTGTTGTTTGTGAATAGAAATATGATGATAGGTGGCTATCTTGGCCACAGTGATCATGAAATGGTTGAGTTTAAAATTTTCAGTACAATGAGGAAAAAAGTGTCGGCAGAGTTGCTACCCTGGAATTCAAGAGAGCAAACTTCAGGCTATTCAGGGAGCTACTTAGCAGAGTACCCTGGGTGTCTGCTTTTGAGACCATAGGGCTCCAAGACTGATGGTCAGTTTTTAAGAATCACCTTTTAAAAGCACAGGAGAAGGAAATACCACTATGTCTGTCATAAGTCAAGCAAGCGGTGCAGAAGACCAGCTTTGTTGAACATCAAACTCCTGACAATACCAAACTGGGAGGTGCTGTTGACTCTCTAGAGGAATAAGAGGCCTTGCAGAGGGATCTAGATAGATTGGAGCATCGGACAGTCATCAATGGCATGAAATTTAACATGAACAAATGCTTCATTCTGCACCTGGGATGGAGTAATGCCACATCAATTTAGAATGGGAGAGGAGTGTCTGGAAAGCAGCCCTGCAGAAAGGGATCTGGGAGTGCTGGTTGACAGAAGGCTCAAAAGGAGTCAGCAGTGAGCCCTGACAGCCAAGAGGGCAAACTGCATCCTGGGATGCATCAAACACAGCATAAACAGCCAATCAAAAGAGGTAGCTCTCCTCCTGTACTTAATGTTGGTGTGGCCTCACCTTGAGTATTATGTGCAGTTCTGAGACCCACAGTTTAAGAAGGCTGTTAAGGTCCTTGAATGAATCCAGAGGAGAGCAACAAATCTGGTGAAAGGAATGGAAGGCATGTCTTATGAGGAGTGGCTAAGGACTCTGGGGTTGTCTGCCTTGGAGAAAAGGAGGCTGAGGGGTGACCTCATTATATAAGCTCTCTATAGCTTCCTGAGGAGGGGAAGTGGAGACGGAGGTGCTGATCTCTTCTCCCTGGTATCCAGTGACAGGACACATAGGAATGGTTCAAAGCTCTGTCAGGGGAGGTTCAGACATGACATTAAGAAACCCTTTACAGAGAGGTAAGTCAAACACTGGAACAGGCTTCCTAGAGAGGTCTTCAATGCACCATGCCTGTCAGTGTTTAAGAGGCATTTGGACAATGCCCTTAATAAGATGCTTTAACTTTTGGTCAGCCCTGAATTGGTCAGGCAGTTGGACTAGATGGTCCCTTCCAACTGAAAATAGTCCTATTCTATTCTATTCTATTCTATTCTATTCTATTCTATTCTATTCTATTCTATTCTATTCTATTCTATTCATATTATGTGTTACATCTGCGTTTCATATACAGAGATGAGGGTAAGGGACAGACAGACTTTATGTGAATGTTATGGGTTATGAGAACTTATAGAGAGATGTTTGAATGGGTCCAAAAATTCTAGAGCCAAATATGCCTTCACCTACTGGAAACTGAGCATGCCTACCTATTGCCTTTGAGTGTACCTTTCCAGGGTGAGCTCTTGCATCATCTCTTCACACAAATCTATCATGCACCATAAACTTTATTTCTGAACACCTAGAAAAAAACTAGTCAAAATAAATAGAGAACTCTCACAAATATTCTTATCTCAACATTGTTTTATCAACATTTAACTGAGTTTAGATTTGGCAGAACTTTCCTAGTTCTGACCGCTACTCAGTTACTCTCCGTAAAACTGAACTAGCAGTCAAACTCTTTTTGAAAATTCCACGTCTAAGTAGGTGTTCAAAACTAGTCATGTAAATCCCTCCCTATCTATATAAATCTTGATAATAATTTTTGATTACACGTACTAATGTCAAAGTGCTAGACTACCTTCAAATGCAAGCTAACTTCATTCCCATCCAAATACAAAAGATCAAATTAGCCTGATTCAGCTTTCACAAAACAAAGGGAACACTTTTTTACAACAGAGAAGCTGCATTTGGCCATGAGGTGCATATAACTGGCCCCCTGAATATTCATTCTAAGGCAAATGGGGGATACAAGGTTCTAAAATATGACAGGTCCACCTTATGTTTCTGCTTTTGTTCACTTCGTTTTATTAAAGATATGGATTAAGGTATGCATTATGATGCTTCTTATTTTTTCCCTAGAATATATATCAAATACAACATTAGACTCAACCATATTACATGCAGGTACTTTTATTCTTTCAAGTTGTTGTAATTTACTGTTTACCAGAAATCAGTTCCACAATATACTGCAGTATAAAAATTTATGAGTTGGGTTGATTGGGAGGGGGTAGAAATTAAATTTTGATGACAAATGGAGAAATCCCTCCTTGCATCCACATCTTGATAATTTCCTATCAGCTCTCGTGATAATGAAGAAAAAGTGTGGAAATAAGTTAATATCTATTAGGTACATCAATTTGCTTTCGTGTGCTTCTTCCAACTAATTGTTTCATTATTCTTCTCCCATATAAGGAAAACCATCTTTCTATCTGAAAGAAACAGAAGCACACAAGTCAGTACCTATTATCACATCAGTAACACAGTGCTACATTCAGTACTTACAAACACAGCTGTCCTAATTTAGATCCCTTGCGTGTGTGGAATGATGACTGGGGATGATTTTAAAAACTAAAATCATATTAAATTTGCAGCATTGTTCACATATAAGGAAATGTGCACAGAGACTGAACAGTATTTTTCCACCTACAGTTGCCTAACAGCAGTCATCCCCCCTGTTGCGCATGCGTGGGGGGGTCTTGGGGCACCTCTGGTGGTTGTTACTTCATCAATCTTCATCTCCCTCATCCCGTCCTTGAGATGTCCTTTCATTGTTTGGTTTTTGATATCTCTCTCCAGACAACAAGGAGCTGGCTAAGACTAGCTGATTGCCTGATTTCCCCCGTGCACCTGCACATTCCAGACGTGGGAGCGAGTACTGTGTTCTCCAGTGCAGTGCAACAACAGATAGTGGTGTGGCTGGAGGGCTGCAGCAAGGGATCAACACGTTCCAGTACGGATACACAGGGATAGGACTGCCACCATGCAGGGAGCTGGTATGTCTCTGGGCTATGCTCCATCTGGGCTAGCCTGAAAGCTGGATGTTCAGCCGTACAAAGCTCTCAGGTGTTAATATGAGCTGATACACGGCTTGATGTCCCCAAAACAGTGGTCAAAGAAGTGTCAGTCACATGCATTCCATTCCCAGCCTGGCAGCCCCTCCCCTGTATGGGGTGGCTGTTGCATGGAGCCTTGTGGGATTTGGGAATGTGTCCACACCTGCTGGATGCTGTCAGGGTGAGCATCAAATCTGGCTGCTAGGAGGGACACTGCTTGCTGATAGGTAGTAAATCTTTTGATTTTCCTTTGCTTCCACATGCGGCCTTTGCTTTTCTTTATTAAACTGTCTTTATCTCTACCCACAAGTTTTTTTCATCTTATTTTCTTCCCTCCTGTCCAGTCGAGGAGGGAGAGTGAAGAGCAGCTTGGTGGGCACCTGACATCCAGTCAAAGTCAACCCACCACACCACACCTACGGACACCTTACTCACAATACCCTGAGCACCCTGGAGAAGCAGATGCCAGACTGAAATGGTGTGAACTCCTGTTTGAAAACTGCTTCTCCCCCCCCCAGCATGCACAAGGAATAAAGACAAGGAACCTTGAACAGCACTGCTTCCTTGAGATATACCATCATCTGATGATATACCATCATCTGATGATATAATGTAGCTCTCCCCAATATGAACTGACAGGTCAAAGCAACCCATTTTCAGCAAGAACAAAAGATGGGACAGGTTTATGAGATGCTCAGGAGTGGTGCCCCTAATGGCCAGCTCTTTCTTCTCTGCCCCAAGTCTTGGCAGAACCTCTGAGCCTGTGTGGCACCACTGGCCAAGTACTGCCAGAGATGGAAAAGATCAAAACAACATGGGCTCATGCAGGACAGCAGCAAAAAGAAATGCTCAGGCAGGGTCAGCCACATCCAGCCTGGGTCTGGGAATACACCAGAGGGGTGAGGAAAGGACCTCTGGTCCTGCATTTTGACCGGACGATAAGGGGACTGAATTAACTGCTCTTCTATCTCCTCCCTTCTCCCATGGTCTATCATGAGCCAAGGGTAGTTAGGGACAATCTATCTCTTTCTGAAGGTCTGGTGTTGGCTGTGGCTGGAGGCAGGACAAAGCCTGCAGTGCAGTGTCCCAGTACAGGTACCCCTCAGGCCCTTCCCAGGGATGGGCTGAAATCACAAGGCTGTGTAGCAGGGAGCTAAATCAGCATGTTTTTATTAATATGCATCATAAATAAATAAATAAAGGTGAGATACCTTGTTCTAATGGGGAAATACAAATTAAATATGGTGCAATGTCTGCTAAGCGGTGTACAAGCAGGAGGTAATCCTGCAAAACCAGGGCCCCTCGCTATGGGGAAGCCAGACAAGGCACGATGCTGTGAGCAACGCCAACCCAGCCAAAGCACCAAATACTGGCATGGCCTTTCATTAACACTGTTCCCCACCTGAACATGGCAAGGAAGGGGTTGACTGGCATTGCCTCTACCAAAGACCCCAGGATCTCCAGCAGCCACTTGTGCTGATACACAACACTCGCCCCCTCCCCAACCCATGGCACTGCTCAGCAAGACCAGAAACCCTATGACAATGGGAGCACCACCCCTCTCTCCCCATCTCCCTGTCTCCCTCTGGGAGCATCCCACTGCTTTACCTGCTGTGAGCACTGTTCCCAACTCCAAAGAGCATCCCTAGCCCAGTCAGAGATCCTGCCCTCACCCCCTCCCCTCCTACCCCCTCTCCACTGAGCATCTCAAGGCATCCTAGGCACTGGCTCCCTGCTCAGCATGGAGGGCACAGGGTCACCCCCTAAAGCACCCATCTCCACATTGGGTGGCTCTACTCATCCTGGACCTATGTAACACTGAACATCCATGCTCCTTCCTCACAATTCCACACATCCCTTTGCTCCGCACACACAGACATACTCTGTCCTACTCCCCTGGCCATGGCCCAGTACGACCCACCAGGCACTGCTATTACACATTAGGACAGGGCTGCTCCAGTGTGGGGGAGACTACCTTGGCAGCCTCTCTTCAAGCTGCAACGCAACCCATCAGCCCAGCCTTGCAGAGACCTTGCCAACAGATGGTGCTCCCACCCCTGCACCTGATGATGCCAGGGATGCTCAAGGCTGCAGACTGTACTGCCACCCACCCCTGGGGAGGGGACAGCCAGCATCCTGCACCCTCCATTGTGAAACTGAGCAGGTCAGCGGGGCAGCAATGCCCTGGCAGGAACTGCATGGGTTCTTGCCTATGTCCATGGCCTACATGGTTTGTTACCTAGGAGACATTCTCACAGCAGAGAGGAGAATGGAAACTATTTCAGTGCTTCCCCCCAGTCCTCTAGAATACATGCATCTGTGCACAGTGTTTTGAACAGGGATACTCCTCAGAACATGCCCACTCAGGCTATCTAGAAGATACGACTCAGCGTTCCGCTCGGGTCCGGCTCCGCCTGCCGCCCGCGGCCGGGCTGATGCAACGCCGGGCCCGCCTGACGTCGCGGGCAGCGGAACCGCTGACTTGGGCGAGGACGTCGATTGCCACCCAGCGAGGCGGTGCTGGGGACGAGCTGAGGGTTGGTGTTTGTTTTGTTGTGTGGTATTTTAATCCTTACGGCTCCGTGGTGTCCCCGCGCCCCGAGTGTGGATTCATCTCCCGCTCCGTCGGGTTGAAGTGGCGCTCGGGGTTCCTCTGAGCGCTTGTTCTGTGCCGTGGGGGTGTTGCAGGGGAACTGATCTCTCGAGGAGCAGGTGTATCTCTGTTCAAGCACTACAACAGCTGATCGCGGGGGGGGGGGGGAATTTTTTTTTGCCGTGGGGGTTGCAGAAGAATTTCCCGCTGCTATGGGAAGAAGTCGTTGCTACCCCCCGTGAATAAACTGTTTTAACTGTTCTGCTCCTTCCCTTTCCGGCGGTACCGAATACATTTCATTTGTACATTAATACCCCACCAGTATCCACTGCAGCCTTTGCAGTGAAGGCATAAATAAAATGTCTTAATTAGCAACCCCTCTTACTTCGCGCCTTCAAACGGAGCTGTAAAGCAAGCACCGAGCGCTCGTTTCAGCAGGCGCTTATCTCCTGGACCATCTGATAACGTCGAGCGCGTCGCTCTGAAACACCAGAGGTATCAGAAGCCTCGGTGAATGTGCCTGTGCTAGCTTTTTAATTTCCTACTTTGTCATCTCTCGGGGAGGGATTAGGAGCGCGGACAAAGCCCCGGCTGTTTTCGGTGCGTGGCAGGAACACGTGCTGGAGCTCATTAACAAAACCCCCGTTTGTGGCCGGAGCTGGGAGGCTTCCCCTGGAGTGCTGCTGGGGGCCAAGGGGGAGCTGTGAAGTCCCAGCGTGGGCTGGGTTGGAGTAATTTCGGGCGGTGGGGTGGGAGGGGAGAGGTAAAAGCAGCGTGTTGGAGGGTTTGCCCCAGTCAAGTGAGTGGTCTGGCCGAGGTCTGTAACCTGGTTGATGGTTTCTGCTCCTGAGTTTTGAGGTTTCCCTGAAGATCGTAATTGCTGGGAGGAGAGCTGCAGAGAATGCCCTGAAGAACATTGTTTTTCTACCCCCCAAAGGTCATGGAGCCCATAAAGTTCACTCTAAACAGGTTTTAAAGCATCTCAGATTGCAATCTAGAAAATGATGGGAGCTTGGTAATTAGGGCATGTTTCTTAATCACTGCTGTCACAAGGTCTCTTGTCGGCCTGGCCTGAAAACCAGTGCTCCTTCTGCTATGAGGAGGCTTTATGTTGCCCAGCCTTGGGGAAGGGGAAGGTTTACAAATCCTCACCTCGTGTGGATTTATCGCTCGCTGCCGAGCTTCCCTGCTCCTCGTCATCTGGAAGGCTGTCCTGGCCACTTATCGTTACGGGAAGAGCAAGTTATCTACACCAGTGCCCACAGCAGGGGTGACAAACAGGAGGAGCTGGAAGCTGCTGTGCAGCAGGAAAATGGTGATCACCCCGGACGTCCTCTGAGAAGGAGTTCCCAGAGGCTCAGGAGCGTGTCCCCGTCTGCCGAAAGACGAGCCGGCGGGGAAGAGACCGGCCCGGCTGAACAGGGAGCTTTGGCTGCAACTCGGGAGAAAAAGGAGCGTTTCTGACCTTTGGAAGAAGGGGCAGGAAGGTCGGGACGACTGCAGGGAGGTTGTGAGGCTGTGCTGGGAGAAAATGAGGGGCCAAAGCCCATCTAGGACTTACTGTGGCTGCTGCTGTAAAAGAGAATAGAAAGTGTTCCTGGAAATACATTGACAACAGGAGGACCAAGCAGAATCTCCGTCCTCTGTGGGGTGTGAGGGGAACCAGAGTGACCGGGGTGGGGGAAAGGCTGAGGGATCCCACGCTTTCTTTGCCCTCAGTCTTTTAAGAGTAAGACTGGTTTTCCTCTGGGTACCCAGTCCCTTGAGCTAGATGACAGGGACAGGGAGCAGAATGAGGCCCCTGTACTCCCAGGGGAAGCGGTCAGTGACCTGCTGCACCACTTAGACACGCACAGGTCTCTGGGGCTGAATGGGATTCACCCACGGGTACGGAGGGATCTGCAGAAGCGCTCACCAACCCCCTTCCCATCCTTCATCAGGAATCCTGGCTCACCCCAGATGTCCTGGTTGACTGGAGGTTTGCAGATGTGACTCCCATCTGCAGGAAGGGTGGGAAGGAGGATTTGGGGGAACTACAGGTCTGTTGGTCTGACTGTGGTTCCAGGAAAGGTTATGGAGCAGATCATCCTGAGTGCCATCACGTGGCACAGACGGGACAATCATGTGATCAGGCCCAGTCAGCCCGTAGGTTTGTGAGAGGCAGGTCCTGCTTGACAAACCAGATCTCCTTCTATGACCAGGTGACCCACTTCATGGATGAGGGAAAGGCTGTGCAAGTTTTTGACACTGTTTCCCACAGCATTCTCCTAGAGAAACTGATTGCTCATGGCCACCCCTTGAATCCTGGGGTCAGGTTTGGGCCCCTCACTCCCAGCAGGATATTGAGGGGCTGGAGCGTGGCCAGAGAAGGGCAACGGAGCTGGGGAAGGGGCTGGAGCACAAGGGTGGTGAGGGGCGGCTGAGGGACCTGGGCGTGTTCAGCCTGGAGGGGAGGAGGCTCAGGGCCTGCAGGGAGGAGCGGACAGGACAGGTGACCCTAAACTGACCAACGAGGGATTCCATCCCATATACATCATATTTGGCTTAGAGCTAAGGGATCCGAGGGATCTCTGGGCTCTTTTTCCCTTTTTGGACTGCTTTGCCAGCTTTTGCTTGGCTTGGCTCAGGTCCTCTTTCGGTTCCTTCCTCGGAGTACCCAAGGAGGACTCTGTCCATTCTGTGTTCGATCCGGTCTGTCTTTCCTGCTCAGTAGTTGTATGTTAAAAAAACCAAACCAAACCAAACCAAACCAAACCAAACCAAACCAAACCAAACCCAAAAACCAAACAAATGCACACACAATAAGATTATAAAGCTGTTGATGAAGTCTTCTAATAATGGCTACCTGGTACGCTGTTTCCTAATATACATCGAAAATTACGAAAGAGAGCAGATTATTCCATCACCACATAAGATGTTTTTTTAATAAAAAAAAGCAGTAACGGTCAACTACCCACTACAGTCCATGAAATATGATCACCAGAAGCAACAACAACAGCAAGGTCAGAATATATATTTTTTTTCAAGAATATACATCCAGATGTTGGAAGCTGGCAACGCCCAAGCCTAGACAACAACTATGTCAAGTGTTGAGATTGACCAAAGGTATATGACTTGGAGACGTGTATCAAAAAGACAGTGATACTACATTAATCAGACACGAAGATAAATTAAGGACTCCTCAGTTAAAATCAAATAAACTTCATACAGAAAATAGTGAAGACCTAAGTATTAATTGTTGTGTAGAGATATTAAAAATTAAACGGGGAATCTAAAGAAATCTGAGTGTCAATTATAATGATTTTGCATGGTGCAAAATGACAGTGCCAATTACAGTATAAAATATAAAAAAATAACAGTGGAAAGTGTGACCATCTAAGATAAGTCTTTTTTTTTTTCCTTTTTTAATTAAGAGGACAAATACTGAAATTTTCTACTCAAAATGAGAAGAAAAGTTACCTATTTTCATTCATAACAATCACCCTCTACATAAAGTTCACACTGTGATACCTTAAATCTGCTGCAATGTTATTCATTGTTATTATTCATTGTATGTCACAATTACATTGTTCAGTTCTTCTAAAAGTTACCATTAAAAACGTAATGTCTAAATGTTTTCAAACTCTCACAGATAATGCTTAAAAGTTAGCTATAATAATATGACGTACCAGGTCAAAACCTGCTTCCCTTTCTATTACTAATAAAATACTCTTTCCACAAATGCTCTAGTAGTGTCAAGAATCACAGAATCATAGAATGTTAGGGGTTGGAAGGGATGTCAAAAGATCATCTAGTCCAACCCCCCTACCAGAGCAGGATCACCTAGATTAGGTCACAGAGGAATACATCCAGGAGAGTTCTGAATGTCTCCAGAGGAGACTCCACAACTTCCCTGGGCAGCCTGTTCCGGAGCTCTGTCACCCTCAACATGAAAAAGTTTCTCCTTACGTTTACATGGAACCTATATTCCAGCTTGCACTCATTGCCCCTTGTCCTCTCATTGGACGTCACTGAGAAGAGCCTGGCTCCATCCTCCTGACACGTGCCCCTTAGGAATTTATAAACATTAATGAGGTCACCCTTCAGTCTCCTCTTCTCCAAGCTAGAGACACAGCTCCCTCAGTCTTTCCTCATAAGGGAGATGCTCCACTCCCTTAATCACATTTGTGGCTCTGTGCTGGACTCTCTTAAGCAGTTCCCCGTCCTTCTCGAACTGAGGGGCCCAGAACTGGACACAATATTCCAGATGTAATTCCAGTTGTGTAAAGACAATGAAGCTTGCCACTGATTTTTAATTACTTAATCTCCCAGGGAGAGCTGATGGCTTCACTGTGCTTTGGGGGTAGAGGCTTATGATTTTTGTATTTGTATAGTAGCGCATCACTATGCGAAATGCTAACATTTTACTCTTTCACTGCTAGTAATTTCCAATTAAATTATTTATCCACTTTCTTGTGACTAGAAGAAGTTTTTTCAGTCCTATTTTACCCATCAACTTCACTCTAATTCCCTCCCCTGCTCTCTGATTTTAGAATGACAGGTTTTTTTGCAGTCAGTATTTGGGTAGGATAGAGACCCAAGTTAATGCCAGTAATAAGCTCAATGCTGTCTGCCATGATTGTAGTTACTGTGGTGTTGATTATGGGAGAAGCTTAGGCATGTGTGTCTCAAATCAATGAATAAATGGATTTACAGAACCTTGTCATATGTTTGGCTGGATACAAAGCTAGCGTTGTGTAACTCCTTTTTCTAAATTGGTCCCTCCATTAAATGTTTTGTGACTATTTTTAAGTGTCATATATCATAATTTTCATTATCTGTATTGGCTATTTAGATTAATTTTCAGACCAATCAAATATTATGAATAATAGCTTGTCATTATAAGAATTTTGAATGCTTATGGATTTTATCTACTTTCCAAATTGGTTGCTGAAGCATAAATCTTAATGATTAATGTATATTACACTTTTTTTTTTTATTTTGACAGATTTTTGTCCTCCTCCTCCAACCTGGTGGCCTGCCACTGCTTACCTTTAAAGACAAATAGCAATTATGTTGTAATATGTTGTAAGTTATAAAACAATTGCAGTAATTGTGTGTAAACCCTAGGAATCATAAGTTCCTAAAGCATGAACTGTGTCACCTCTGAATGCAGCAAACAAAAAATTTTCTTCTTTGTGGCCCTTCATGAATAAAGTTGTAGAAGCTGCTGCATTAACACGGGTGTGTTATCAACACCCTCCAGCTCCCAGTACTGCAGCATGAGGGCTGGATGGGGAAAAGCAGCTCAGCCAAATCCACTGCAACAGCATTAGAAGATACAGAAGGACAGTGCAGCAGATAAATACTTAGATTTTGCCAATAGAAAAATTCTGCTATAGTTTTGGTGTTTGTTTCTTTTTTCCCTAAATCAGCTTCCAAGATTAAGTTTAGAAGACAGGTGGCCAAAACAACATTGCACATCTTAATATTCTGAGAACATAGTTATGCTGAGAAAAGGCTCAAGAAAATGTATATCTAAGTATTATTTGATATAAGTATTATTTGATATGTCAAAAATATTCTCCAAATTATCATTTTTCTCTTTTAAAGAATTAATTTTTACTTTAAAAGATGTAGAGTTATTGCTGCTACTTCAGCTGCTTATCGCCATTACTTCATTAAAAATTCCAAAAGCAAAGGGTAACCTTATGGAGGGTTATCTCCACTAGGTGATGAAGGTAAGAGTCTCTCTGCAATAGTCTCTCTTTTAAAACTTTTTTCAGGTGTTTACATATAAAGTATGTTTAGTGACAGAAACAAGAATCATTCTTTACAGAAACACTGAGATGTTACAACCTCCTTCATTCCACTTTGGAACAAACACAAGATCACTTACAAAAATAATATGGGTAAGACTGAGCCATTCAGCAACCAAGGGTTATGCAAAAATCTAAGTTTAACTGAATCATCAATTTTCATCAAAAATGTATCAGATAATTCCTAAACAGCCCTAGTCTTTCTTTTTTACTTCCTCCAAACATATACTTCTTCTGTCCTCAAGAAGATATTCCCATATTTCGGTGTTTGTTCTTTTTATATTTAAAAAATAAATTTCAAGAAATCTATCCACCTAAGAAGCACATTCCATTATCTCTGTTTAATTGAGTTTGAAATTATTTATTTTGCTGATTTATAAAAAAGGGACTTAGTTATATGTGGTTTAAAATAAGGAAAAATACAAACATATCTAGAAAAGTTTCTGTAAAGCATTATACAACTCCAAATGGTACCACGCCAAAACAATCTGACTTTTCTTCTAGTAGAACTTTTATTTGCAGTCTTGATCCTTCAGAAATGTAAACTCTGATTCTCCTTTAAAATTCGAAAGGCATACCCATTCACACTAATGCATGTTTTTTAATACTAATGAAAACTTTCAACTCAGTGTTGCAGCTCATGGATTCAAAAATACTTAAAATACAGCTTAAGCAAAATAATAATAATAATAAGAAGAAAGTTTTTCACTACAGAAATATAGTAATTTTAGCATACTGAAGAAAACTGAAGTAACTTGCTATACTTTTTTTTTTTCCCCCACTGTGACCCTGATAGTTCTGGTGAGAACAGATTACAATACCTATCTTCCTCTTAATTGTGTTATTACAGGAGTCCTTGAAGCAGATTATCCTGCACATAATAATCATTATTGTGCCATAGGAGGGAGAAGGAAAAAGCCTGTACTGCTACACAGACTAGAGATTTACTGTTTCAGTATGAATAAAAGCATTTTTCAATATTTTCCCATATTACTATTAATCTATTATGTAAGTAATAAAAAATGTCTAAAAGAAACTCAGTACAAAAACATATGTATGTCAAAAGAGCCCTCACATTTAAACACTATGCTCACAAAGACAAATAACAAGAAGAAGGGAGATTACAAGAACTGGTTGTTAAGCAGCAGAAAAACTATTGCAAGAGGCACATATCAGCTAGATCGCTCTCCCACAGCTCTTCAGTATCAAGAAAGAAAAGATGCTACCAGTAGACAATCATTAGTGAGAGAAATTTACAAGGGCACAGCTTTGCTGTTTAGAAGTCTTTAATTAATGTGAACTAACAGACTAAAAAGATTTTACTTTTGCTACCCTTCTCTTACTTATATCAAGCATAAGACACAAGTCTTCATTTTCAAGGCCTTTTAATAATTCTTTTACTATGAATTTTCTCTTATCCACTGACAGGATGTTAGCATCTAACATCAATCAGGATATGATGCCAACTTTCACTGCCTAGTTGTTGGATTAAAAACAAGAATTAATTTCTGTCACTACTCCTTAAGGCTATGGGAAGCACTTTCTAAGCATAAGAAAAAATATCTTAATTAAATTCCTTTCTAATACCAATATTCCTCACAAAAATCTGCACAATATTTAGACTGAGTGACAAGATTATGACCTTCCATGGTGTCTAATCTTGCCTGCTACTGTATATAAATCAATTTAGCAACTTGTACAAGGTAAACAGCTACTTCTAAATAAGTTTTTAAAAGCACTGTGTGCCTCCTGAGGAGGCAATACAAGCTAGAGCCTGGAAAGACAAGGCTTGGAGGAGGACTGAGAGCAGGACTGAGGTCAACAGAAGCAGATGTGATATTGCAAATTAAAAATTCAGGATAAACAGCTAAAACAAAAGTAAACACGCAAAAGAATTGAGGTAGCAATATGCATATTGGATAACACAGAGAACCCAAGTAAAGTCCATGGCCAAGGTAAGCCCACAGTTATTGACATGGGAGATACATGAGAAAAAAGAGTTTTAAAAAAACAAACATGTACACGTACCTGTAAACCATTTCATTAGGAGCCGTGTCATCAAAGGCATAATCAAAACGAAAAGTTTGGTTTTCTAAGTACCTTGTTAAATCCACCTTTTGTTTTGGTTCATGTACCATCACAACATCTTTACTAGGAATTGTTATTACATCAACTTCGGTCCCCATCTCTGTGTTCCTGAATCCGGTACCAGAATCCAGCTCCTGAACACAGCTCCCATCTGCTATTGAGCCCAGTCTGGGACTTTCCCAGGGCCTGTGCCACAGCATCAGTGGTGACGGTGATGGAATTGCCATCAGAGGGATTGGGTTCTATACTGATTTTGTATAAATTTGAATTTTTTATTTTTTTTTTTTCATTAAAGCCGCTCTATTTTCCTTTTCTAATTGCCAAGTCTCTCTCCCCTTTGGGGAGGGAGGGGGGTTAACAGAGTGTGTCTGTTATAGGTCTAGTGGGCTGCCCTGACCCGAAACCATAACAGCTGATCACCAGAAGGAGGCAGGGAAGAAGACCTTTCTCCACAGATATCTGTGTTAAGAGAAGGTGGGGAGATAAGACTTGCTGCTTGACAGGCACCATGACAGCTTGCCAAGGATTGAGATAAACTTCCAAGTGATAAGAATTCTTACCTGTTCTGCATAGGCTTTTCCAATCCCATCAGTAGCTCCTGTGACCACTAAAAAAAAAAAACAAACAGTATACATTAGTTCCTTCACAGAAATCACTGGAATGGGTGTTCCCTAGTAGTCTATTAATGTCCTTGTTCCAGCCAAGAGACACATCAGTCTTGAGAGCAGGTGTACAACTGTCATTTGAGGGTGACGGAGCCTGGCCCAGGCTGCCCAGAGAGGCTGTGGAGTCTCCTTCTCTGGAGAGATTCCAAACCTGCCTGGACAGTGTGATCCTGGGCTCCCTGCTCTGGTCAACCCTGCTGGAGCAGGGGGCTTGGACAAGGTGATCTCCAGGAGTCCCTTCCAACCCCCACCCTTCTGGGATTCTGTGAATGTATCTTTCCATATGTAAGGGAGGAATAGATGGAGTTTGGAGGCCAACAGTTGTTCCAAGAATCATTCAGCCCCCTTTCTCTGGCCACTCCTCTGGCCTGCTACACTTCAGAAGTTTTGCAAACTAAGAGAGATTCCCAAGTCATTAAACTAAAAAAAAAAAAACACACCACCAAAAAGTTATATGACTATTAAACTAGCTTTCAAGTTAGTTTTAAGTACATAGTAAAATAAAAAGTAACTTAAAGCCTTTAAGCACCCAGTAAAATAAATATTTTAGGACACAGGCCACAGGTCTCTGCTAGTGACTCTCCAGCAGGTTTCAGATCCCTGTGACCAATATGCTTAACAGCAGCAGGCATGAGTGACTGGTGCAGCCATCAGTTGCAAGCTGGGATTCTAGACCTTAAACTTTCTCACTGGTGGGTGACTGGGATCTGTGTCAAGCCTCAAGTCTTTCTAGGATTCTTTCCCACATGCTGAGAAGCTCTGAATGACTCAACATGGCCATTAGTTTGACAGATTATTCAGGGCCCTCGCCACACCAGTAGCTGATCATCTCACTTTGCTCACTAGCCAGCAATTCCTCCATCCAGAATCTGCTTTTCTAACTACTTTTTAAGCAAGCACATTCAGCACCACTTCTCTTTCTCTCAGCTCTTCCTTCTCCAACCCAATGCCTGCACCTCAACATCTGTATTCATTTAGCCCTCCATTCAATCATCTGTCTCTGCTCTCACTCTCCAAGTGGCTACAGAATATACCGGATATTTATTTGTGTTTAATGCTGCAGAACAATTAACTGAGACTGTTGGTTCAACCCTCAAGCCAACCTCTACCTGAGCAAACCTCAGAGCAGGCAGAGGTGTCATCCTGCACCGGGATTCAGCAATAAATCCTCTTTGGGGCACCAGAAGGAGATGTGTTTGCAGATGACATGATTAGTCACTGCCTGCAGATTACCCACAACAGTTGGCATGCAGACCGCAGCCAGAATATTTCTGTTTGAATACTAACAGCAAGGAAACACTGTAACCACTACAGGTTCTGGGCCTGCTAGGTATAAATAACACCAAGTAGAAGTAATAGCAAGTGATGAAGCCACCAGCAAGGATCCTGCTCAAGCCAGAGCGGCTTGATTTGCAGATGCCCATAGATGCCACGCATTTATCCCTTCCCTGCTTTTGAGGTTTCTTTGCAAGATGCCAGAGGTGCAGCGTGGTAAGGACCATGCTGTTAGCACACTAACACGTAACACACGTGCAGGATGCTCTGGCTAGTAAAAGGAGTTGCAGCTGCTGCACTGCCAGCCTCAGTGAACATTATGGCAAAAAAACCAAAACACCAAACAAGTGTCTGTGTCACACCATTTTTTCCACTTCCTACCCAGCTGTGATGAGGGAAGTGTGAGTAACAGTTGTGGTACAGAAAAGCCCACACATAGAAAGGTCAAGCAAGGGTCCAAGTGACAAAACCAGCAGATGCTGGGGAAGAAATCACAAACACATTCTCAGGAGACCACTTGCCTGCAACCAATACTCCTAATACTGGAGTATTCTGCCTGGTTTTGAGCTCCCCAGTTCCAGAGAGACACGGAACTACCGGAGAGAGTCCAAGCTGAGGGGACTGGAGCATCTCTCTTACCAGGAAAGGCTGAGAGCCCTGGGGCTGTTTAGCTGCAGAAGAGAAGACAGAGGGGATCTGATCAATGCTCATCAACATCTAAAGGGGGGGGGGGGCAAGAGGAGACACTTTCCACTGTTGCCCAGTGACAGGGCAAGGGGAAGCAGGCACAAACTGGAACTCAGGAGGTTCCACCTCAAAATCAGGAAAAACTTCTTTGCTGTGAGGGTGGCAGAGCCTGGCCCAGGCTGCCCAGAGAGGCTGTGGAGTCTCCTTCTCTGAATAACTGGCAGCACAGAGGTAAACCCATTTGGGCTGCCACACTGTGGCAGGATATTGATGCTTGGCTAGAGAAACTGGTTGTAAAAATACAACATGTAGATACTCATGTACCTAAAACTCAGAATGCTGAGGCACATCAATATAACCTGCAAGTGGATCAGTCTGATTAATTGTTCCAAAGAGACTTAGACTGGGAACATAAATGTGAATTATTTTTAGCTGGGCCCATGACACTTCAGGACATCAGGGAAGAGATGTGACATACAGATGGGCTCGTGACCGAGGGGTGGATTTGACTATGGACATATGGGTTTGTATATATTTGTCTATATTTCATTTTAGTGCTATTTCTTTTTATTAAAGCTGGTTTAGTTTTTCTTTTACAATCCGTAAGTCTCTCTCCCTTATTCCCTTTCTCTTCCCTTTTGGAAGGGGAGAGGGGTTAATAGAGAGTGTCTGTCATTTGTTAAATGGCCCCACCAGATCTAAACCTTGACACTTATTAAGGGAAAGCCTTGGCTACTCAGGATCGAGGGGGAAACCAAACTTGTAAAGATGCAATTCCTAAAAGTGCCCCTTTCAGCAAAATAAATTGACCGGGCAGAGTTCAGTTTGTCCTTCTCAAGTCTAAATGTTGTTGATGCCATAGCTTCATCCCAGCTCACTGTGCATGAAACATGAGACACCTTGCCTTCCTCATCCCATTCTTCCTCATCATCTCCTTACCTGCTCTTGTCTTCAGCTGCTTTGTTGAAATATAGGAAATGGAGGGGACATGGAGCAGGGGGGCACAACATTTGAGACCTGTCTTGTAGAGGAATGACAGGATAAGTCTTATTCCATAAACTAGGAATTACTACACTTTTGGTAGGACCAAGGACTTTGAGTGTTTAATATTCAAATCTGCTCTATATCACAGAATGTTGATCAGTGAGGAAGGAGGTAGTGCAAGGACATAAGCTTCATTTCAAACAATGAAGCACAAAGACTATAATGGAGAAAGCATACAACTACAGAGTTTATGGAACAGATGAAAGAAAATTTATCTAAAGTCCTTGAGGCAAAGATTCATGAAAGAGAACAGAATCCACAACATATGCTTGCAATGAAATTTCCCACAATTCAGGAATGCGGTGACAAATACAACTCAAACCCCAGATATATTTAAGTAGTACTGGAGTATTGCTGGAACTTTTTTTTATCCTGCTATATTGACACTTTAAGTATGCAGATAAAGCTCTTCCAGTAGATTCTTTAGATATGTGGAGAAAGATAGTTTTGCAGTTGTGACACCATATTAAATTCATCTCTGATTACTTTTCTGATTGAAAACATATTATTGGCAATATTATTGATGGGCTAAGCGGAACGGCCATTTAAAAGACTTCTCATTAGCATTTAGTCCCCAGGAGTGGAGGGAGGTCGGAGATATGCTGTGGGACTGCACAATAAATGGGGAAAAAGAAGCAAAACAACTAGGACCGATATGGCGTGAGATTATTAACACTCTCTCACAAATGAAAACTGAACAAAAAGTTGCAATGGCCGCGGCTGAAGCTATCGGTCCTACACCTGCCCCTAACTCTAAGCCCACCCGATTGCAAAAATTTTTTGGATTCGGGATGGAGGCAGCACCCAAAAGAGGTGCTATTGAATATCAATGCAAAACGGCCGCAGAAGTAAAAAGGATGGTGGAAGGGGGGGAAGAGGAGGGGCAGGTAACTCGCCCCAAGAAGCAACAACCTGGACGAAAGTCCCCCCCACCCAAACCGCCCCGACGACAACTAACTAAGTCTAAATCCGAGCCGGACATTGTAAAACTTCAGGAACCTGACTCGCGGCCTACTACTACGGAGTCGTCCACTGCGGAGTCGTCCCCCACTCAGTCCGGACGATCTACGCCACAGCCGGGACCCGCCGCATCTTCTACGGAGAGATTGCTATCAGAAGTTTTGGGAAGTTTGCGACAACTGACCCTGCGGACGGAGCCACAAAAGGAACTCCCTGGAAACCCCTCAGCTCCCGTGGACTCAAACGATCGGCCACCACCACATAACACAGATAAGAGGGAACAGCAGGGGGTGGTGGGCGGGGAGACGGGGGAGGGGGAGAAATGTTGTGTTCAAAGACGCTGGTCTGGGGTGGTAAAGGATGCGATCTTGGAGGGAGACTGGCAGGCTGTGGGGTCTATAGCATGTCCTGTGGTATTGGAGGGTGGGGTAATGCAGTGGCGTCCACATGATTGGAAAGTGATGCAGCAATGTAAAGCGATTGTGCAGGCAAACGGCATTCGCTCAGAAGCGGCTCGGCATGTAATAAACTATATCTTTACCGCCGAGCAGATGATCCCTCACGATTGCCGTAATTTAGCCAGACTTATTTTAACCCCCTCTCAATTTTTGTTGTGGGAAAGTGAATGGCTTAGACTGTCGGTGGACGAATGTAGCAAGGCTAGACAGCCTGGTGATCCTCTCGATGGCATAAACCCTGACATGCTGACAGGACGGGGAAATTATGCCCTGGGAGACGTACAGGCTAAGTATTCCCCTGAGATCTGGGCAAAATCAGCTGACCTTGCACAGCGGGCTTTGTTTTTAGTCCCGGACGAGCGAAGAAATCCAAACTTTGCAAACGTGAGACAGGGACCTAGAGAAGACTATTCTAAATTTGTAGATCGTCTGTGGGAAGCTTTGCTGGGCAATGGTGAATTATCTGAGGACATGAAACAACAAATGTTTCGCATTCTAGCGTACAAGGGAGGTCATCTTAGTCTTCCTGTATCTGGGAGATCGCCTATTACCTTCTTGGGTTTCTGCACTGACTACACTGACAGCCTTCTTGGGTGGCCTCTTCTTGACAGCTGTCTTTCCTCTCAGTTCATGTACCTGGGCTTCCAGCTTAAAGGTGGGTTCACCATCCCACTTCCTCATGTCCTCCCCCTGGTCATGCAGGAAGAACCAGAGTGCACCACATGGCGTGCGCCTGGGGCTCCCTTTCCCTCTAACTGGAGCAGGACAGGACTATTTTCTTGAGGTGCCCCTGATATCCAAGGTGCTAGCCCATAGGGATGAAGAGGTACCAAGACTTTCTTCAAAGTTTTGGATCCAAGAAGACACTGCCTCCACAGTTGGTGTTTCCAAACCAGAGACCTTTCGCATGTCCATTTCCGGGTAGTACATTGCTGCCAAGCTGGCAGAATATGATACTGGGGCACCTTTGATCACCTTTCTCCACATGGCCCGTGTGCACGGGACATCCTCTGGATGTTTGTGGTCCTTATCATCATCTAGATCACTGTAGATGACTTCCAGCATTGCTAATTCTCTCAGGTACTGGATACCTTTATCTGTGGCAGTCCACTTTCCTGGGAGGCTAGAACTTGTAAGGTCTTCCTTGCATGGATACCTTGCCTTCATGCTGGAAAGGAGCCATCTTCAGAGACTGCAAATTGCTGCCTCTTTTCCAATTCCCATCTCAATTCCCCAATCTTGACCCCTCCTCTGGGCATGCGTAGTAGAAAAATTATGGAGTCATCAGTATTATAATTATATGTAAATTACTAATCAATCATCTAAAGAGGGTGGGCTTGGAAATTACTAACTTTTTAAGTTTTGTATATAAATACAGCACAGAGAGTCCCATTTGGTGTGCTCAATTTGTGGGAAACCACTGAGCACCCAGGGTTTCACAATTCTGAAATAAATAATCAATGTCTCTCCTGAGTGTGTGAGAATTTGACTTATTACACACTGGGAGATGAAGCAGCTTTTTTGGACAACAGGAGGACTAAAGAAAACATTGGTCCGTTACTTGATGAGGTTGGTCACCTCACCAATAGAGATGGACATAAAGCAGAGACATTTAATGCCTTCTTCACCTCTATCTTTAACACCAATGATGGTCCGTGGGACACCAGGAGCCCTGGTCTGGAGGACCAAGATGGGTTAATGATAAGCTTCCAGTCAACTTTGAACTTGTATGCACATAAGTCTATAGGGCCCGATGGGATTCATCTCAGGGTACTGAAACAGCTGTCTGATGTTATTGTGAGACCTCTTTCAGTTATTTATCAACAGTCTTGAAATCCAAAGAGGTCCCAGTTGACTGGAAGCTAGCAAATGTTATTCCCATGTTCAAGAAGGCCACGAAAGAAGACCCCAGTAATTATAGGCCTGTTAGTCTCACTTTGATGACTGGTAAAATTATGGAGAAGATTATTCTGGGAGTTATTGAAAAACACTTCAAAGACTATGCAGTCATTGGTCAAAGCCGATGTTCATGAAGGAACATAATGCCATATTAACTTAATATCCTTTTATGACAAGGTTACCCACCTAGTGGACAAAGGGAAGGAAGTAGCAGTAGGTGTGGTGTTATGGGGATTTTAGCAAAGCTTTTAATATTGTCTCTCACAGTATCCTTCTGGACAAAATGTCCAGCATACAGCTAGACATGTACACAACACAAATGGGTGGACAATTGGCTAAAGGGTCGGACACAGAGTTGTAGTAAATGGGGTAGCATCGGGATGGAAGCCAGTCACTAGTCATATTCCCCAGGGCTCAATTTTAGGGCCAGTTCTCTTCAATGCATTTATCAATGACCTGGACACAGAAGTTGAGTGCACACTAAGTAAGTCTGCTGACGATACTAAATTAGGAGGTGCCACTGATTCCCTTGAAGGTAGAGAGGCATTACAGAGCAATCTTGACATATTAGAGCACTGGGCAATAACCAATCATATGAAATTTAGCAAGGACAAATGCCTGGGATGGTGTAATCCTGGATGTAGGTATAGATTGAAGGGACAAGAGGCTGGAGTGCAGCCCAGCAGAAAGGGATCTGGGACTTTTGGTTGATGGTAAGCTCAATATGAGTCATCAATATAGCCTAGTGGCCAAAAGGGCCAACCACATCATGGGGTGCATTAAGCACAGTATAGCTAAACCAGTTGAAAGAAGTGATTGTCCCACTATACTTAGCATTGGTGTGGCCTCAGCCTGAGTACTGTGTGCAGTTTTGGGTTCCACAATACAGGGATATAAATATATTAGAATGTGTCCAAAGGAAGGCAAGAAAGATGGTAAAAGGACTAGAGGCTGTGACTCATGAGGAACAGATGAGGATACTAGGTTTGTTCAGCTTAGAGGAGACTGAAGAGTGACCTCATTGCTGTTTACAACTTTCTCATGAGGGCGATCAGAGAGGAAGGTGCTGTTCTCTTTTCTCTGGTGTTTTGTGATAGGGGAATGGCTTCAAGCTGTGTCAGGGGAAGTTCAGACTGAATATTAGGAAAAAGATCTTCAGTAAAAGATTGTTCAAGCACTGGAAAAAGCTCCCTAGGGAAATGGTCATGGCACCAAACCTGGCAGTGTTCAAGAAGTGTTCGGACAATGCACTTAGATACATGGTTTAACTTTTAGGCTGCCTTGTGTGGAGTCAAGACTTCACAGAATCATAGAATCATAGAATGATTTGGGTTGGAAGGGACATTTGAAGATGATGTAGAATGGTCTCTGTTGCTCCTTCCTCCTCAGGGAGAGGGCTCCTTACACTCTTCCTCTGTTCCAGCATGGGGTCCTCCATGAACTGCTCCAATGTGGGTCCTTTCCGCATGGTACAGTCCTTCAGGAACAGACAGGGTCACAAATCCTGCCACTAAATCTGCTCCTCTCTCCCCAGGTCCACAGGTCCTGACAGGAGCCTGCTCCAGCGTGGGCTCTCCACAGGGTCACAGGGCACATCCACCTGCTCTGATGTGGGGTCCTCCATAGGTCACAGGTGGATATCTGCTCCACTGTGGACCTCCATGGGCTTGCCTCACTATGGTCTTCACCACAGACTACAGGGGAATCTCTGCTCTGACACCTGGAGCACCTCGTCCCCCTTGAGCACCTCGTCCCCCTCCTTCTTCACTGACCTTGGTGTCTGCAGAGTTGCTTCTCTCACATATTCCCATTTATTTCTTCAAGATCCTGTTGTGTAGCTTTTTTTTTTTTTTTCTCCCCCCTTTTTAAATATGTTATCACAGAGGTGCTACCACTGTTGCTGATGGGCTGAGCCTTGACAAGTGGCAGGTCCGTCTTGGAGCTGAATGGCACTGGCTCTATAGGACATGGGGGCGGCTTCTAGCACCTTCTCACAGAAGCCAGACCTGAAACAGCCCCCCCCCTGCTACCAAAACCTTGCCATGCGAACCCAATACAGTGGGTAAGCTTTCATGTCCAGTCTTCAAAATACCAGGTTTAACAGCGAACGATAAAAGGAAAGAAACCAATCTGATGCAACTTTTCACATTGTGCAGGTATGAAAGGGCATCATATATGCTTCTCAGAGCATATGATGCTCTACTTTTACTAACTTTAGGGATACTGGTACTACCTGTAAGGCTGGATCACCAACATTTCGACTGATGTCTAGGTACTACTTAATGCTGACAGCCTAGGATATTAGCAGAGGCAACACTCTTGTCTTCCCATGTGTGGTATGGAGTGCACACTTCTACAGTGGAGGCAAATCCTAGAAATCTCTTATATCTCAGTGAAGCTATCCCTGACACTTTGGTGTCTCCCCAATTAAGAAACTTAAAGCTTTTCATCTCATATTCAGTGTAGTTTGTAACATGCTGAAATACCATAAATCTCTACTCTGTTGCATTGTCATGAGACAAGGATTGGACATAATTTGTGGTTTGTGCTCCTTTCTTCCCCGCTTATCCTTGCAAAAAGTATACTTTCAAGGGGACAAGCACTGAAAAATATGGGAAAATGTTTGTTTATGAACACTTTATACTTTATCCCTAGCCAGAACTGCAGAGCAAGTGAATACTTGAGTGTATCATACTTCCCAATTCTGTAAAGGTATCAGCTACATTGCTATTTTTGCAAATTATACCATTATGCATTAAAAGTAGATTAATTACCAGGAATTTTTATTTTAAATCAGATATAGAAGGCTGGATGATTCTTCAGTAAAAAAAATAAATCTGTATTTTAATCAAATTGAAGGCATCTCAGTGAAATAAATTTACTTATAGTGCAAATCCACTCTATGGAACTGCAAATCTAAATTGGCACAACTCAGAAAGCAAAATTTCCCTCCATGTAAGATGCACCCCAGTTCTGATGCACTTATGTTACTTATATACACTTATATAAAAACTTAATTGCTACTAGACAAACCTAAAAGAAAACTGTAGCTCAAACTAATTTGACAGAACACTAAAGCATTATTGAAAAGTGACTTTCACAGAGACTTTTGAAAGCTGGCAGCATGAAATTTTGTATGGATATTCAAAGAAAATGACGGAATATGAGTTTCTATAGAACAGAAACTTATTAATGCAAAGCATTCAGTATCTTCTATACATAAAAATACTAGGAAGCCAATTTTACTTTTTTATATTAAAAAAGAAAAAGTCCTCCAGAATTTCATTGGTACTGTAAACACTGTTGACTGATCATCCAAAACACTGATTGCACATATTAGCAGATTCACTGTCTTGAAAGAGCTTCATCTGTTCTACTACACAGTCATGGTGATATACAGTCCCACTCTTCTAGTTGCAGCTCTAGAATCAGAACATTACCTTCAATTTCTCTAAAACAATATAATAAATTCTTTGTCATGTACATGCAATCTAGGTTTAGCTTCACTGCCATAGTATTAAAATCCAAATATTTTGAGAATAAGACATGAAGTACTCCAAGGGAAGCTGTCTTGGATTTGAGTTGCACCTTAGTATCTAACGTATGAGTCTCCCATATGTGTCTTTCTCTTTTTCATGCTGAGAAGTTGTGCAGTTTTCTCTAATGGCAAAATCAAATGTGGAAATGAAGTAAGTGTTGAAACACCAAAAAGTTAAATGAAGGTAATGTAATTTGGGTAAGAAAAATTTCTGCTGGCTTCTTTTCTGACAGAATCAATAGACTATAAAGGAAATCTGAAAGCAAATTTATGGATAAAAATCAGTTTCTTAGGCTGCAAGACAGTCTCATAATACAGACATAATATCACATCTTTCAGGATTTCATTCCACTCACCAAAAGAATGAAGATTCAATGGTAGCCTATGATACAGAAGAATCATGCTAAAAAATGGAGGACCATTGAGCCCAGGACCATCCACTAACTACCTGTGCTATGAATGCTGCTGCAGCTCAAATGCTGCCTCCGTGGCAGCTGACACATGTAACTCTTGAAACTCTAAATTTATTAGAGGGGCCTACACCTTTGCCCCAGTCCAAAATGACTATCCTGCCAGAAGGAGCCGGGCTCGGGTGCTCTGGCTCCCCAGGGACTGATGATGACGGCGCTGAATCACCATGTGCAAAACCGGGGCACGAGCGGTGAGCAAGGGCGATATTTCACCCGGTCCTCCCCGCTATGTTTCTGTACCGATTCCCCTCCATTCCACCGCAACTTCGCAAGGAAAAGCTGAGAAAGGGGGTGGTAGGAGAGGAGGTAATTTAACTCTAATTATTTAACAAGTCTATTCCAGGCGTAAGCTTATTACCAGTGGCGAAAGAATACGTTGGATTTTTTTTTTTCCCTCTCTCTCTTTTATGCTTTATCTCTACTTAGAGAATTATTTGAAGAGGTTTAATCCAGCCTTGATTGTTGTTGTTAATGGGAAAGGAGAATAGGTTATTCTTACATGTGCTCGGCTGCTCGGCTCTCCAGAAAAGTCACGGAGAGAAAGGAGCTTTCAGACACTGCCTCCGCTCTTCGATTTAGTGATTTTATTTGAATTTATTGTTCGATTCGACTCGCGTGTCCTTCCTTGTTGGTATTTGCCCTATTTACTCTCCTATATTGCTTTTTCATAAAACCAGGGAATGGCATTTAAGTTGTTGTGTTCTTTGGTATTAAAAGGCACTCAGTACAAGCCCAGGAGCACATCCCGGATTGCGGGGTTCAGGGCACGCGCTGCGGCAGAAGGTGGCCCCGCTCTTTGGTTGCTCAGATTAATTAATTCGTGTGATGGTGAATATTGGTGGGGAAACTACGGCTTGGGAAGTGGGCAACAATGCGTTAAAATTACAGTCTCTTCTCTCCCCTCACTTTGCAAGCCAGATGCACCGAAAGGCTTCTGACGGTGTTTACATTGGTTGATGGCACCTGAGAGTTATTTTTGTAGAAGTAATAATTTAAGGGCTCTAAACTCACAGCATTCAGAGGATCAATACAGGCAATCGCCTCCCCAAGACCACTTCACTCAGGGGTGGTTCACTGGGGCATTTTGGCTGGCTTCACAGAGTCATAGAAAGTTTTGGATTGGAAGGGACCTTTAAAGGTCGCCTGCTCCAACCCCAAAGCTTCAGAGCTCCATGGGTGCCCATACAGCCTCATCACGAAGGCAGCAACTTCAGGATGATGCTTCAGCACGGGGCGGGGACCAAGGGAGGTGAGAGGGAAATTCAAGACCAATAGAACTCTGTCTGGGATGTCTCCAAAACAGATGATTGGCACCCAAATATTTTTTTGTCTGAGGCTGAACGCAAAGCAAACCACCACACAGACACCTCGAATTAGACTTGCTGCTCGTGGCCCAGAACTAAGGTTGGTGGAAAGAGTCTCACCCCCTTCCACTGACTGGCACACTGAGAGCTTCCTCACTGCTCCATCCTTCTCATGCTGACCAGAGAGATCCTCCTCCAAGAATACCTTCAACAGTCCCCCTGTAAATATATGTACATATATATATATAGATACAGATATATAGATATATATACACATTTTAACCTCCAAAATCCATAATACATTTTGGAGATCCATTAAAATGAGAGTTTTTAATGCCACCCTAATAGTTTTATTTAACGTTTTGTACCTATCTTTTGATAGAGTTATCTGCTCCAGAGTTAGAATTTCCAAACAGGGTTCAAATAGAAGGTGTGAGAGCATTTAGACTCTGCTTTTTCCTTGAAAAGGAACAAGGTTTTTAACCTCTAAAGTCCAGAATTCACTTTGGAAAGCCATTAAAGTTAATGCTTTGGAGTTTTTGGTGCTACGCTAATAATTTTATTTAATGTTTTGTGCCTATCATTTAACAGAGTTATCTGCTCCAGAGTTCAAATGTGCAGACCAGGTTGAAAATAGAAGGTGTGAGAGTATTTGGACTCTGCTTGAAAAGGAACAGAACCCCCTAAGCATTAAAAAAAAAAAAAAAGTTTAAACGAGATGCTTTGCTCTGTAACTTAAAAATGGCCCTTTCCTCTATATTTATTTTGCATTTTCCTTTATCAATCTAGGAAAAGGATGTTTATAAACTAAAAGGAGAAGGATTGTTGGATATTTATCTCCAGTTAGTCTCCCGGCGTCTGTCTTTGGTGTTTGCACTGGGTAAGGAAATGCTCGATGTGAATGCAGGTAAAAGTGGCGATGTCTGTGTCTTCCGTCCAGGGCTGGTTTCGGTTGGGAGCAGCTGCAATGCCACGAGTATCTCAGGTATTTCACGGGCTTTAAAACCACAACTGCGTCCGCGAGGAAAGCATCTGTAAACAGAGACGGTTTGGATATTGTTTAGCTATTCCCTTGGTGGGTAATTTAAAATGAAAATGGGTTGTAATTATTAAAAAAATAAAAATAAAAAATGTAAAAAAGATCCCTTTACCTGAGTTGATAGCCAATTACCGAGAACTTGGCGCTAAACGAGTCGCCTCTCCCAGCCTGTACACTGCAGGTACCCTTCAATAAATACAAATCTGTGAGGCTATAAATAGGCTCCTTGAAATGAGAGTCTTACCGGAGCCTGCTTTGTAATGCTGCTCTCACCAAGCTCAGTCTTTGCGCTATAATCTTAATACTGAGCTCGCTCGTTAATCTCCATCCCTTTTTTAGGTGAGTCTAGACCGTTCCAGGAGCACTGGTGCTGGCTGGGTTGCCGTAGGAACAAGGAATTCAAGGAAATACGCTCGCGGAGAAGAAATGTCTACTAATTAAATGTGAATAGCGTTGATAAGGTGCCAGGTCTGGTAAAATGTAGATCATAATGTCCTTCGATGTAATTCATTAGAAAATACATGTGTGGGCTGCCCTGGGTGACCCTGCTCTGGCAGGGGGGTTGGACTCGCTGATCTCCAGAGGTCCCTTCCAGCCCCAGCACTCTGTGGTTCTTCACAGGCCGTGAGGCCGGAGCAGGCCCGAGTGCGGCCCAGGCAGCTCCTGTCCGTGCATTCCGCTCATCTATTGTCGGGTGGATTTACGGCCGAGCCGGCTGCGGGATTGCAGGGTCAGTCTCTCCTAAACACAAAGTGTGGACTGGGTGCTTTTCTGCCTCTTTCTCGTGGATGCAATCACTCGGACAAACATGATCTGCCTTATTGCAACGCTCAGAATTTTTACAGCCCCTGCTGCTGCCCTGTGGGGAAATGTGCTTTGTCTTTAGCTCCACGGGTCCCACGCACGCTCTGTCTTCATATCTCCTTTGTTAAACACAGGATAGTTTCATTGACACTCAGTCTCTTTCCATACTTCAAGAGACAATTTATGTCGTGGATTGAATTTTTCCAGCTGTATTCTAACTTCATGCCATTAAAACTCAAGCTTTTTTCTTAAGCGCCACCAAATAACTAAATTAAGACATCATGCATGGCAATTCTTCTCATGTTCCCCAAAGAATTACTTAATACTTTGGTGCTGAGTCTCTTATTAGCCTATCATTGAGGAATTTTTGTGATAACTTTCATTTTGGCAGCTACTTGGTTGAATTTATGTTATGAAGTTGGACAACAAAATGTTCCATGGCGAACGTTTTGAACGCATCTCCTGATTTCTGACTGCTTTCTTCATGCATGAGGATTGGATTACATGATTAGCCAAATATATGGAGTATTTCTGCTGGAGAAAAGCAAATTGCCTATGAATTAATTTCTGCTTTACATCTGGTCTGTAGGCATGCTAGGCTAATAGTGAACTGCAAGCTGGGCAGATCTGACAGCCTGTGGCCTCTCCACAATAATTTTGATACCTTTTTCTCTACCAGGTTTATAAAAACATTACTATTTTCTTGCATCGGGAAGTTTGATAAGGATTGATCTACTCTTCCCTGGAAGCATCGTTGTCCCCCAAATCAGCAGGAGCACTTGCTGATCAGTTAAAGAAGGTGATAGGAGAAGAGTTTAGTTTGATAAATCTTCCCCCTCTCCACCCCCTTAAAAACCTTACTCGGCCGGGCACAGCGAGTTGGCTGCGTTCTTCCTGTGAGACAACAATGTGCTGGAAACCTATTTTGGTGGGTAAAGCACTCGCCGTGCCGGTGCCATTCTCTGAGCCGCTACCAAGGGCGGGTGTTTTCTCGCTGCGGGAACGCTGCTCCCCCTTGGACACACGTGTGCACTCACGGAACTGGAGATAAGGCTGCAAACGTAATGCTTTTGAAAATTTCTATTCTTTTCCCTCTTTGAAAATGGCTTCTGGCATCGTTGCTTTAACTGCCTCTTTCCTAGAGACAGCGGTGTCTCTTGTGAGGCGTTTCAGCTGCCTGGAGTACTCCTTTGAGTGCCTTTCTTGACACGGATCTTTGGAAGCCCCCTCTGTAGCTTGGTGGCAGTGCTAGGTGAGCTCGGTGACTTTTTTGGCATAGAGTGATTATGGGAGGGACAAAAAAAGCTGCTGTGAATACTCAGCTGAACAATGGGCATTCTTTCTCCTGGAGTGCTTTTTGCCTGAGCACCCTAAGTGCAGGTGCAGAGAAGATGATGGTGTTTGCTTCTTTTCCCCTCCACCTGCAGAAAGTAGAATTTCTCCATGAAGAAAATTAATGTTGTACTTGATTCTTTAAAACTGCTGTTAGCATCTTGATTGTACGTACTCCTCTGACCCATACTGTGGAACTAAATCCACGTACCTTCCATTTACAACATGCTAAATAAGAACAGAAACTGCCCCTTCTGTTCTGCAAGACTGATCTGGAAATTCAGGATTAACCAAAATCTTCTTTTTTTGCCTTTCAAATGGGCAGATGGGATCATCTAACATATCATTTGCTAACATTTATTTTGACTGAAATCTGATGTCAAGTAGCATCGCAAGCAAATATTTAAGAATAAAATACCATATTGCTGACTTACAGCTCTGGCTGTTGGTTTAAACTAACTATGGTTATAAAATCACTCGTGTTGGCAGAGGTTCTGTTAGTGGAACACTAATTGTTTGCATCCAGTATTTTAAACCAGTTGTGTTTGCTGCTATTACGTTAATGGAAAGCATGTTTTGACATCTTCCCCTTAGCTCCCTGACTAAACTGTCTGGATTTGGAATTCCATCTGGCTGCATGGATGAAACTCTTCCCTCTGCTCCCCACCTGAATCTCTTCTCAGTACCTAAAGGAGCTTCTGAAGAGGTTAACTGGTTTTAAAGAGAACAAATCATTCTGCTTTTAGGATTGGTAGTGCAATGGTCTTTACTGTCTACTGCTGAGCTGAGGGTCTCCAGAGCTTTTCCTAAAAAGCTTCAAGTTGTTTGAAGTGCATTTGGCTCATAAACACCTACAGGTCATAGCCCGGGAGAGACCTATGAGCCAGGGAGTAGGAAAGGGTCGAGTATGACCTGGATGAAGGGATAGAGTGGACCCTCAGCAAGTTTGCTGATGATACAGAGCTGGGAGGAGTGGCTGACACTCCAGAAGCTGTGCTGCCATCCAGTGTGACCTGGACAGGCTGGAGAGCTGAGCGGGGAGAAATTCAATGCAATTTAACAAGGGCAAGTGTAAAGTGCTGCATCTGGGGAAGAACAACCCCATGGATCAGTATAGGCTGGGGGATGATCTGTTGGAAAGCATGTGGCTTCACTAAAGACTTCCTCTGCAGTCAGAAATCTTCTACCCATTTAAGTACTTACAGAACATGAGGAAATTATCATCCAGCATCGCTCGCTGTAGTGCTGGGTTCCTTTAATAATCTAGGACTTTGCTGCAGGTACTTCAGCTGGATGTTTAGGTTTTTCTTCTGGGATAACAGTAATAATACTAATAATGATAACAGCGACAAGGAGAGGAAGAAGAAGAAGAAACCAGGTCATCTTTGGTGACCCAGAAATATTTATTACTTCCTCTGCCACGCTTCTCTCCCTCCCCTCTCCTGCCAAAGCCCCCGGGTTGTTTTATTTCTCTCCCCGTGTTTTCTGGTAGGCTGACTCCAGGTTATTTGGCTGACAGGGCAACCCCAGATACGTGGTAGTTTACACGTGTAAAGCTAATATGGTGACAAGAAATCATCTTGGTGATGAAATCAGCCTTTCTTGTACTCTTCTGCACCACTGAAAACCGTATCATCTGCATGCAGGCCAGTTTACAGGCTGATTTTTCAACGGGGTGTAAACCAGCAGTAATCACCTTGGGGAGGGGGGTAGATAACAGGAATAAATCTCCTAAACCTCCAAGAGTTTCTCCGTGCATCTAACCACACAAGAGATTAGGAAACGCTGACAATTTAAAAGAAATTTTGCAGTGCCCTTGTCAGTCAGCTGGAGAAACCGTTGCTGATAACACTCCTTGTATTAATCAGTACGAATATCGGGAGGGAGAAGAGCTGGGTGTCTGAGGGGCTGCTGGCTCAGCACTCCTGTCAGAACATCCCCACGATAACGTGACGTTTTCGGGCACATCTGCTAATCACCTCTCCTCTAAGACTGTGCTGGGTGGGTTTTCTGTTGGTTTAAATACGCTGGGCCTTGCTCACGTATCAAAATCGAGTCCTCGCGCGATGACCGATACAGGATTTAAGGCCTGAGAGGAGTGAGAGCAGGGAATCTGCTGTTGAGTTGGCTGGAGGGTCAGAATGCTGTCCTGTGCTGCAGCAGGTAAGGCGGTGTTAGATGGTTAGATGAGGAGTTGAAAAGATCTGAAAAGGAAAAGAACATTGGAATATTAAAAAGCTGCTTTTCCGTGGTGATACTGGCAACCCTTGGCTGGGATGGGTGCGAAGTTGGACGCGTTCGTTCCTCCTGCTGTGATTTATGGGCTACAGTGAGCTGTGGGATGGCCTCACTGCACTACTGACTCATCTGCTGACGCTGAGAAATCCTTCTGAGCACTTAAAACCGAGGTGATAATTCTTACCTATTTCAGAAAGGAATCCAGGCACTCGATTCAGTTGTGGCTGGACAGCGCTGCTGAAGAGTGGCAAGGCAGAACAGGGTGGTCTCGGGGATTTGCCATTAGTTCTGACCTCAAGTGGGCAAGGCTTTTGAAAATGTCTGTTGTTCATACATCTCTTTGATCTTCATTTGCCCCTTTTTTGATTTTTTATTATTTTTTTTTTACAGCTTCTATACATACTTGAGAGTTTCTCCTCTTTTGTGATTGCTGCTGCCACGTGCCGTGGGGTTGACAGTCAAACGAGGGAATTCTCATGCTTTATCTTCTACCTTGCACGTACTTGGTGTGTGTGGGTGTGTGGTCCACACTTGTCCCCTCTCTGTGAGTACACATGGTTTGCTCAGGCTAACCTTTTTGAAGGAACAAACAAGTACATTCCAAAGTAGCCTATGACCCATTTGTCTCATTTAATAATAAAAAAAAAGGTTTACTTTCAGGGTCTCTGTCTGTTCACTGTCTTGTTTTAGACCTTACTACTCAATGGGCTCCCTTTTTGTGATGAACTTAATGGACACAAGTAAGGAGTGTGGAAGGAGGTGAGCCCTGGTAGTCTTCTGTATCAGCTACCAGGGTAGGCTGCTTACTTCTGAGCCAGGGCATGAAGTGTGTGTGTGTTCTGGGGCTAATTTAGCATTTTCTATCTTACGTGGGGATTTTTGTTAACTTTTTAAGGATCCTGTTTTCACAGAAAGCTTCAGGTTAAAAACCACTCCTCCAAGGAATTAAAATGATGAATCGAAGAACTTCTCGACAAACATTTCTGCACAAGTGTTGGGTTTACTGTCAGGGAAATGTTGTCAACACTCTAAGCAACGCACAGAAGGGGTGAAGAACAGGGTGCCTGGGGAATCTCTGTTTTGAATATGCTGCATTTTGCCTTTGGCTGTGTTATGAATTGGATGTCAGTCGTTGACCAATAGAAGCTTTCAATAGTTAAATGCTGCCTTCGTCTGTAGGGACAAAAATGAACTCCTTAAATCAAGAAGGCAATTAATTTTCCTGACAAGCTTTCAAAATGCTGGATTGAGATTTTAGCCCTCATATATATGACTTGACAGTTTGCATTTGCCTTCTCCCACCCCCTCATGAAAACTGCGTGCCTTGCTGAATCATATTGTTAATGTGAACAACTCCCCGTAACGCCAAGGAGTGAGACTGGGATTTAATGTCTAGCAAAAACTTTTAAAACTACTCCTTCAAATGCTTTTAGAGCTTGGAAATGCATCTGTGTATATATATAAAAATATATATATAATGTGCTTTATGCATAAAGCTGCAACATTTTCCTGGAAAAGGTCCTTTATATTCTACAGCCCATCATTAAGCTCTGAAGCCAAGGAGATGGTGTAATGATTTTGAGGTGATGGTGACAGCGTTTGCAGTCAGAAGCAGTGGCAGGAACGGTGGCCCTGGAGAGGGGCTGCAGTGTTGGCCTCTCAGGTTTAATATCTTTCTCAATAATCTGGATGAGGCAATTGAGGGTACCCGCAGTAAGTTTGCAGACAACACCAAGTTGGACAAGTGTGTTGATCTGCTTGAGGGTAGAGAGGTTCTACAGAGGGATCTGGACAGGCTGGATTGATGGGATGTGGCCAATGGTATGAGGTTCAATAAGGCCAAGTGCCAGGTCGTGCACTTGGGTCACAACAACCCCATGCTACAGGCTTGGGGAAGAGTGGCTGGAAAGCTGCCTGGCAGAATGGGACCTGGGAGTCTTGGTCAACATCTGGTTGAATATGAGCCAGCAGCGTGCCCAGGTGGCCAAGAAGGCCAACAGCATCCCAGCTTGTATTAGAAATAGTGTGGCCAGCAGGACTTGAGATCATCCCCCTGTACTTGACACTAGTGAGACCACACCTTGAATACTGTGTTCAGTTCTGGGCCCCTCACTACAAGAAGGACACTGAGGATGCATGCAATGGCGCATGTCCAAAGAAGAGAAGCAAAGCTAGTGAAGAGAACATGTCCTATGAGGAGCAGCTGAGAGAACTGGGGTTGTTTAGTCTGAAGAAAAGGAGGTTGAGGGGAGACCTTCTCGCTCTCTACAACTACCTGAAAGGAGGTTGTAGTGAGGTGGGGGTCGGTCTGTTCTTACAAGTAACAAGCAATAGGACAAGAGGAAATGGCCTCAACTTGTGCCAGGGGAGGTTTAGTTTGGATATTAGGATAACTTTCTTCCCCAAAAGGGTTGTAAAGCATGGGAACAGGCTGCCCTTGGAAGTGGTGGAGTCACCATCCCTGGAGATATTTAAAAGATGTGTAGATGTGGTGCTTAGGGGCATGGTTTAGTGGTGACCTGTCAGTGCTGGGTTAACGGTTGGACTTGATGATCTGAAAGGTCTCTTTCAACCAAAATGATTCTATGATTCTTTACCGATCTTTATATTTTATTGTTTTGTCCTGGTGTACTTATTTAGAAAATTCATTTGGGGTGGTGGTGGTGGTGTGTGATTTAATTAACTTGTATGAGTAATTTGATGCAGTTAAAATACAAACCATGTAAATTAGTACCAAAGCATGTGGAACTGAAGAATAGAGTGTAGTGAGCAATATCAGAGATATTTGGACTCAAGGTTTGTGGTAGGTCAAGACTGGTCCCTCTACTACTTGGAGAATATGATGTAAAGCGTCAAATTTAATTTGCGTTGCTAATTAATTTTTTTTTAACAAATCTTAATTTATTTACATACAGTTATTTTTTATTCTCTCTATTATGACCTGAAGGATTTTTGAATTAAATTAGAAACAGTATCTATTTTTTAACCAGTAAATGTATTATACTCAAAAATGTATTTTTAATTAGAAGTTAATAAAGTGATATATAGAGAACATTTAAAAATAAATGTTCAGTATTTTCATTTATATTGCAACAATTTCAAAATTGGAAAAAAAATCTGTAGTTTCTGAAACATGTTGCAATGGGCTGGCTTGATGAATGTATACCGAGAATTATAATTATGTTAATATGTGCATTGTGTGGTAAATTTTTATCATGCATGTTTATACAGACCCTTTCACTTGAAGGCATTTCAGATTCTTGAACAATGCTAACTAGCTGAGATATGTAGGAAGACTAGTAAAACTGCCATATAATGGATTTTTCTGTTGCTCATAAAATATTAATATTTGTTAACACCTCTAATTTCTGTCAAACAAATTCTGTTCTCTTTCACTCTAAAATTATTTTAATTGTATTTCAAATACTTTATCTGATGGAGCTTGCAATTGCATCAGATATTTAAACATTGATAACAGTGTTTAATGTATTATCTAAATTCTGAGTGTATTCAAGATTTGTTGTCATTATTATTTTGAACTTGCTGATCAAAAATGTGAGAAATAGTAAATTCAATTTCTCCTAGAATCCTTTCCTGAGATGAATTTCACTTATACTTACCCTTTTTCCAAGTAAAAAAAAAAAAAGCTATTTTTCATTTTCATATTTGGTAATGCGAAGTGATGAAAATTTAAGTAAAAGTTGGTGGGGTTTTTTTCACATTTGGAGATGTAAGAATCAGGACCAAGCATGATATCTAGTCTCATTCTCAGCCTTAATACAGTGGTTTTGTCAAGGCTACAAGTAAGCAAAGGTGATATAGCTCTCTAGAAAATGTTTTAATTTTTTTCTCAATGTCTTAAAAGCATAGTTCAGTGCAGCTGCTTAGTACAGTATAACTGAGTCTAGAACTCTTACCAAAATAATTTTGTTTCATTTTTTTTCAGCTGAGGTTTTTTTCCATTTAAATTTTTTTTCTTTTTTTTTCAATTTTTTTTTTTCAGGAGACTGTTGATTGATTGATTATGAAGCATAGTTTTGCATAATTTTGATTGTCTGTTTTTATGGAAACTATTATATAACGTACCTTTGTTTAAATTGCTTCAGTTACTTCATGCCAGACTAAGATTGCAAAATAGAGACTTCAACTGTAAAGCAATAAAGCAAGTGTCAGAATCAGAGCCACAAGATAAAGCAGGGAACCACCTTCTAGTCTCTTGCATGATTATGTTTGTAATATAAGCATATAAGTATTTACTTTTATGTTGATATACAGAAGAAATTAACCTTTTTTCATCTTTATTATTTTAGCAATGTCCTTCAGGGGCCCGTGATTTTCGAGAAAAACAGTGTGCAGACTTTGACAATATGCCTTTCCGGGGAAAGTATTATAATTGGAAACCCTATGCTGGAGGTATGGTATATCTGGCAGGGGGGTTGGACTAGATGATCTTTCTAGGTCCCTTCCAACCCCTAATATTCTATGATTCTATGATTATGCTAATGGGTTCCTGGAATTCATTTACATAGTCCGAGCATGCGTAATAAAGTTAGGGTTAGGGTCTTTTCTCCCCTCCGTGGTCTTCCATGACCTCTGGTGGATATTTACTTCATCTTCTTCATCACCGTGTTCATTTAGTGACCTAAAGCCTAAAATCCTTATTCTTGCCAGTTCTTGTCTGCTCAGCATGCTCGTGTGCCTCGAGATGTCTTGTTGTCCTGTTCCTGGAGATAAACACTATCTACAAGGTTATGAATTTTACAGTATGTCCCTACTATACAGCTACTCATTTATTGTTGTTGCTTGTTCAAAGATTAGTGAAACTCCACCAGACATCCCGTCTCCTGCCTTCACTATCTTATTGATAACACCATGATGGCATCCATCCTGCCACTTTATTCCCAAGAACAGAATCTCTTGTGCAGGTCCCTTGACCTTGCTTTTCTTTATGGCGAACCCAGCTCTCAAAAGGATCTCAATTACTCTTTTCCCTTTCTCAATAACTTCTTCTGCTTTGTTGCTCTACACAATGACATCATCAATGTATTGTAGATGTTCAGGGGCATCACCCTTTTCCAATGCAGTTCGAATTAGTCCATGAGAAATGGTAGGGCTGTGCTTCCACCCCTGGGGCAGTTGATTCCAGGTGTACTGGACACCCCTCCATGTGATAGCAAACTGTGGCCTGCACTCTTCTGTCAATGGAATTGAAAAAAAATGCATTGGCAATGTCAATTGTAGCATACCACTTGGCTGCCTTTGACTCCAGTTCATATTGTAGGTCTAACATATCTGGTATAGCAGTGCTCAGTTGTGGCGTCACTTTGTTCAGGCCATGATAGTCTACTGTTAACCTCCACCCTCCATCAGACTTTTGCACAGGTTGTATGGGGCTGTTAAAAGGTGAGTGGGTTTTACTGATAACACCTTGGCTCTCCACTTGATGAATCAGCTCATGGATGGGAGGCGGAGTCTCGCTTTGTGTGATATAGCCATCAGTGCACTGTTCTCGTAGCAACTGACACCTGTTCTTCAACTCGTAACAGTCCCTCTGCATTCACAGTGGCTACACCAAAAGCCTATTGGTATCCCTTTGGGCCCTTGAAGTTCTTCTTCTTGAGGTAGTCTATGTCAAGGATACAAGGGGGCTCTGGGCCAGTCACAATGGGATGCTTCTCCCACTTGTCCCTGGTTAAGCTCCCCTCAGCTTCCAGTACAGATAATTCTTGGCACCCCCCCCCCCCATCATTCCAGAAATCCAGATAGGTTCTGTGGTGTGGAAGGCAATCTGACCAGTGTGGCTCATATCACACGTTCTACAGTACCAGCTTATTCCACAGACCCCCTTGGTACTCACCTGTGCTATTTACTTTAGACTGTTAGCTTTGAAGTATATCAGGCTGGCCAAAGGTCATGGGAAAGAAAACAGAAGCTCATGACTGCCAAACATCCTGGACAAGCAGGAGCTGTGTATCTGCCTGGCTAGGCAGGAATGTTGATAGTGTTTTAAACCATAAACCTAAGGTTGATTGGCTGTGATGCTCTCTGTGTTAGTATTTAGGGAAGCTCATTAGAACAATCAAGTGATTCTGATTCTGTCTCAGCTGAGATTGGGGTCCATGTCTTCAGTTGTGGATGCTAAAAAGCTGCTAGCAGAGGGATTTTCTCTGGTTCTCACAATATTCTGTGAGAATCCTACCTTTCTCGCCAGTGTTATGAAAAACAGTAGGATGTTTCTTGTAAGCTAGACTAGCACGTGGTGTTTTGTTAAGTTCTGTTTATGGTACATTGGAAAAATATTTTGAAATAGTTGTAGAACTTTAGCCACTGGAACTGGAACTTCTGGGGTCTGTGCAAATGTATTGGTGTCTATTCTTTAATTATTCTGGATGGTTTGACATCTGGTTTCAAGGTCTCGGGCCTTGGATCCAGAAACTGGTAAAACTAGGCCTAATGTGTTTATTAATCTTTGTATGTCTCATTATATGTGTGCCATGTATCATTAGCTGCGTTAGAGCAATGGTTGACAAAATGATTAAGCACGTATTAGTTACAGAAGATTAAAAGCTACCCTTTTAAACTATGGAGGTATGACCCGTGACAATTTCCAAGAACCACTAGCCATTAGTGTTTTTGTAGATCAATCTTCTCCAGATATAAGTAAACACTTTATCTTAAGTATTGCTACCTTTGTTTTTGATAGTAGAAATGAAGAGAAGCAAAACCAGGAAGCTGAGAGGTTAAGACGAAAGAAAATGAGATCGAAAAGAAAAAACACAAAAGGAAATTGGGCTCTTAGCTGCAGTGATTGCTCAGAATTATAATTCTAGGGGAAGAGGAAGTGGGCTTCCCTGAGGAAGATTTAGAGGAAGGGGAACATCTGGCAGGACCTCCCGAGTTCCTCCTATAGCACAGTATTTTAATTTTTTAGAATGTTTTTATTGTAGAAATTTAGGACATATGCAGAGGGAATGTCTGTTGAATTACTGAGGCTGGAAAAGACCTTTGAGATCATCAAGTCCAGCCTATAACCCAATACTGCCACATCAGCTAGACCATGGCACTAAGTGCTAAATCCAGCCTTTCTTTAAACACATCCAGGGACAGTGACTCCACCACCTCCCTGGGCAGTCCATTCCAATGCCTGATCACCCTCTCTGTCAGGAAGTGCTTCCTGATATCCAGTCTTAAGAACATTGGTATAGATAAAATAATATCCACATCAGCTGTTGTTGTGGATGGAGTGTAAGAAAAGGCGAGCCGGGCTGTCCATGTGAATGTATAGTTCCCAGGTATGGGATGTATAGCACACACCAGTATTTCCAAGCAGATAAAGAAAATACGCTCATAAGTCATGGCTATTCTCCAGTCATCTGCTCCATTGTCCACCATGAACAACTGAAATAATAAAATATAAGGTTAACTTTAGTATGTCATTAACAAACCTTGTTACAATTCCATTTTAAAATACCATAGTTTTCAGAGCTGCTAATGACCACTAAAAAGAGAATAAATATACCATCTCAGAAAATGATATTACTACATCACTCTGCAGTGAAACATAACTCTGGTTAAGACAAAAATAATTTTTTCATGCACTATTTTAAAAACTGTACATGAAACTGAATTTTCACATACTAAGAGTTCCTCATGATTTCTTTGTCATTTCTGATAGAACAAAACCCTGGACCAATTAAGCACTGCCCCTTCAAAATCAACTGCTTACTCTAAATTCATAAAATTGTGAAAAATTTAAGTGTTTTCAGAATGGATGTCATATTACAAATTGAAAATAATTCCTAAGACATAATGCTAGAGCCAGCCCTAGAGCATAACCATGCTTCAGCCAGGGTGATATTATAGCTTTTGTAGAACTGTGCAAGCTTTCCTCAATCTTTAGGCACCAATACAGATCAGTGTAGGAACTACATCATAAACTGCACAAAGACTCATAATGTATCTCATGGTAAAAATCCGAAAAGCAAAGGCAAGCAAATATCAGAGTCACTAAGGCAGGCTGGTGATATCTACTAGTAGCTGAAAATTTAATTCACATGTTGGTTCTTGTCCAATCAATGCCTTCAGTTTGCCACCCAGGAACAAAGGTACTGAAACATTTCACACTGTTTAGTAAATGATGTTCCTGATGATTTACTAGATAAATACTTAACCAGTATTTGTTACTAGCAGAGAGTGGCAGTATGCAAGAAGCTGCAAAAAGGCAACTTTTCAGAAAGGAATATAACCCATTATGACAAAGAAGATACAATCCAAGTGACAGAAGACCTTGTCATCACTTCAACTATAGTCCGAATCTAAACAAGGCTGTTCAGTAAATAGGTAAGAGGAAATAAAAATACTTTTGCAGGATTTTAAAAATTAGATTATTCAAAAATCATGGGTGAGAAGGAAAAGTAGAGAAAGAACACATTCCTTAATGTAAAAAGGGTATTTTCAGCACATAACACACCGTATACACAGACAAAAAAACAATTACTCATCTGCATTACTCTTTGACACTTTCCATTTTTCAGGAGTTTAAAAATACAAGCCTGATCTCTCTGTATATACTTTTTAGAGGTTGAAAACACACTCTTTGTTGTTCTCCTAATACATTCAGTTTATCTTTCAGAAAATTGCTCCACTCATTTGTTTAGAAAAACAATAATCATGAATTAACTTTATTGAACTGATACTAAAAGAAATAAAGAATTTAATCATAATAAGAAATAAACCAAAATAAATTTCTATATTTCACAGAATCACAGAATGTTAAGGGTTGGAAGGCACCTCTGAAAATTATTTAGTCCAATCCCCCTGCCAGAGTAGGGCCAAAACTAGGGCAGATCACTCAGAAATGCATCCAGACATATCTTGAAAGTCTCCAGAAAAGGAGACACTACAACCTCTCTGGGGAGTCTGTTCCAGTGCTCTGTAACCCTTACAGTAAAAAAATTCTTCCTCAAGGTGGAACTTCCTGTGCTCAAGCTTGAACCCATTGCCCCTCATCCTATCACAATCCACAAGTGAAAAGAGGTTGTCCCTGCCTTCTTGATGCCCAGCCTTCATGTATTTATAGACATCAAGTAGCTCTCCTCTCAATCTTCTCCTCTCCAGACTAAAAAGACACAGGTCTCTCAGCCTTTCCTTGTAAGTCAGGTGTTCCAGCCCCTTAATCATCCTTGCAGCCTGTGGAAAGGATCATGGTGAAGGAAGCATTTTCCTGAAGGGCATGGAGAGGACCACACTGGAGCAGATACCTGTGCTATAGCCCATGGACAACCCAATGCCAGAGAAGGGTGGATCTTTCCTGAAGGAACTGTCACCTGCAGAGAGCCCACACTGAAGCAGATTATCCTTACAAGAACTAATACCCATGGAGGACCCATGCCGGAGCAGATTTAGTCTGAAGGGCTCCAGACCATGGAGAGGATCCACACTAGAGCAGGGGTCCTCCTCAGTGTGAGGAGAAAGGAGTGACCAAGAGGAAATGTCATGAACAGGCTCCCATTCCCATATCCTCTGTGCCACCCATAGGGAAGAAGATAGAGGAATTGGGAATAAAAGAGAGATATTGAGCCTGGGAAGAAGGGGTGCAGGCAAGGTATTTCAGGTTTTGTCTTTGTTTCTCACCATCCTACTCTACTTTTAACTGGCAATAAATTAAACCAGTTTTCATCAAGTTGAGCCTGTTTTGCTAGTGCTGGTAAGTGGTAACAGATCTCCCCATCTTTGTCTTGACTCAAACATTTTCCTCTTATCTTCTCTCCTTGTCCTCTTGAGAAGCAAGAGTAAGTGCATGACTGTGTGGAGGTCTGGCAGCTGGCCAAGGTCAAGCCACCACACTTATGTATAGTTCTTACCTCCACCACAATCCTATTAAGGACAAAGAAACACAGTGTTGAATTAATCTAAAGAAACAGTGAATTCAATGTATGTAACATGAGCCCCAGTATCCCAGCACCGGAGTAGCCAAGTGATCAGTGGCTCACCTTCATGACGGCTATAGTCCTTTCTCAGATTTCTCATCTCCTTCGTAGAAGATCTGGTGGTAACCTCTGCATCTGATGACTCCACATCTGATGGGTTTGCTTTAGAAGGACCTGTTCCATTATCATCTGACCACACTGGGCGATCTGTTTTTGTCAGGTGTTTCTTTCCAGTTGCAGTAGCATCAGGCTTTACATCTGGTGGTAACCTCTGCATCTGATGACTCCACATCTGATGGAAAGAGGACCCGAGCCAAGCCAAGCAAAAGCTGGCAAGGTCGTCCAAATGGGGAGAAGAGCCCAGAGACCCTTTGGATCCCTCAGCTCTAGCCGAAAAGTAATATGACGTATATGGGATGGAATACCTCGTTGTCCTGTCCACTCCTCCCTGCAGGTGCCGCCTTTTACTTTTGCTCTGCATACCAATCCTTGGTAGTAACTCTAGTTCTCACTCAAACCAGGACTTTAACCCAGCAAAAAGTACACCCGTCCAAGTCATGAGCTGCCAACTTCTCCTGCAGAATGCTGGAGGAGACAGCGTCAAAGGCCTTACTGAAGTCCAGGTAGACAACATCCACAGCCTTTCCCTCATCCACTAGTTGGGTCACCTGGTCATAGAAGGAGATCAGGTTCATTAAAAGGATTTGCCTTTCCTGAACCCACACTGGCTGGGCCTGATCCTCTGGTTGTCATCAACATGCTGAGTGAGTACACCCAAGTTGAACCACTCCATAATCTTCCCAGGCACCAAGGTCAGGCTGACAGGCCTGTAGTTCCCTGGATCATTCTTCTGGCCCTTCTTGTAGATGGGTGTCACATTGGTGAGCCTCCAGTCATCTGGGACCTCCCCTGTTAACCAGGACTGTTGATAACTGACGGAGAGGGGCTTGGCGAGCTCCTGTGCCAGCTTGCTTGGCACTCTCATTTGGATCCTGTCTGGCCCCATAGACCTGTGAGTGTCCAGTTGGCGTAGCAGGTCATTAACTGTTTCCTCCTGGATCATGGGTGGTTTACTCTGCTCTCCATCCCTGTCCTCTAGCTCAGGGTGCTTAATAGCGTCACGATAACTGGTCTGACTATTGAAGACTGAGGCAAAGAAGGCATTCAGTACTAGAGGTCCTTTACTGTTATTGTCTTCAGTGGGACATACCCATGATTTCTCCATCAGATACTGGGCAGATGATTTCATATCTGCTTTTACATCAGGGTGAACGTCCATAGCACATCAAGAATCTACAGGGAACCTTCTCCTTCTGGATATCCCCAACTCCATTATATAATGTATCTGGACATGAGAGACAGTGCTGTATATATGACCTAAATAAGTGCAGTCTAATGTAACCATAAAGGACATCAAGCAGCCCTGCTACCATTCTAAATAATCTTCTTATCACAGAGAGAAATCCTGAGGCCCCTTTTTTTGTCCTAGAAAACTTTCTCACAATAAAAAGAAAAAGCCCACATCCAGATTATTCAAAAACATAATCTCAGTATATGGCAGTGGAACAGCTACTTTGTTCCAGCGCACTAAGTGCTGTTTACTCTCCTATCCTGGAGTGTTCCATCACACTCTCAATATTTTATTTGTCAAATGCTTCAAATATTAAACGAATTTTAACCCATGACTCTCACATAAGTAAAAATGTTTGCTCTTGATTTCTCTTCCTCTCATTTACTGCAAGATGGTAGCAGGAGTTTATCCTAAAACTAATATGGAAATACCTTAAGTGTCTCAAATTAGAGACCCAAAGAGTGGATGTTTTTGAGCTTAGTCTCTTTGGGATGATTGAGTGTGAGGAGCATACAACATACACAAATGCTTCTGCAGTCAAAAACTAGGTGGAGGAATTCCCAGGAAGTCCATATATCAGGGTATGACTATTATATGTTGCACATATTTTTCCCTCACAGGAAGGTGTTGAGGACACACTCTTTTAAAATGTAAAGGCACAAAGTTCTTTTGTAATAGTCTACTGGCCAAGTGCTCAACATGAATGTGAAACGAAGGATTCAAATCTCATTCCATTAAAAGAAGTTGAACTGCATGCTCGGAACAGCTGTAAAGAATGACTAAAGGCACAGATTTGAGGATGGTATAAATGGAGACAGCCACCGCCCTCCATTTAAGACTACGTCATTTTTCAGAAAGACAAATGAGCTCATGGGAGTTGGGGAGGCAGCCTACTTGTGTCTTACGCAATCTGATTGGAAAGAATAATTCTGGGATGTAAGCAGGTCAGAATTTATCTACTCAGAGGAGAAATTGAGACTTTTAAAGATACTTGGAAGATGCTGGTGTCTAGATCCCAAACAACTTCAAGGGTAAATAAGTGCCTAAATGGTGTAAGTACTTATTAGTTAGTGATGAATTTATTACCGTGCTCAGTTAAACTCAACTGCATTTTTAATACCACTAGAAAATTTTAGTAGCTTTGGCATCTTTAGTTTCCAAGTAAGTTAGATGGGGAAAAGATGGGAGATTGTGGATAAATTGATGTACATAAACTTGGATTATATGACATCTTGGATAAGGAACATAAACAAAAAGAATATAGAGAATATTTTCTTTTTAGTTTCTGAGCTGGGTTTGAATATTGCAGAATAAATAAGTTGCAGCTTTTCCACTTGACAACTGAGAGAAAATAAGATATGCAAAATAAGTGAACTTCATGTATTCAGTGCTCATTGGGGAAATGGACCTTGTGAATAAAATCAGAACTGACCCATAAGCTTTCAACAGGTTCTTCACCGTCTCCTAGGCAGAGCTTGGTGCATTCCAGGTGCTCTTTCACATAAAGAGCCAATCTACCACCCCACCTTGCTGTCCTATCTTTCCTGAACAATATGTAGCCATCCATGACAGCATTCCAGTCATACAAGCTATCCCACCATGTCTCAGTAATTGCAATGAGATCATGGCCCTGCAACCGCACACAGATCTCTAACTCTTCCTGTTTGTTCCCCATACTGTGCATGTTAATGTACAGGCATTTCAGAGAGGTCAAGCATGCAGGTTTCCCTGGAGGAGAATGGGAGGATATACCACAGTCATACACAGCCCCAGGGTGGTTTGTCTATCTCGCAGCTCACTCAGGGACAGGGATTGGGTGATGACCTCTGGCTCCTCCTCCTGTTCTTATGATGACCCTGGTTCATCATCATCCCTTGCAAAGTAAGCTGATTTTTTTTATATATTTCTTTTTCTGTATTGGGGCAACTGACATTGGCAGAGGTTGGTTCTTTGCTTCAACTGTAGCACCTGCTGCCAGGGTTTCATTGGCCACAATGCTTGTCACGAGGATTATAATAGCTGCAGTGCTTGCTGGTCTGTTTTTAGGTCCAGAGACCTTCTCTTCTCTTTTTATGGCAAGATTATAGCAGCAAGAGGGGCTGCCAAGTTGACTTCTGTGAGAAATGTCTATGTTTAGCCTGTATCTGGGGCTAAACTACAGCAGTTGCTTTATCACCCAGTGACCCCTTCCCAGAAAGGAAGGGGAATGGGGAAAAGGAGAGGAAACCTGAAAGTTGAAATGAAAATGGATTTAATGAAGCAGCCAAACTAATACCAATGCCAATATAAAGTACACAAAGTTACACTCAACCCAGCAAACATACAGTGGTCACAATAAAAGGTAAAGCAGTCCTTGGGAACATAATGATAAGCGAGCCCCTCCAGGGATAGAGAGAAGCAGAAGAGGAGGAACAGGATCAAGAAGAGCCCCCATCCTCACCAACTTTCCCCTTTATACTGAGCATGATGTTTATAGTATGAGATAGACACACCTGTAGCCAGCTCAGGTCAGCTGCCCTGGCTGACTCTAAACTTATAACAGCCTGCAGTCCATGGCTGGCTTAGGATTCTTTCCCAGTGAAACACAGTATTCCACCCCTTAGCCCATACCATTTATGTCACACCCAAGTCACTACTATTTTTCCTGTCTCTCAACACACATATGCACACAGGTATTAGCCCCTTGGTCCATGAATCATTTCTCAAAAAAGTTCACTGAATTCATTTAGTCCAAAACCTCAGACAGGTGAAGTTGGGCACAGCAGGATCATGTGCCATGCGTCTGGAGCTCACAACTGGTATAACTGGTGCAATCCATGTGTTCACCATCTGTGGTGAAGATGCTGATCTCTGTGAAATTACTGGGCACCAGTTGCTGAAGTTTGTTCTTCATTAAATGGGTTCTTTTTACTGTAATAAATATCTAGAGAAATGGTGACAAGCAGTAGCATATAACAATTAGCATCATTAGCATCATAAATTATGGGCTATTCTCACACAGAATCAAGTCTCCTTGAGGTACACATCTAGCTTTCCCATCCTCCTGCATTATCCACCAAGTGCGCCCAGGGCCTTGAGCAAAAGCAACCCCACAAAGATGTTTGCCTTGGCTTGAGGCAGGAGTAATCCAGACTGTTATTGGCGCTACTCTAGGCGATCCTGCTTTGGCAGGGGGTTTGGACTTCCAACCCCTACATTCTGTGATCCTGTTTTCCCCAACATATTCCTTTCATGCACCAAGGGGACTTTATCCCCTTCTACAGTACATAGTTCTGATTGAGCAGGGCCAGCTTGATTGACGGATCCCCTGGTGCTAACTAACCAGTTAGCTTCCACTAAATGTTCATCCCAAGCTTTAAATGTCCCAGCATCCATTGCTTTGAGTGCAGTCTTTAATAGTCCATTGCATTGTTCAAATTTCTCCAGCAGCTGGTGCATGGTAGGGGATGTGATATATCCACTCAATACCATGCTCTTTAGTCCGGGTGTCTATGAGGTTGTTTCAAAAATTAATCTGGTTGTCCAACTTGATTATTTTTATTTTTTTTCTGGGGTTCACCGTCTCCACAAGATTTGCTTTTTGAGACCCGGAATAGTGTTATGGGCAGTGGCATTGGGCACGGGATATGCTTCCAGCCATCCAGTGGTGGCTTCCACCATAGTAAGCACATGATGTTTACCTTGGCATATTTATGGAAGTGAGCTGTAGTCCATCTGCCAGGCCTCCCCATACTCATATTTTGATTAACACCCTCAATGCCACAAAGGTTTTAACCATTTGGCTTGTTTAATTGTGGTGCATGTTTTCCATTTGTGGATGACTTGTGTGATAGTGTCCATGGGCAAGTCCACCTCTTGGTCGTGAGCCCATCTATAGAGAGAATATCAGAAAGGTGAAAGTCCATCTTGAACTCAATCTGGGTGCTGTTTTAAAGGATGATAATTTTTTTTTTTTTACAAATACATTAATGACAGAAAGAGAGCCAAGGGTAATCTCCACCCATTTCGGGTTGGGGGGGGTGGGTGTGACAATGTCACCAAGAACGAGGAAAAGGCTGAGGTACTGAATGTCACCTTTGCCTCAGTCTTCAATAGTCAGACCAGTTATCCTCAGGGTATTCAGCACCCTGAGCTTGAAGACAGGGATGGGGAGCAGAACAAACACTCCAGGATCCAGAAGGAAACAGCTAATGACACTCCCGAGCTGGCCCCAGCACTGCAGGGGGGGTCTCTCTCCCCAGAGCAGATCCCTGGGAGCAGAGGGGCAGGATCTCCCCCTCCCCTGTTGCCCATGCTCTGGGGATGCAGCCCAAGATAGTGTTGGACCTTCTGTGCTGTAAGTACATGTTACTGGGTCATGATGAGCTTCTTGTCAACAAATACTCCTAAGTCCCTCTCTGCAGGGCTTTCAGTCCACTCATTGCCCAGCCACAAAAATGTGTTGACCTAGGAGATGCAATGGAATCACTGTTTTCTGATGGCAAAACATCATAGTGGAAAACAGGCTTTGCTAATATTTTCCTAGTTCCCTGTGTGGCAGGACACTCAGGAAAGCTTTCGCAAAATACAAAACTTTGTCTTATGAATCTGCAGGTAATACCCAAGTGATGATCTTTTGGCTTCTAAGTAAACATAGATTGCTTAGGAAAAATAAAATTAATTCAAATATCCAGCCTTCATCTCATGGCATAAGGAGGAAACAGTGCTCACGTCCCTTCCCAATGCCAGCTTTGTCTCCTTTGATGTTTGCTTCACCACCAATCCCTCCTCATTGCTGTAGGTTGATGGTCTGTAACAAAGTGATGTAAGGACAGTCCAGGGAACCGTGAGCTGCTCCCCAGAAAGCCTGAGCAAGTTCAAGCCTCACTCAACCCCACACTGGTGATAAAGCCCTTCCCCAAGACAGAACAGAGTGCTAAGTGCTGTGGTGGATGAGCTCAGTAAATGGGGATTTAATGATTGATGAGATTTCTCCTGGATGCACAAACACACTTTTTGCAGGATATTAACACTAAGTGCCTCTGAGCAATCTGGTCACCCCTCATGTGAGGAGGACATGACCTGCTGTAACCAAAGGTCTTCCCATGACTTGAAGGTGGGACACCACAGAATCAGTCCATGGCACTGCTAAAAGGCTACTTAACCTTGGAATAGAAATTATTTCAAGTGTAAAACCAAACAGGTTTCAGTCTTCCTTTATGGTTTCCTACTTCTCAGTGGTATTGCCGTAAATATAATTGCAAATCTGCTCATTTTTTTTTCAGTAGAATTATGTGTATGGATACGAGACATTCAGGAATGAATCATTGAGCAGTTTTGTGCTTTGTGGATTCTGTAGTTAACTTCAAGGAAAACATGGAGAAGATGTCAGTGCCTCTGAGCTGAGCTTCTGAGCTTACCCCATTTTGCTCCACCTGTATGTCCTGTTCAAGAGAGTTGAGAGTTGGTTAAAGCATGGTTATTTGCTAAGGAACTTGCATATCAGTCCACCCACTTCACTATGGTCTGCGGCTATTAAGGATCCTTGCCAGCCTGCAACTTGTGTTACAAACAAGGACAACTGCCTATAAAAATAAAAAACAAATACACCTCTGCTTCTAAAAGTAGGAAAATTTCCCATGGTTGTGGGACAGTGACAAATCAAGGCAGAGCTGCTGCCCCTTTCTCTTATCTAGCAGAAATTGCAAAGAGTCAGTGTCGGCCACGGGAGAGTGGCCTTGGCCATGTTGCTGATAACTGCAGCGTGGGATCCTCACACGTCTCCTTCGCTGGGGCCATTGGCAGACGTGTCTTGGGTTCCTGCCCTATCTGCATGGGGGCCACTGAAAGGTGGTTGTGTTCTCTGGGGTTGCTGCTTGTGTTTTACACTAATAAACCCCCTGCCACTGTCATGTTACAAATGGGTTGAGAGGAGTTCAGGGTGAATTTCAGCCACAGGCATAAGAAAAATAAAGACAACATAGGACATCAGTGCACCAAGTGACTCAACTGCTGTGATCAACCCCTGCTGAGGATTTGGTCTTAGGAATGGAAGGTAAATCCATGGGGGTTTCCAAGGGTTTCCTTCATAGGCTTGCTAACATTTTGCCACGTGCCATATGTTTTTTCTTCTCTTTAGGTCTTTTCAGCTGTGAAGACCTAGCAGATAGGTTGATAATATATCATTATGGATCACTCTGGTCGGAGTAGGCAAGAAAGAAAATGAGACTCTGTAGTTGGACTTAATTTTGACACATAAGGATTTCACATGTATATACATATATTTATAGCAGTTTTTCTTCAGAAGTGACAGATCTGACATAACGTTCAAAACATGCGGGGTTCAATATCAGGTGGTGGAGGAACCCCCAGCTGTTTGTGGCCTTTGGGTTGTGTCTTGGCCAACACCTTCAGGGTGTGCTCTACTGCAAGTCACCACAACTTCAACTGCTGTCATTGACATACTGTACTGTCACACACAGAATTGTAGGATAGCTGTTTAAAAAAACACCACAGGTTTAGATTCAGGTGTGGTATAGATACCCTGGGTTTGCTGAGCCAGAATCCCAGGCCATGCATGGCCTGCAGGCCATTAGCAATTTGGATTAATCCAGAGCAGCTGATCCAAGTTGGCCACAGGTGTGGCCCATCCCATAATCATCACAGCCAGTATAAAGGGAGAAGTCTGGGGAGAGTTAGAGCTCTTTTAGTTGTGTTCCTGCTCTTGCTTGGGATCCTCTTAAGTGCGCTTTTCTCCCTGCTCTTGAGGCCTGGTTGCTGTGAGTACTCTCTGTTTGCTGGATTGTATATAAGTTTTTTATGTTTTATATTGCTGTTGGTTCTGCTGTGTGCTCAGGTGGCCACTGGAATCCTGGCTTGTATCAGGAATAGAGTGGCCAGGAGGAACCAGGGATGTGATTCTCCCCCTGCACTCAGCACTGGTGAGGCCTCACCTCCAGTACTGGGCACAGTTCTGGGCCCCTCGGCGACAGTGGAGCTCTGGCACTGCCTGACACAGGGCTCATTGCAGCTGTTGGCCAGCGGGGTTGGGCCGCAGGGCCGGCAGGGTCGGCACAGGTCATAGCAGGACATGTCTGGAGGGTGGAGGTGCTCCTGGGAGACAAGGGGAATGAAGGAGATTATGTGGTTAGATGAGGAACTGCCTGGTTCCCCTGTCACAGAGGAGACAAGGCCAATTCTGAGTGAGGAGCTGAAAGCTGAGCTAGGAGTCACACAGTCCTCATCCCCCTATGAAGAGCAACCTTGCCTATGGAGGCTTCCTCTGATTTTGGAAACTAGAAGCCTCCTCAGACTCTTCCCAGCCTCTCTCTAAGCAGACCTTCTCCTCACTCCCCTCTCCCATGGCAACAAGATGCATACCCTACCAAAGCACAGATACCATGTCACCTGAAAGATCCATCAATGAGAGTTGTCACTCTGGAAGAGAAGGAGAAGGGGCTTCAGACTCACCTGATTCCCAAGGAGAACACGACAAGAGAAGCGGATGAGGGAGCAGGGACCTGGGCTGCCTTTTATACCTGCCCTTCATTGCCACAGGACCAGACACACCTCTGCAGAGGGAACAATTGTTGGACAAGCTCATCTGGAATGCAAAGCACCGCAGCTAATGCCATGGGCTGTACTTTGATTTTCTGCTCTGCTGCCTTTTCATTGCCAGGTTTGTGACAGGCCCATTCCCCAGTGAAGGCTTCTTCTGAGCACTAGGAGGGAAGATCCCAGGATGTCTAGGCCAGGAATGCAGCAGTGCAGGCACAAGACTCAGCTCAAGTGCTGGAAGGCTGCAGAGCAGACAAGTGATGTCCGCCTGGGTCACTCTCTTTGCATCTGTTTGAAGTGACAAGCTCAGGTATAAGCTCCAGCAACCCTTGGTGGATACTCATGGGCTCTGGGGCAGTGACACTGCCCAGTCTTCTGTGGTGTTCAGCAGAGTCCATGCTTCATGGTGTTCTTGGGAGTACATGAGCACAGCTGGCAGTGTCCTCTCCCTGGCTCTCCAGGCCAGGAGACATATCCTAGAGAGGTCACAAGGATGGGGAATGCTTGATGGGCAAGGAGAAAGGCTGAGGAATCCTGATGAGCATGTGCTTAACATCCCTGAGAGGATGTGCTTCCAAGGCACTGTTGGTGCTGCTTGGGATAGGGCACAGCCCCCTCTCCTGTCCATGTCAATGCCAAATGTTTCTGTGGAGTTCATCACCCTGGTGCTGGGTTTGGCAGGGTGGGAGACTTGGCCCAAACAGGGACTGAGGGACAGCAACACGGTGCCTGATGTTGCCGCGCTGTGAGTGGAGGGACAGACCCTGTGTCTGTCACAGGAAAGCCCATGAACTCATGACTGCTTTGGACAGGAGCCCACAGGGACCTTCATGCCCCACACAGGAATCCAAGCGCCCAGCAGCTGCCCCTGGGAGGGAATCCTCACAATGCCCGTGGGAATCGAGACCTCATTCCCCAAAGCCAGCTGCTGTCCCACAGGGGGGTCCAGTAGAGACCCTCTTTCTGACACGGCCTCTGCTCAGGGGGTAAATTTTCTAAGCCCATCTCCCTGGCTGAATGTCTGTCTGCCGGGACTCAGGTCCAAGCTGGAGGCAGCTCCCTGAGGCCTGTCCCCATTCCCTTGAGTGACCTCAGTGAGATCAGTGCCAGGGAGCTCTGCTGGGAGAGCTCAGCCAGGGCTGAGGCCCCGCTTCCTGGAGCTGATTCTGAGCTGAGGCTCTAGTGTGTCTGAGGGCCAACCTCTTTGGTTTCCAAGGAGGTAAGAGACACTGTGGAAAAAGGGAAGGACACGGGAGGGCTGTACGTGGAGTTTAGCAAGAGCTCTGAGAGCCTCTCCCTTACTTGCTTTATGACCAAATTAGAGATGAAAGGGTTTAGTTAGAGGATGACAAGATGGGTGGAAAAATGACAGGATTACCAGTCTCAGAGAGTTGTGACCATGGTGGAAAGCTCATTGGCTAACACGTATTAGTGGGGGCTGTGAGCCTCTGCAGCCAACAGGAGCAATGGCATCAACAGCTGTGTTAGTCCAAGTGTTGTCATCAGGTCCCAGATTGTGACCCTGCCACTCTGTCCCCTGTGAGACCACATCTGGAGTACGGATTCAGGTTGGGGCTCCCTGATCCAAGAAGGCTGTTGATAGACTGCAGCAAGTTGAAAAAAGCTCAGCAAGTTGATTTGGGTGCTGTCAAACTTGAGACATGAGGAGATAGTGAGAGAAGGGGGGCTGCTCATCTCGGGGGAGAGATGTCTTGGGGAGATTGTCCTGATTTCTGTGAGTGCTTATTAAGAGAAGACAGAGAAGATGGACCTAGTCTCTCAAAGAACACAACAGATAGAACAAGGGGAAGCGTGATTATGCAACACACTAAAAGAATTAATGTATAAAGACATGTATCCCAGCGCGGCTTTGCATTATCCATATTCAGAGGTGTTCAGGAACAAACTGAATGTGATCTTGATCAAACTCAATAATGGGATCTGCTCTGAGAAAAGGGCTGATCTAGATGACCTCCGCAGGTCTCTTCTTAACTACTTTCTGATTCAGTGATTTTCAGTGCTGGGAGTGCAGAGGGGCAGGTGGAGGGAGGCTCTCGGCCTCCTCCCTGCCCTCGGCAGGGTATCAGTGGCTGCTGTTGCCAGGCGCGGAGCTCGGCAACAGCTCTGGGCAGCAGCTGCTGCGTGGCCTGCGCCAGGGCCCTGCTGCTGCTGCTGCTGCTGCTGCTGCTGCTGCTAGAGGTGGTGGCTGCCCCATCCCTGGCACCATTGCAGGGGAGGTTGGCCAGGGCTCTGAGCACCCTGCTCTAGTTGCCCCTGCAGGGGGCTTGCATCACATAACCTTGAAAGGTCCCTCTCCACCCAAACCAGTCTGTAATTCTGTGATTCCATAAGCCCTGGGACATGTGTCCTGTGGCTCTGTGCTGCCTGGGACATGGCCTGATTGGCAGGTCCATCACCTCTGGGGCAGAGCGGTCCTGATCTGGGCAGTGCTGGGCTCTGTGCCCCCTGTCACACAGCTCTCTGTCTGTCCAGGGGCAGCGGAGAAGCCGTACATGGTGGAAGAGGCCGTTTCCTATAACGAGCTGGACTACGTGTCGGTGAGTGCAGCCTGTGCCCGGCCAGCCCTCCTGGGACAGCAGGACCTGAGTCTGGGGGTCGTTCCTCGCCTCCTGGCCACGGGGAACGTGTCAGGAGCATCACAGTGGGGTGCTTTTCTTGGGCTCTCTGTCCCCGGGGAGCGTTTTGGCCAGTGAATCTTTGAGACTGGGAGAGTTAGAAGCTATCCCCCCTCAAGTGCCACCTCAGCAGGGGTGCCCTGCCTCGGCGTGGGCAGCAGAGCCGCCGCTGACCTTCCCCCCCCGAGGCCAGAAGCCGGGTGCAGCTCTGTTTCACCACCTCTTGTCCCCTGCCTGGCTTCCTTAACTGGTTGTATGTGGCACAGGTCGGGCTGGACCAGCAGACGGTGACTCTGGTGTGCACCAACCGGAGGAAGCAGTTCCTGCTCGACACCGCGGACGTGGCTCTCACCGAGTAAGCGGGGACCGGGCGCTGAACCCTGGCCCTTTCCTCCCGCTCGGCACCTTGGACTCCCGGCGTGACCTGGGGAACGCGGGGCACTCCGGTGACAGCCCTTTGTGACAAAGCCCTGCCACCAGTGCGGCTTTGGGGGTTGGTTTGATGCCACCGGCCAAACCCTGCGGGCAGCTGGAAATGCCTTGAGCGTGGATAAGCCCAAAGTGACTTCCCTGGCTATAGAGAAGCCACCCCGTCCCTCAGGGTGACAGCCTCGGGGCTCTGGGCAACGCACACACTGCGTCCTTTGTGTCGCTTGGGATGAGGAGGGACAAGGTCTTGAGTTTGAAGGCACTTCCCTGAGTCTCTCTCTGCATGTTGTCAGCTCAGGGAGGTGACCTTGTTAGGGCCTGGATGGTCACACTGGGATCTGTGTTGGGGTGAGTGTCCCCCTCCCGGTGTCACCCACCTCCTTCCTGAAGCTCAGACTTTATAACCCCCATCACCTTTGGTCTGTAGGTTGATTTTGAGACACTGCTCAGGGAGATGAGGGGCCCTTTGCCTTGGCTTCATCAGAGAGCTCTGTCTGCTCCTCAGGTTCTTCCTGGTCTCCTTGAAGTCAGCCATGATCAAAGGGTGCCGGGAGCCCCCGTACCCCAGTATCCTCACGGATGCCACCATGGAGAAACTGGCACTTGCAAAGTTCGTGGCCCAGGAGTCCAAGTGTGAGGTGAGCTTGGAGATCGTGGCCATCGCTGTGGAGGAGGCTCACACGAGACTCCCTCCTGCTGACTTCTCCTCCCGGCTCTCGCAGGCCTGCGACGTGGTCGTGCGTTTCTACGGCCTCGTTCACTGGGAAGACCCCATGGACGAGGCGCTGGGACCCACCAGCAGTAGCTACACCTCCAACGCCGTCACCAAGGACGGCATCCTGCACTACAAGGCGGGGACCTCCTACCTGGGCAAGGAGCAGTGGAAGACCTGCTTCGTGGTGCTCAGGTGGGCGTCGAGGCTGTGGGTCGGGACTGGGGTCAGCCAGGGCTCGTCAGACAAGGTGCTGGGACCAGTTTGCAGTCCAGGAGCTGTTTGGGAGATGGAGAAGCACCTGGGAGGTGAAAACCACCCGGTTGTGGCTGGCCAGCAGCAGGAACACAACCTCACAGGGCTGGTGGGTGGAGGGCAGGGCAGGGGTGGTTGTGGGTTGGGACAGAGGGTGTTTGACCCGTTGCCAGACTGACTCCAGTTACCACTCTTCCCGACTGGCAGCAACGGGATCTTGTACCAGTACCCGGACCGCACGGATGTCACTCCTCTGCTCTCCATCAACATGGGGTAAGTGGCTGTTAGGATGAAGCACCCAGATTTGGTGGGGATCAAGAGCTCCTTCAGTTGGTCAAAGAGGTGTTTTTGGGGCAGGCAGTGACCTGGTCCGTGCCACAGGACCCCCTGCTTGCTCCTGGCTGGGCACAGGCGCCTGTTTACGTGTAGCTGGAGATGGGCTCCTCTCCTCCTGGGTTTTGTGTGCCAGGCCCACCTTAGGTGAGGAATTGGCCTCCCAAGGGCTGACCTACCCCTCCAAGAGCCGCGCTGGGCAATCTCCGTGCTCAACTTCAACAGAGGCCAACCTTGGAGAGACCCCAGGGGCTGTCACAGCTGGGAACCCCCTGTTGGTGGGGGAGAGGGTGGGTGGACAGAGGCTGGTCCCAGGCTCGAGCTGGCCAGTCCCGTCCCGCTGACCTCCCTCCTCCCCCTCTCTCCCAGCGGCGAGCAGTGCGGGGGATGCCGGCGCTCCAACACCACCGACCGGCCCCACTCCTTCCAGGTGATCCTGACGGACCGGCCCTCGCTGGAGCTGAGCGCCGAGAACGAGGAGGACATGGCCGACTGGATGCAGTACTTCTGCCAGGCGGTCTCCAAAGGGGTGAGCCGGGGACGGGGCCCCCTCCCCTGCCCCGAGTGCGGGCGCATCGACCCCCTTCCTTCACCCGGAGCTGCTGAGGAATGTCCTTCTATCACTGCAGATGCTAACATTGACTCAGAAGATGAGTCAGAAACCATTCCAACGGACAAGACAATTACGTACAAACACATTGACCCGCCACCTGTCCCGATGCAGGATCGCAGCCCTTCCCCTAGGCACCCTGATGTTTCCATGGTTGATCCAGAGGCTCTGCCCGTTGATCAGAATTTAGGTAAACCTTTGAAGAAGGATCTCAAAGAAAAGACAAAGACAAAAAAGCAGAGTACTAAGACCAAGTCATCTTCTCCTGTTAAAAAAAGTGATGGTAAATCAAAACAAGTGGCTTCACCAAAGCCAGCTATAAAAGAATCTCTAGACAAAATTTCCAAAACGGCTTCCCCAAAAAAGAAGGAGTCTGTAGAGAAGGCAACCAAAAATGTCTCTAATCCAGAAGTAAAGTCTCGAGTAGAAGAGAAAGATAAGGACACCAAGAATGCGGCAAATACAACAACATCCAAGTCAGCAAAGACTGCAACCACAGGTAAAGACAGATAGCAGTTCCTAAAGTGTTAAGATTTTCTTAGCTGTTGCAGTGAAGTTAGTTTGCCGTTTTATCAGCTGAGAATGTGAGAATTTGTAGCAAACCACCAAAGAAAGTCCAGGTTTTAAATATAAATGCAGCATGTAAAGGCCACATTTAAATTCACTAATTTAACATTAGTAGTCTGAAAAACTTGATGCATGAGTTTGCTTAGAGAGTATATAAAATGGAAAGAACTTAATATGAGCTGTCTAAACTGTTAACCAGCTAATAGAATTAAATGTACTGCTGTTGTAGGTGAAGTAAAATCAGCAGCAAAGTGAACCACTTTATTCGTTGTAAGAAACAAGTAGGCACAATTCCCTTAACATAATGCAGTTTAATGTTATGGGAGACAAAGGTACTGTCAGCCACTGGATGCTCTTATTACTTTGCTGGATTAATTTTGAATGGAGTATTTTTAAAAATTATGACAGTAGTAGAAGCACTTTCAGTGAACTAAGTGTGCATATCACATAATTCGGTTAAAGTCTTATGACCTCAGTGATGACTAAACACACAGAAAGCTAATGTTGTTTTGAATGGCTGTTCTGTATTCTAAGTAGTAATAAAATATGAATTAGATTACTGAAGGAGTCATTGTGCTAATCTGCTGTTTCAGTAGGTCTCAGTAGAGAGTGTTTGGGGCATACTTTGATTTTGCTGTTGTCAGGACTGATATTCTGTTAAAAACTTTTTTACAAGGAGCGGGTCTAGGATTCAGGACAAACAGATCAGCATTCAGCTGTGTTTTGTCTCCCCATTTGAAGTGGTCCACTGTTTCTTTCTTACACCATCACCTGCACGTCTCTATTAGTAGACGTGTTTCAAAGCAGCAGTATAGTTCCTCATGCTGTACATTACTCCAGCACTTTAGCTCCTTATGAGATTCTTCTTTGGTAAAGCATAGTTCTCAGTATATGCTAGAGCACAAGACAGGGCTCCATTTCATAATGACATTTAAGTGTAAAATGTAATTTTTGGTACTTTATCCACTGTTGATAACCACAATTCAGAAAGATAAAATCACAGATATTTTTTTTTATGATGATAAAAGACTTTGTAACATTAGCAGTAGTAAAAACTCTCTAATTCAGGAAATCTTACGATATCATTATGATTCTTTGGCATATTGCCCTATGGTGAATGTTCAGGACATGCTAGACAACTGTAATGGACTTTGATGGCCTTACAGTATGTGACCATAAATAGAGTGTATTGCTCAGATAATTTTTTACAAGCTTCATCCTCTGCAACAAGATGAGCAGGAAAACAGAACATAAACGGTGATCATCTGGATAAGATTACTGGTTGAATCCTAATTTTCAGTTCACGCCATGATCCAGTGTATAGCAAAAGCCACTTTTCTTTTGAGTAGCATTTTTAACATGCGTGTTTAAAATCTGAACTTCCTTTTGAGTGAAGGTCATCTTAGAATGAGTAATATCCTACATACAGCAGCAGAAACTTGCTTCACCCTGCTTTTTGTAATAATTCATCACTTAGTGTATGCAAATAAGGATCCAACAGGCAAACAAACACAGTTTTGTCTCAGTTCCTTGAAGTAATTGCTTTACAGGTTTCTCTGTCCCCCCAAGGTCTTCTTTTACCCTCTTTGTGATCATGTGTAGTATCTACCTGATGCACCATAGACGCAGGCAGTCTATGCATATCAACTGCTACCATGTCTTGGTACTTACTGATACACCAAATCTCAGAACAGCTTCAAATCTGCATGGCTCCCTGCATGACCCTAGGTTTTATAGTCATGTTTTTGGAAAGCTATACTTGTTAATCTGGAAAATAATACTACCATTTACTGGATGGTAATTCAGTAGTCTCAGCTCTCCATAGTAATTGTTGGATAATGGTAGTGTATTACTGGGAAAGGTTCAGACAATTTTTGGTTATGTGGTACTGAGTTTTTATTGTATTACATAGGTACAGTTATTCAGGTTTTTCCTCCCATTACAGTCATGATTGGAATACAACAAAGCTGGAGAATGTCATTAGATGCTAGAGGGAAATGCCATAATTGGACACATCTTACCTCTAGCAGTTACAACAGTAATTAATAAATACATGTTTTTAACCAGCCTGTGATATATTCTTTTGTTGTTTGATTTCCAAAGGACCCGGGAATACTAAGGTGGCAAAATCTACAGCAGTGCCCCCAGGACCTCCAGTGTATTTGGATCTGGTGTATATTCCCAACCACAGCAACAGAAAAGTTCCAGACAGAGCCCAAAGAGGGTATGGACCTCAGTGACTTAAAGAGTTGTACCTGCTAACACAGGAGCAAATTCCTGTCTTATACTGTAGTAATAATGAATGAGGGAAATACCTGAAGGCCCAACTCCAGAGAAACTTTCAGAAGAGTGATGTCTGGCAAGCTTTCCATGAGTGTTGCTATTTTAAATGCATCCTGGGCAAGTTTGAAGATGTGTGATGAGGAGTGGATATTTTTCTGGATGGATTCTAGCACTGTTTCCAGTCTCTGAATATCACCTGCAAGGTGTAAACAGAATCAGCAAAACAGAACAAGCTCTCAAAACATCCAGAGATGCATTATAATTGAGCCTGCCATTGCTATGCAATAGTACAATGTTTCAGTTATACACATTTTGGTTTTTATAAATCTTCCATAATTAAATCACATGAACAAAAGATACAATACATCACAAACTCCTCTATTGCTTGATGGTGTTATTGTAGTACATGGTGAAAAGTCATCCTGATTTGTGAATTTTATAAGTGATTTGACCACTCCTGGGTTTCACAGTCTATGTATTGTGTGTCAGAATAACAAAAAGCCATCTCATCAGCCTCAAATCAAGCCTATCTGGTTACCCTCTATCTAGTTTAACCACTTTGCTAGAAAATTAAGTGACAGGATTAAGTCAGTTTAGCTTGTTGTTCCCATTTCAAGCACCTGTCAGACTGAGATTTGGATTCCTAAACATGAGTTTTATAATCTGTTTATTCCATGCAATATTAAAAGCATATATTTAGTTGAGTACATAACTGACGGCAAAGTACCTTTGGCTGCTGTTAACATGGTTGATGCCAGCTCACACTGCTGGGATTCGATGTGACTTAGGGTGAACCAGCGGGGATATCGGTTTGGGACAACTGATGCAATGTGGTGTGGGTGGGACATGTCTCCCAAAGGAGCCATAGATTCCAATACTAGCAACCTGAAATAAGGAAGAAATCCTCTTTCATTAAATCATTATTATATTAGGTTACTCATAAGCAAAACTAAATCTGCAAGAACACTTGACCTTCTTTATGAAATGTGCAGTGTTGTGTATAAAGATATTGGAAAACCACTTCTTTTCTTGAGGAATCTTAAAAGTCCATTTGCCAAACTTGCCTATATCAGTGGGCATCTGCAGGAATTCACAGAACAATTAAGCCATCCATTAGCCAAGACAGCAGAGACTTTCTGCATCATCCATAGAGTTGAAGCTTTTTTCCCCTTCCTTGTTTGTCTTTGAACCATAGCCCTCAAGAAGGAAAGTGGAGTAGGTCTCCATCATAATGAGAACATGAAAATATTTTCCAATATTTGGAATGTACTTTCTTTACTTGCAGATGCTCAAAGTAAGGGAGAGGGATATTCAACAACTCATTTGGATTTTGACCTTGCAATAAATTCAGACATAACAAAAAGGACATTTTATTGTTCAAATATGAACTACTTTTTAAAGTCCTTAAACTCTAGTCTACCAACATTTGATAATGTGCATACTAATATGAAAAAACACTTTGCTTTTGACCTAGTACCACTGAGACGCCTCTTTATATACATAAAAATAAAATACATATAAATTCTCCAGCTGATTTTTTCCAAGCACAAAGGGAGGAAGAAGAAAAAACGATGAATTATTAAATGCTTTCAACGAAGAAGAAAAATCCCAACTACATAATACAAAAAGGATTACCAGGTTATGAGTAACTTTAACTAGACAAAGACCATGAAAGGAAGACATTGTTTTGGGGAACTCTTTTGTCACTTTGAATTTCATTGTCATTTTCCATGTTCCTTTGCTGTGAAAAGAAATTCTGTTGTGAATTGATGGATCTCATGCTATTTTGGCAAGATTAGGGAACATCATAACAAGCACAAGCAGATTTAGCATTCTTCACGTTTTTTCCCTTTCAAACATCAATTATTTAGCTAGGCTTTAGCAAAGCTACTTTGTGATTAAACATCACCATTAAAGTCTGACTCCCAAAGCCTGGGTTAAAATTCAGGCTTAACAAGGGATCAGCCAAACTAAATCAGACATTCATGTTCAGATTCCAAGTGAGCAGTCAACTAGTTCACCACAGATCCACATTCTCCAGGTCTCTCCTCTATATGTTTCAGTGCTGCAAGCAGAGAACTGTAGACAGAAGTGACCATCAAGGATAGCACACCTTGTCCTTGCAGACCTGAGGTGCATGTGCATGAAAGGCCTTATAGTCTCAGCTTCCATTGATTTTACACTGAGTGTTCCACACACTAAAAGAGGATTAAAAAAAAATAAAAGAAAAAAAGAAATAGCAACAGATGATTTTGAATACAGAGAGGCAAAATACTCCAGAGTTGCCATCATGGGTTAATTACGTGTGTAGACTGACACTAAACATTTATGTCTGGAGAGCAACTATCTGTAGTCTTGGGAAATTAACTCTTTTGATAAATGTTCAAGTGAAGAAAGAAATATGCTCCACTTCTACAAGCATGAGCAACCATACAGATTTCTATGCAGAAATATTTTACCCATGCCATGGAGGAAGGGATGCTCAAATTTCCCTCTTAATCCAAGACAGACATGCAATCTTCATGTTTGCTTTCTTCTTTCCCCTCCTCAAAGCAATGTTTAGTTTTAGCTATTTTTTCATTTGTTTTGTATCAGGAATGCTTTGTACAGCTACCATAAGAGCAACAAGACAATTTCCAATATACTGTCTATATAAAAAAATGCTGATTATTAATCAGTAAGAGGTTAATAGCCGGAAAGTTGGTGTCTTCGGAAACATAAAATGATTCTTCAACCATTTTTGTGCTCACGACTGATATATATATAAAAATAATATCCAGTGTATTAAATAATAATCTAAAAAAAAAACCCCAAAAACTTCAGAATTGCTGCATAGAAACCAAAGAATTAAATAATAATGGAGTGCAATACATAATAATTAAAAATTGCTTATTAAAAATGCATCAAGTTGAATACTTGCAAACAATGCCCTTTTTTGAAGCCTCACTTTTGAAGCAAGCAGAAGATACCATAATTTTAAATTTTAATGTGAAATAATTGGTTTTGTGTATCCATGAAAAGGTAATCAGATTTGTATTTGGTTTTCTGTCTAGGATCACCAGTTTTCCTTTCTTTTATTGATATATGTATGAGTTATACTAGAACTTCTATCCAAACAGCTTACAAAATGCTGCAGTTACTGTTGCATAATTATACCATTAAGAGCAAAAGTAATCAGGCCCTCCACCTTTATAGCTGTCTTTACTTTTTGTGAAGCATATCACCCTCATCTTTATTTAAAATTTTTTTCAGTTTTTATCATAGTGTTGTCTTATATATGTTTTTCAGATTTCCATATTTAACTAGTGAAGATGATTTAAATCAGAGAAATGAATGCATGCAAATTTACATAACAAAAGATTTAGTCTAGCACCGTTCCTTGCATGAATGATTTTCAACATCTTTGGTTTGTTTTTGGCAAGATGAAAGCTAAGATCAAGTCTGTTTAGTTGTTTGTGCCTGGATCTTGTGTGTCATCCTTAAATAAATAAAATATCCAAAAGATGACTAATGTAATCAATTTTTTAAAAGTATATCTTTTATGAATACTTGACTGCAAACCTAATGTAGCCACCAAACAACTGGCAAGTTGGCAGCATGGCTTTTAGTCTATGTATGAGCATTTTTAGGCTATGTATGAGCGTTTTCATTTCATTAGAAAACTTTTCAGTGAATGTGCCCTCACACTGAGATGGAAGTGATGTACTTAAAACACAGTAATTTAAATTATAATTAACTTCAAGCTCCTTCTTTGTTATTTTATCTTTATTGTATTATTATGATCATGTTTTCCAGGGAATGCTTAATAAAAACACTAGTATATGTCTTCAGTAATACACTTGTTATTGCGCTGTTATTTTCTATCATACTTAAAAAACCTTTTTGAAATTTAAATGCATAATCAACTAAAATGGTGAAATAAGGACAGTTAAGGTTAATTAAAGCAGTTAGAAAGAGAAATAGCTTAGTATGAAGTAACCTTAATATTAAAAGATGTCAATAGTATTCAACTACTATAAATGTCTGAGCTCAGTTGTTCTTGTTGCAGTATTTTTGAAAATAATTTCCAAGCATCAATTATTTGAAATGGATAGAAATGGTAACTACAATACAGAAGGAATTGATACCTTAATGACATAATGATGCATTACAGAATAAAATATTGTCTTAGACTGCAGTAGGTGCAGAAACATTTAGTGAGAAATGATTTGCAAACCTTGATTGTGATATGATATTGTGTGGGGTTGGGGAGGATATTTTTTGTTTGTTCCTCTCCTACACTTTTAGAACACACTACACCTGTGTTTGCTTGTGTGATATACTCCAGGCTTTGCCTTTTGCATATTGGTGGTGTGGTATTTTTTCCTATCATGTAGAATAGAAATACAAGTTGTGAGTCTTGCATATCAAATGCATTTGTTTCTCTGTCCATATGAGTGAGAGATGAAGAGAGGGAGGAACCACTTGGAGCAGTCTTCACTGGGTTAGGCTTATGCTTGTGAAAATACTAATTATTAAAAGTATCAACAGGGATTTGATGAGAACTAATGCTGTAATATGTTAGTCATCCTTTATCTTCAATTTTTTTACAGATTCTGAAGGATGACTGACATTGTTTTCTATGATGCCACTTGGTGTCTCTGTCACTGTGTACTGATAAGTAACCTGCAGGTTTAATTGCACAACATGGGGAGAGCAACATCAGGAGTGCCACTTTGCTTCAGCTCCTTAAGTGGACAAATGTACAGTGTCATCTATCTGCAAGGGAAGATTCTTCAGCAGATTTTTATTTTTTTTTTCAGATGATAATAAAGACAACATAGCATCATCCATCCTCCTGATTGACAGGGCATCATCTTCCAAGACAAATGGTGTGTCAAAAGCTGTAGGATGCAATAATGTAGTGAATTGAGACCTGATGAGATGCATCCCAGATTCCTGAGGGAATTGGCTGATGTAGTTACCAAGCAACTCTCCATGTTATTTGAAAAGTCCTAGTAGTCAGGTAAAGTCCCTGGTGACTGGAAGAAGAGACACATTACACCCATTTATAAAAACGTTAGAAAAGGGCACCCTGGGAACTAATGACCTGTCAGACTCACCTCTGTGCCTGGGAAGATCATGGAACAGATCTTCCTAGAAGTTCTGATAAGGCACATGAAGGACAGGGAGGTGAATAGAGACATCCAGCATGGCTTTACTAAGGGCAAGTCCTGCCTGACCAACCTAGTGGCTTTCTACAATGAAGTGACTACGTCAGCGGACAAGGGAAAAGCAGTGGATGTCATGTATCTGGACTTCTGCAAGGCCTTTGACATGGTCCCCCACAACATCCTTCTCTTCAAGTTGGAGAGATATGGATTCGACGGGTGGACTGTTCAGTGAAAGACATATTCCTTGTGGGAATGCCAGGCTTTCTTAGTCTCAAGTCGACATCACAGCTAGCATAAATTGCAGCTCTTCTTCTCCAGGCTAAACAGCCCCAGGGCTCTCAGCCTTTCCTCATAAGAGAGATGTTCCAGTCCCTTCATCATCTTCGTAGCTCTCCATTGGACCCTCTCTAGTATTTCCCTGTCTCTCTTGAACTGGGGAGACCAGAACTGGACACAGTACTCCAGATGTCATCTCACTAGTGCAGAGCAGAGGGAGAGGAGAACCCCCCCCTTGACCTGCTGGACATACATATTTATGTACCCCAGAATTAAATTAAATTAATCTTCCCCAAGTCAAGTCTGTTTTGCCCATGATGGTAATTGGTGAGTGATCTTCCTGTCTTTATCTCAACCCATGAAATTTTTTAATCTTATTTTCTTCCTCTGTCCTGCTGAGGAGGGGTAGTGAGAGAGGCTTGGTGGGCACCTGGCAGCCAGCCAAGGTCAACCCACCACAGTAATATTAATCCATGCTGGAAGGTAGGTGGTAATAGTTACTCTATTATTATGATTTGACATCATAAAGTAGATGCTTTCTTCTCAGTAGTATGCCTTAGAAGTATTCTGCTATTTTGGCTATTGTTAATTTTGCAGAACAAAGACAGCCAAAGGGGAGTTTTCATCTGCAAAATAATTTTATGATATGCAGTCTGGAGATTGTATTATTGGTGGCGATACTTGATCCATGATTCTGTAAAAGTCTTTCAATTAAGTGTAGAAAGCTTGAAGAAGTTTTCTTTAAAAATCACCTAGCTGCACAGTATCATGTTTAATCACTGTTGAGAATATAATACTACTTTTAAGATGCCTTCCATCTCAGTGTTCTGTTTGGGAGTCAAAGCCTTCTGTTTCTATATGCTTCATAAATTCTGTCAGTTTTCCTTCCATAAATAGCTCATTTTGTTTTTCATGCAGACCTATGGTCAGGGGATTGAATTAATCTGTCAAAAACAAAAAGAGTTTGTGAAGAGCTCTGTAGAATACAAATGGAATCTAGCAGAAGCCCAGCAGAAACTTGGTAGCTTAGCACTGCATAATTCAGAATCCGTGGATCAGGAATATGCCAAAGCACAGGCTGAAGCTTCAGAACTGAGACAGAGAGAGGAAGAATGGAGAAGAAAAGAAGCAGTGCTAATACAGAGGGAAAGACAGAATCTATGGAATACAGATTCTTTAAGTAAGGAGGTATTTAATAAGGTATGACACATAAATGTGTATGAAAACAATTATAAGCCTTTTTATTCTATTTGTTTCTTATCTTGAGTGTTTTCTATGTGTAGTATAGTGCTTATTGTAATGTGTTGAATGCTTTTCTTATTTTACCCTATTAAAGGGAACATGTTACATTGATATCATGAATGTGTATGACACTTCTCCTTTAATTGTGAGTCAGAACTTATATTTGTCCCTTACAACAACTGTTGCCAAAACCAAGAATGAGCAATAGTTCTTCACATGGTTTGCTGTTTTGTTATGCCAAATTCTCACATTTGAAATATGCAATTTGCTTCTAATAACGTGAATTAATACAGATTATTTTAGCACAAACTGTCTTCATAGTAAATGACAGTTTTGTTGTCAACACTTAACTTGAATATGAACTGTTAATGCATTGTTTTTCATAATTACACTGAGTTAGATTCATCCGGCTAGATGGTGTAGATGTTTCTCATTGTTTATAGATCAGTAAATTCCTTCCTACTGCTGTGTAGAACTTTGAGATAGATTATTGTTCAGAAGAAGAATATAATAAGGCATTTTTCACCCTATGATTAATTAGACAAGCTGTGTTTTGGTAAATAACCTTCTTGAGTACATTAAGTGTTGGGGACATATGTGTTTGCTGGGCTATGCTTACAACTGGAACATTGTCCTTTAAATAATAATGAATTGAAATAATTCTATAGTTCAAAAAAGGTATATGTGGAGATTCTATGATAGTTTTTTTTCTCATCTTTAGAGTTGTATTAGTCAATATAAAAGAAAAGAAGTAGAAGATGAAGATATATCTAAATCATTTATACAGAAGCATGAACAAAAGATTAGATACTTTGGTAAGTATGTTGCTTTCCACATTTTGCAGTTTAACCTCCTGTAGAATTTGTGTAGGTCTATTTCTTTTTTTCATTATTATTTTATAAAATGGATGCTAACAAACAAAACATCTGGCAAGGAGAGTATCTAGATGCTTGTTTCTCAGGACAGGAGATGTAGCATTGGTTATATTTATAACTTGGTTATAAAAATAGCTTTGTATTTCCTAAAACCTAGCAAATCATTTCAGAAGCATATTCATTTTAGATTATGATTATACTTTCATTTCTGTTTGTCTTACTTGCAAGCAATTAAAGAACTTTTTTTGTCAAAATCACTGAATGTAAATCTCCATCTGTCAACTTAGTTATACTATCATATTTGTAACAAATAGGTATAGATGCTACTTTGTTATAGCGTGTGAAAACCATTTACAGTTAACCTGGTTTTAACACTGCCAGAGATACAATAAAAATAAGATCTTAATAGTAGCAGCTAACTGCCACTGCTAATATTTCAGTATCTTTACAGTCTGAGCATACCTTATTGGTAATGCTCTTTCAGCATTGGGAGGTGTTTTAAAAGCAACCAAAAACATGAGTTCAGTTTTATTTGCGTGCTGTTCTTCTCAGGTAATGTTGAAATGTGAACGAGATTGTAGTAGTATGTAAATTTGAATAATGTCTTCACTGCATTAAATCACTTCTCCATATTGAGTGTGCTAATTCATGTTGTTGTTTGTTTTGGTTTTTTTTAATCAGGTATGCTGGGCAGCGGAGGTGGAGGAGCCCACAACGGTGTTCTGTGGGAAGGAGCTGAGGATGGGGCCGGGCAGGGTCACCACCACGGGAGAGGGCTGGATGACGACAGTGGAGCTCTGGCACTGCCTGACACAGGGCCTATTGCAGCTGTTGGCCAGTGGGATTGGGCCGCAGGGCCGGCAAAGGTCATAGCAGGACATGTTTGGAGGGTGGAGCTACACCTGGAGGAGAGGGGGGAAGAAGGAGAGAATGCAGTTATGTGAGGAGCAACCTGGTTAACCTGTCACAGATGAACCAAGACCAATTCTGAACAGGGAGCTGGTAGCTGTGCCAGGAACCACACAGTTTTCATCCTCCTAGGAAGACTGGCCACACACAGGGAAGCTTTCTCCTAATTCATAATCCATAATATCCCACAGCCACTTTCCAGCCTCTCTCAAAGCAGATCTTTGCCCTGCTTCCCTCTCACATGACAACAAGATGCATACCCTACCAAAGCACAGATACTGTATCACCTGAAAGATCCACTGAGGAGAGAGCTCACTCTGGAAGAGAAGGAGATGGGGCTTCAGACTCACCTGGTTCCCAAGGAGAAGAAGGCCACAGAAGCGGATGAGGGAGCAGGGACCTGAGCTGCCTTTTATACCTGCCCTTCATTGCCACAGGACCAGAGGCACCTCTGCAGAGGGAACAATTCTCAGACAAGCTCACCTGGAATGGAAAGCACCACAGCTGATGCCATGGGCTGTGCTTTGATTTCCTGCTCTGCTGCCTTTTCATTGCCAGGATTGTGCCAGGCTCACTCCCCAGTGAAGGCTTCTGAGCACTGGGAGGAAAGGCCCCAGGATTTCTAGTCCAGGAATGCAGCCATGCAGGCACAAGACTCAGCTCAAGTGCTGGAAGGCTCCAGAGCAAGCAAATGGCCTTTGCCTGGGTCACCATGTTGGAAATATTTCAAGTGCAGTCTGTGATTTACACAAATAACACCAATTAGAGATGTTGTAAGTGTAGACTGTAAGTAGACAAATAACAACATGGATGTGATGTGGCCCTTGTCCTTCCCTGCAATGTTCCAAGCCCTGCTGCCCTTGTCTCTTGGTGTCTTCAGAAGAGACCACAGTTGATTCTGTTCCTATGTGTGTTCTTGTCTTCTGTGGCTTTATCAGCAGCTGTGTCCATGAGAACCACAAAGCAGCAGGTTCCATTGTCTTGCCAAATTCTGTGCTATTTGTATTGATGTAGATCATCAACCTGGTGCTGGGTCAGGCAGGGTGTGAGACTTGGCCCAAACAGGGACTGAATGAAAGGAACTGGCATCCTGACGTCACCGAGCTGTGAGTGGAAGGACAGACCCTGTGGCTGTCGCAGGAAAGCCCATGAACTCATGACTGCTTTGGACAGGAGCCCACAAAGACCTTCATGCCTCACTCAGGAATCTCTGTCTGAGTGCCCAGCATCTTCCCCTGGGAGAGAATCCTCACAATGCCTGTGGGATTCAAGACCTCATTCCCCAAAGCCAGCTCCTGTCCCACAGAAAGAGATCCTCTTTCTGACATGGCCTCTGCTCAGTGGGTAAATTTTCTAAGCCATCTCCCTGACTGAATGGCTGACTGGCTGGCTGGCGTCAGGTCCAAGCTGGAGGCAACTCACTGAGGCCTGTCCCCATTCCCTTAAATGATCTCTTTTGAGATCAGTGCCAGGGAGCTCTGCTGGAACAGCTCAGCCAGGGCTGAGGCCCCACTTTGTGGATCTGCTTCCAAGCTGAAGCTCTGGTGTGTTTGAGGGCCAACCTCCTTGGTTTCTCAGGAGGTAAGAAGCACTGTAGAGAATGGGCAGGGAACAGAAAGGGTGTATGTGGAGTTTAGCAAGAACCTTGACATCCGTTCCCTTACTTCCTTCATGCCCAAATTGGACGTGGAATGGTTCAGGTAGAGGATGATTAGATGAGTGGAAAAATGGCTAGACTACCAGGCTCAGAGAGTTGTCAGCATGATGCAAAATCCATCTGGCCAACACGTATTAGTGGGGGCTGTGAGCCTCTGCAGCCAACAGGAGCAATGGCATCAACAGCTGTGTTAGTCAAAGTGTTGCAATCAGGTCCCAAATGGTGACCCTGTCTCTGTCCCCTGTGAGACCACATCTGGAGTATGGAATCCAGGTTGGGGCTCCTTGATCCACAAAGACTCTGGACAGAGTGAAACAAGCTGAACAAAGCTTACTAAGTTGATTTGGGTGCTGTCAAACATGAAACATTAGGGGAGGCTGAGAGAACTAGTAGTGCTCATTTTGGAGAAGAGATGTCTGGGGGAGATTGTCTTGATTTCCATGAGTGCTTTTTAAGAGAAGACAGAGAAGATAGACCTAGTTTCTCAAGGCACCCAGGAGATAGAAGAAGGGGAAGCATGATTATGCAACACATTAAAAGAATTAATGTAAAAAGAAATAAGCTTCCAAAGGAGGTTTTACACTATCCATCTTCGGAGCTGTTCAGGAACAAAGTGAATGTGACCTTGCCCAAACTGAATAATGGGATTTGCTCTGAGAAAATGGCTGATCTAGATGACCTCTGCAGGTCTCTTCTCAACTACTTTCTGATTCAGTGATTTTTAGTGCTGGGAGTGCAGAGGGGCAGGTGGAGGGAGGCTCTTGGCCTCCTCCCTGCCCTCAGCAGGGAATCAGTGGCTGCTGTTGCCAGGCGCGGAGCTCAGCGACAGCTCTGGGCAGCAGCTGCTGCGTGGCCTGCGCCAGGGCCCTGCTGCTGCTGCTGCTGCTGCTGCTGCTGCTCAACCCCTAACATTCTGTGATTCTGTGATTCTGATCCTGCCACCTTTTTGGGGGGAGATGTCCTAACTCCTACATGACCATTTTCAGGGGTTTCTGTGGCTTCCAATGCATTGACTCTTGCATCTTTGCTGCCGCATGGATCTTCATCTTCTTCCTCAACTGAGACAGCAAACTGAAGGACCTCGCTAACAGACCATCCCTCAAACACTGGTGTGCTGCCCCAAGGCCTACCTCTGTTGATCCTGGTTTAGTCCCTTTCCCCCTTCAAATCTAGTTTAAAACTCTTTCAATGAGCCCCGCTAACTCTTGTTCCAGGATCCTTTTCCCCCTTTGAGACAGGTGTACCCCATCTCTTGCAAGTAGTCCTGATGTCATGTAGACTGACCCATGATCAAAAAACCCAAAATTATGCCAGTAACACCAAGCTTGGAGCCAGGTATTGATTTGTTGTCTCTTCCTGCTACTTACCTCATCTTTCCCTGTAGCCAGAGGGATAGAGAACACCACCTGTGCTCCTGATCCCTTAACCAGTCATCCTAAGGCCCTGAAGTCTCCCATGATTGCCCTTGGACTTCTGGTTGCAATTTCATTGCTGCCCATCTGAAAAATCAATAATGGATAGTAACCTAAGAGCCGTACCAGGGTAGACAGTTTTCACTTCACATATTTAACCCATGCCCCAGGGAGGCAGCAGACTTCTCCAAGAAGTGGGTCCAGTCTGCATATTGGCCCATCTGTTCCCTTCAGAAGGGAGTTTCCTATGACAGTAGCCCATCTTTTTTTCTTTGTGGAAGCCATTTTGCTAGGTGCTGGCTGATTGAATATTGGCAACACCTCCAAGCTGTGTGAACCATCATCTTCATCAGTGCTTGGCTCTACTTTCAGAGCCTCATACCTGTTCTGCAAGGACACCTGGTATGGTGGGGTGGTTGCAGAGGATACACATTTCCTGCACTGGGCAGAAGCTTGCTGCCATTGCCCCCTGTCCCTTGCATCACTGTATTCAGCCAGGCAAAGAGAGTAGGGGGAATCCCCCAGGTCATGTGTGTTGTCTTCCTGTCAGACCTGTCCCAGGGAAGGTAAGGCAGAATCCCAATAGTCTCTCTCATACTCCCTGATGCTCCTCAACCTACTCACCTCCTCCCAGAGCTCTGTCACTAAGCAGAGGAGTTCTTCTACCTGGGCACATCTTTCACAAGTGTGCTCACCACTTCCATCCTGTACCAGTGTAAGAGCCAGGCACACCCTGCACCCTGACACCTGGGTGGCTACATGTTCTCTCTGGAGCTCAGTCTGGGAAACTGCCTCAGCTGTGGCAGGTGCAGAGCTTACAGAGGCCATGTCTCTCTGATGCGTGGATACCACAGCTCCCTTGTTGAGCTGGCTAGGCTTCTGCACCTCCTATGTGCCCTTCACAAGAACTGGCACACTCCACCCAGTTTGCAGCACTCCCCAGGATGCTTTTTATAGGCCTGTGGAGGACCACTGTTGCTCTGGGAATGCCCAGGTCTCATCAGTGTCTTCACAGGAGAGCTGCTGGCTCCCAGTGGGTCTCTCCGCAGTCCCAACTTTTCCCTGTCTCAGAAAAAACTTAGGAAAAGCCCCTCTGTGCTGAGATATGCCACTCCACTGAGGGCTGGGCCATCTCCGGAGCTGCTCCCCACAACGACTGACTGAGTTTCACAGGCTGTGATTCAGAGGCCATTAGCAAGCAGAGTGATTTCTGGACACAACTGGCTAGGAGGAGATGCAGGGCTCAGGGAATTGCTCACTGCTAGCCTGCGGTGGAGAGGCCAGGCCTCTTTGGAAAGAACCAAGTGTAGTTATTCCAGAAGCAGTCGTGGAGAATTGGCAATTAATCCTCAGGGGGTGCACAACAAGCTTATGGGTTAAGGCAAATGAGATTCCTCATTTTCTACACAGGAAAAAGGAAACACAACGTTAACCTTTTGTAAAAGCACTTGATTGGTGCACAAAAAGTCAGCCTCCTCCCCTCCTAAAAAAAAAAAAAAAAAAAGAAAAGAAAAAAGTAAAGGACACTACGATGGGGATTAGGATAGTGCCTCCAGGGGCACTTTGATGGAGGCAGTCAGAAGATTGAGATGATGATTCGGGATCAACTCAGGCAATGACAGAGAACAGGAGGGCAAGGAAGAACCCAGCTAGCATAGAAACTTGTGAGAGCAGCAATCAGACTGAACAGAATGTCATTAATCACCCCATTGACTTCTCCCAGGTTTCCCTCTTGCCTGGGAGACTTCAGAGAGACCAAACTGGAGGGAAGGACAGCCAAAGGATCTGCTGGTCCCTCAAGGAAAGATGTCTTCTCTGACATGGACCACCCCATGAAAGGAGGAATGGGGTTTCCAGGAATTTTTTTTTGTTTTCCTGGAGCACGACAACTGCTCTGATTTGTGTCTGTTGAGATGGTTGAAAGCATGCCTGGGCACTGTGCAAAGTCCTGGAAGGGAGGCACTTGGGAGGCCAGGAAGAGAAAAAATTTCTTGCAAGGAACTGAAAAAAATCATAGGCAGGACAGCAAACATCTAGCAGTTGTCATTTCCTAAAGATGCCCTGCAGACTCACCTTGTGCATTCACAAGAAGCTGCAAATTGCTCTTGCCCCTTCCCAATTCCATCAAGCACATGAAAGTGAGGTTGGTATCAACACTTCATCCAGGAGTACATGCTGATGGGTGCCTGCTGTGTCGCTTGTGAAGTTGTGGTGCATGTGGCAACCCAGGCATTGTTTTGCTTCACTGTGCCTATGTCAACACTGGTAGTAACTCTAAACACGAGGTGTTATCACTGCTGGAAGCAGACACTGTCTGTGAAAACAGGCTGCTAACTTCAGACAGTGAAGTTAGTTAGAAGAACTGAGCTGAATAGTAAAATTACTGAACAAAATTAGTTCTGTTCTTACTCAAACCAGGACCGAAAGTCAGGAAGTTCAGTTACAGTTACAGCAGATTAGATACATCATATAATTAGTTTCTTCATTAGTTTTCTCAGTGTACTGGTTTGAGTGAGAACAAAGCTAATTCTGTTCAGTGATTTTTCTTTTTATCTCAGTCTCTTCTAACTGAACTTTCTGAAGTTAACATCCTATTTTCACTCAGTGTCTGCTTCTAAGCAGTGATGTTATAGTTACTACCAAGGATTGGTATGCAGACCAAGATCACTGCTAACTGTGGTGTACCACATTAGAGGGTAAAAGAAAGTACAAGTCCTGACCTGTCAGGAGAAGCAGCCAGGACACGCGAACCTAAACTGACCAACAAGGTATTCCGTCCTATATATGTCATATTTAGTATAAAGCTGAGAGATCATGAGGGTCAAGCTCTCTTCTTCAATGTCCAATGTCCAAGGAGGACTCTGTATGTCCTGTGTTTGATCCCAATTTGAGTGTTCCTGAATCCAATTCCAGAATCCAGCTCCTGAATTCAGTTCCTGTCTGCAACTGAGTTCAGTCTGGAACTTCCCCAGTGCCTGCTCCATGGCATCAGAGGTGACAGTGATGTAATTGCCATCAGGGTGACTGGGTTTGATATTGGTTTTGTATACATTTATATATATTCCATTTTATTATTATTATTTTCATAAAAGCTGATTTAGTTTTCTAATCCTTAAGTCTTTCTCCCTTATTCTCTTTCTTTCCCTTTTGGAGAGGGAGATGAGTTAATATACAGCATCTGTAATTTGTCTAGTGGCCAGCCCAACTCTAAACCTTGACACTCATCATGATGTTTCTCATCACTTCTCCATATTAAAGGCCACATAATTGACTTATATCTTTTTAGTTTCTACAATTTACACTTTGAATCAGAGACTGGAAGACAGGAACATCAGCCACACAAGCTTATTCTTAAGGCATTCATAAATACCTTCTGATCAATGTAAGCATAATTAATGCTGTTGGAAAAAAACAACTGTCCAGACTGTGTCTATGCTAGCAACATTTTGTCACAGTAGGTACATATAATTTAACTGGGCCATCAGCAGTTGGTTCTCATGGACACATCTACAATGTATGCAGTACAGGGTGTTTATTTCAGAGTTGTTTTAGTCTGGTGCTCTGGCTTTAATTTCCCCTCTGTGAATGCTGTTCATATTTACCTCATGAATGCACCAAGATTATAAACGATGGGTTAACTCTTCTTTTGCTCTTCCTGGATTAAAAACATGAAGGACACTTGGTGGGTGCTTCCAGGCATATGACTGAGAATTCCTTCATGCTATTGTACAAGTGACATAACAAAGAGATTAGAGTCGTGCTTCTTCTACAGTCTTTCTAGTCTTATGATCTTAGATACTTAAGTGTACAATTAGAGGATTTCAAAAGAGAATGTGAAAAATATTTCCTGCTGTTGTTCTGTAGCCATGCAATTTAAGGATACTTTGTGAAAATATACATGGGTTACTGTGGTCCCCTGAACAAATTCCAAGAAAGTTCTTAATCAATGAAAGCTTTGCATTTACATCAATGAAAGCCATTTCTGTTCTTCCAGGAAATGATAGGGAATTAGTTCATTGAATTGATTGCTGTTGATTTTAAAAAGTAACCTCAGCATAGTGAGGTTTACCTGAAATTAAGCTTGACATAAAGTAAGTTGGCAATAATTAATTTGTGTTTGTTTCTCAAGGTACAATATTTCTAGCTTTTTTTTTTTTACCCTAAGCCTAAGTTTTAATAAACCATTAAATAATAATAAATACACAACTAATTAAAATCTTATAGTCTTTAGATAACAAGTGCATATTCAGAAAGTTACTGGTAAACAAAAGTTATTTTCCCATACTAAATAATTTATGCTTTTATCCTCCCCAGGTTTGTATTTATGAAAACTCATTTAAAATTAGCCAATATCGATTTATTTTCTTCATTTTAATTACAGAAGCTGTTTTTACACAACTACTGCAACAGCCAGTCATCTAGTCTACAATAATCTGTTATAGAAACTCTTACACTAAAGTACTGATGGAATTTTCTTCTTTCAGCATCCTTGTCAGTTTTCTATCATTTGCCATCAAGTTCTATCCTCATACTTTGTCAACGGGTTAGTACAACTGACTAGACCTAGTCTTCATTCTCTGATTCTTCTCTGTGCATTCCTTTCTTCTCTTACTTATTCTCCTATCTGCATATTTTTCTTGTGTATGGTCATTAACTGCAAAGTCATTTCTTATTTTTGCTCTTTTGCTGACACAAGTAGTCTTAAAAATCATTGTAGCCTCCTTATTTACTGGTTCAAACAGTTTAGCTTGAAGCATTTTTATCAACACAATTAATTGCTATTTTAAAGTTACTTCAAATGTCTTCTTTGAAGATTAATTAATTTTAAAATGACATTTAAAAAATGAAATTTTCATACATGTATTTTCTGAGCAAATGAACAGCTATTCCCCAAATATTCCATTCCCATTCTCTCTAAAAAAACCCAGATAATATCTTTTTTTAAAAGGTTTCAGCTTGTTTCTCCAGTTTCCCTTTGTTATATAATTACTTATATAATGATAAATATAATTATCAATATATTTATATAGCTATAATTATAAGGCACTGCCTGCTGCAGGGATGGGTTTTGTCCATCTGCCTCGAAGGAGCAACTGCTCCAGCAGCTGCGCTCCAACCCGGACTCTCCTCCTGGCCTTCTGAAGTTTGTTGGGTGGACCCAAAGGGTGGTAGGGTGCCTCCAGCCACCATCACTGGACAAGCAAGAACTTCCTGGCCATGTCAAGCGTGCTGCTAGCTGAGCAGTAGTGCACAGACAGACTAACGTTCCCATTGCTCCTCCAGGTGCGGTCGGTGAGCGCGTGAGAAATAATGAGAATCCCCTGGACACTGCAAGTGTTGATAATCCCCCAAACTCTGGAAGTGGATTGTGTCCCCGTGACGTGCGATGGAGTTGTATGATCGGCACTATAGCCACCATACTTTCCGTGCCAGTTCTGATCCTGTTGTGCCTCGGTGTGCTGCGTTTTCGTAGGCACGTAAGAAAGTAAGTCATTGCTTTCCCCTCTCTACTGCTTCCTTTGATGTCTGCTCATAGCTATGGAGCATTTCTAGCCAGGATGTTCTCACATGGCCAGTTAGTGATTGGGCAAAACACTCCCATCTTCAGCCAAGAGTGTCACTGTCTCCTCTCTCCACAGGCAAGTGCAAGGTTTTGCAGCCTCAACAGTCCCAGGATTCTCAGCAATCTCAGGAAGCATGCTGAAAGGCAAAACTTGATTATGATGTTGCTTATGTAGACTTTAATAAAGCTTTTGACACTTTGCCTCACAACATTCTCCAGATGAAACTCTCTGCTCATGGTTTGTATGTGCATTTTATGTGCTTCGCTGGATAAAAAACTGCCTGGATGGCAAGGCCCAGATAGTTGTAGTGAATTATCTCCAGTTAGGACAGGTCACAAGTGGTATTCCCCAGGGCTCAGTAGAAGGACCTGTTCTCTTTAACGTGTTTATCAATGATCTGGACGAGGATATCAATGGCATCCTCAGTAAGTTTGTGGACGATATAAAGCTCGGTGGGAGTGTTGATCTACTTGATGGTAGGAAGGCTCTATAGAGGGATCTGGACAGGCTGGATCAATGGGCTGAGGCCAATGGGCTGAGGTTCAACAAGGCCAAGGCATCACAACAACCCCCTGCAACACTCCAGGCTTAGGGAAGAGTGGCTGGAAAGTGCCCAGTGGAAAAGAGATGAGGGTGTTGGTCAACAGGTGGCTGAAGATGAGTCAGCATGTGTCCAGGTGGACAAGAAGCCACAAGCATCCTGGCTTGTACCAGCACTAGTGTGGCCAACAGGACTAGGGCAGGGGTCATCCCCATGGGCTCAGCACTGGTGAGGCCACCCCTTGAATCCTGGGTTCAGTTTTGGGCCCCTCACTCCCAGAAGGATGTTGAGGGGCTGGAGCGTGTCCAGAGAAAGTCAACAAAGCTGGGGAAGGGTGTAGAGCACAAGTCTGGTGAAGATCAACTGAGGGATGTGGGGTTGTTCAGCCTGGAGAAAAGGGGGCTCGGGGGAGACCTTCTCATGATCAACAACTCCTTGAAAGGGGGTTGGAGCCAGGGGGGGTGGGGCTCTTCTCCCAAGAAACAAGCCATAGGACTAGAGGAAATTGCCTCAAGCTGTGCCAGGGGAGGTTTAGGTTGGACATGAGGAACAATTTCTTCCCTGCAAGGGTTGTCAAGGCCTGGCCCAGGCTGGCCAGGGCAGTGGAGGAGTCCCCATTCCTGGAGGGGTTTACAAAGCTGTGGAGATGTGGTGCTGAGGAACATGGTTTAGTGATGACCTGACAGTGCTGGGTTAATGGTTGGACTGGATCTTACAAGTTCTCTTCTAACCAAAATGAATCCCTGGTTCTGTGGCTGCCCCTCACACCCAGACAGCCATACCAGCCATGCTGGCACTCCTGAGAGCTGGACTCAGAGTCTGCAGCTGCTGCTTCTCTGTGGAAAACCCCAGCGCCCACCCTCCACACAGCCACCCCCCAGCCCGTCCCAGCTGCCTTGCTCGTGCTGTTGCACAAGAGTCCATGTGCTACCAAGAGCAAAAACCATGAGACACCAACACTGGCTCAGCTCCATGACCTGGGTGCAGGAGGCGGTGTCAGAAATAGGAGCCAGGCATGGAGGCCTCTGAGCAGCAGTGGGGCCCTGAGGGCCCATGGCCATGGCCAGGAGCAGACAGTGGCAGAACCTGACAGACACAGTCTAGGAGGCAGTGAGTGACAGGAGCCTAACCTAGACAGTCACACAGGCTGGTGAGGCTGTTATGGGGCCAGGGAGGGAGGTGTCCTAGATAGGGGCCCAGTTTTATGGGGTGGGTGTCCAGGTATTGGTGGTCTCAGTGCTTCATGCACTGGCCGGGGGCGGGGGGGGGGAATGTCCCCAAAGCCCCCAAATGGGACCTTGATGGACTCACACCTATTTTCTTCCCTGTCTCATTTCCCATGCTGTTTGTTGGAAGCACAAAGCAATTGAGACTGCAAAGCTCAACACTGGTGATAAACACCTGGTGACTGGGAAAGACACAGAGGCTGGCTGAAGATCCAGTGGCCTGTGTTCTCATGACACCGAGGAAGAGAGGGGAATGCAGTGAAGGCTGCCTATCCCATTCTCACACGTATCACAGCAGTTATCTGCTTCTTGCAGAAGCTATCAAGGAAGTCATCAATGATTTGTGCCACTGCTAAATACTGACCACCAGGAACAAATGCTGGAGGTCCTGGAAAGATCAAAGGGTGGGTTCTGTGTCCCCAAGAGATGTGATAGAGCTGTATGATCAGCACAGCAGCCACTGTGGTTTCCGTGCCTCTCGGACTGATGCTGTGTCTCGTGGGAGCAGGGATGATGTCCTGGAGGGCCGAGTCCCAAGTAGGGCAGAATACATTTGGTACCTTTCCATACCTGATTTGGTGCTTTTGTTATAAGCTTTACATAGCCGGATGCTTGCGACTAGCCTTGTGCAATTCATGTAACAATGTAACTTCCCATTGTTCTGTCAAAGTTTGATGAACAAACAGCCCACAGTTTATCACATCTCCTGTTCCTTTTGATGTTTTTACTTAGCCTAATCTTGCTCAGTGCGGCCTACTGCGCTTCAGCCTCCCACATCTCCCCCTTTTTGTTTATTGTTTGCAAGAGCAAGGCAGTATGAACCAATACAGAAAATGCTTCCTCCATGGCACAAGTGATCATACAACGCATCATCCCAACCAAACATGGAAAGCAGCACAGAATAGCATTGAACCCCAACAATATTGCTAACCCGATCACTACTATCTTTTTTAACCAGTTCCCAATTCCTGAAGACCAACTAAAACCTTCAAATGGATTCCATCCCATGCTTTCCTTAAGCTGACTGGCCAGGTCTTGGAGCTCCTCAATGCTCTCATGGATCGAAGCAGAGTGATCAGAAAGATTCATGCAGCACATTCCATTGAAATCTTTACACCCGTGACCATGTGCCAATAGCAAAAAGTCAATAGCTGCTCTATTCTGCAGTGTGGCATGCCTAATAGCGCTAACATCATTCGCAAGGCCATATAACGCTAAACTAGTTGCATTAGCTTGCTTACTTAACCAGCATCCAAGCTTATTCAAGGTTCTTAGTGCCTGGGCTGTGCCTATTGATGGGATCAAGGATCCGGTAATGATTTTTCCGGGATCCTAAAAGATTGCATTACTATCACATCATAACGCTCAGAACACTCGAAAAGTTGCCATCGCAGCCAGTCGGTCCCAGTGGCAGACCGGGAGATTGGCAGCTTTTCGCCATCCAGGTAAGCTTTCTGTTAGCTGGGAAGCCCAGGGGAGCAGGCAGCCCCAGCCGGTGCCGGTTTCTCTTGTGAGGGAGGCGGGGACAGGCGTAGGCAGAGCCACACATGCTGCAGGCAATTTAAATGCCTCAGGATCTCAGGGATCACTGATTGCTCTGCACCAAGCAAGGTCAAGCCCAGAGCCAGGTGAGTCATCTGGGTGTGCCCCCTTACCCTGTGAACTCAGTTACTTCCAGAGGTCTAGCCATGGTTGCAACCCGGGCAAAGGCTGTGGCTAGGAAGACTGTGGGCACCCAGACTGAGGCCCCACGCAAACATGTGGGTGTCCAGACCCCTGGCTGCAGAGAATGCAGGAGCCTGGCACTTGTAATGGAGGGTGGTGGAGATGACACCTGTGTCAGGTGTGAACAGGCAAATGATCTGCTCAGCATGGTGGCCGAGCAAAAGGAGGAAATTAAAAGATTGAGGACTATATGGGATTGTGAAAGGGAGATAGACTGGTGGAGCCAGGCTATACCATCCTGGAGGGAAGGGCAGCAAGTGAGGGCTGCACAATAAGTAGATGATTCCATTTCCTCTTGCTACCCAGAAAAAAATGGGTAAAGAAGGAGACCCAGGAGATGGGGGTGAGTGGAGGCAGGTCTCTCCCCGGAGAAGCAGGAGAGCCCCCTCCTGATCTTCTCAGTCTTATCAGCTGCCCACGCACAACAGATATGGGGCCCTAGTAACTGAGGATCGGGCAGAGGAGGATGGAGAGGAAAGTCCATCCACTCAGTTGCCCAGGGTGTGTCAGCCAGCCCCAAGAATTAGGACTAGTGCGACAAAGAAAAAAAGGAGAGTGACAGTTGTAGGGGATTCGCTTCTATGAGGAACAGAAGGACCAATATGTCAGGCAGACCCTTCTCATAGGGAGGTGTGCTACCTACCTGGAGCCCGAGTAAGGGATGTCACTAGGAAAATTCTTAGCCTGGTTCTCTCTACAGACTACTATCCATTATTGATCTTCCATGTAGGAGAAGAAATAATGACTGGTAGTCGTAGAACAATCAAAAATTACTTTAGGGCCTTGGGACGAGTGGTATGAGATTCTGGGGCACACGTCATCTTTTCTTCTGTTATTCCAACCGATGGTGGAGACATTAGATTAAACGTCTGAATACAGTCTTTTAATACATGGCTCCGTGGATGGTGTCACCATCATAAATTTGGGTTCTTTGACAATGGTATGATCTATACAGCACCAGAGTTGTTGATACCAAACAGGAGACACCTCTCTTGAAGGGGGAAGAGGGCCTTTGCCGAGGAGATTGCAGGGCTAATTGACAGGGCTCTAAGCTAGATGTGAAGGGGGAGGGGGACAATGTCACCAGGATTCCATGTGGCAAGCTGTGGGAGGACACAACAGTGTGGGATCAATGGGGGACTAGTAAGGGCTCTCAACCTGCTGCCCAGAAGCATGCTGGGGTCAAAATAATGCAGTCTTGCAGAGACGAGCCAGATACCCTTCAGGTAGTAGCTGCCAACAGGGAAACATCAGGGAAACACCTTAAGGGAATAAAGGGGTGTTTCCCTGGAAAGATGATACTTCAGCTGGGCCTTTGGCTGTGCCTCTACACAAATGCACAAAGCATGGGCAACAAACAAGAGGAGTTGGAAGCCACCATACTACTAGAAGATATAGTGGCCATTACTGAAACATGGTGGGATGAATCCTGTGACTGGAGTGTAGCTATCGATGGATACAAGCCATTCAGAAGGGACAGAAGAGGAAAGAGGGGTGGAGGAATTGCCCTGTATGTTAAGAAATGGATTGAATGTGAGGAGATAGTCATAAGTGATTTAGAATAGGGATAGTGAGTATGGGGAAACAAAGTGCATTGGGGATAATTGTTGTAGCTATAATGGTTAAGGTTGTTATAGGTTTAGGAATAGAACCATATCATGTAGCAACTATACCTGTGAGAACAAGGGCACGTCATGTAAAATAAAAAAGGGGGAATTATAGGGATTGATAAGAGTAGGACAGAAATAGTTGTTAGCTAGAAGTAGTTATGCTAAGGCCTGCAAGGCCTAAGAACAGCCAACACTGCACCCTTGAGGAGATAAGACTAAGGATGTGAAAAAAAGCATAAGCACCTGTCAAAACAGGAGGATAAAAGGTTAAAAGCAGGGTGCTCAAGGAAGAACACCAAGAGAATCGCCAGCCAATTAAAAGTGTTTGAAGTGCGCATGAACAGACTTTGGGTTTGAGTGTGGGGCCAATTAGAAGTGATCTGGGTGTGTGATCATTGTTGTCTTGTGTATAAATATGGCCTGTTGCTCTTAATAAAGAGACTTCTGATTACAACCATATTGGCTGTGCTGTCGGAGTCCATCCCTGCATGCTATAGATGCCTTCTTGGTAAGAATTGTGCCTTCAATATATTGTATATCTTTTCCTAGCATTACTATTATCTATTAGCACTATTGCAAAGACCTGCACCTCCAACTTCATCAGATGTTACCCAGGAATTATTAACTGCAGCTTGATTTTCTTTTTTGCAGTTAGTGCATTTATCAATGGCATTTCCAAAACTATTGTATCTGTTGTTTTAATAAGTCAAGCCTATCTTTTTTAACTTTTAAACTGTCTCGGTGCAAGTCCTTAATTGTGTTCTGAAATAGGTAACTACTGTGTCCATGCAAGCCCTTAGCCGGGCTCTGAGAAAGAACTCTTAAACTTGCTTTTTGACTTTGCAAAACTGCTCAATGCAAGCCCTTGGCTCTGGCAAGCAAACGTCACACACTAACCCTTAACACAACAGTAAAACTGGTGTCACAGACAGGACTGACGTGGATAAACTGCTGCAAAATTATAAGTGTGCACCATCTCAAGCTTGAATAGAATGGGTCCAGAAATTTTGGAAAGATGAGGATTAAGTGGTATTACCGATAGGACAGTGTAGAAAGGAGCAAAGGATTAAAGAAGGTAAAGGCAAAGGAATTTTTTGTGCGATACTGGGGGCTTGCTTATCTTTCACACAAAAAGAAACTAAAGAGTTCCTTTCCCCCAAAAGTATTGCAAATGTAGACTATACTACTTAGAAATACAAAAATGAAGTATTAAAAGCATCATTGGCTTTTGAAAAGGAAAGCTGAGGGAAATTGGAAACACAGGTAGATACCCTCATGATCAAAAACCAAAGCCTAGATGCAGAAAATACTAGTCTAAAGTCCTAAAGTGAAGTACAAAAAGCATTATTGGCTTTTGAAAGGGAAAGTTGAGGGAAATTGGAATCGCAGGTGGATACCCTCACAGCTTAACACCAAAGCCTAAATGCAGAAAATACTATTTTGAAGTCTGAGACTGTAGTATTAAAAAAAACATTGGCTTTTGAAAAGGAAAAACGAGGAAAACTGGAAACAAAGGTAGATACTCTCACAACTGAAAACCGAAAATTAAACACAGAGAATAGGGCACACTCTCCATACAATTCGCAGATCTGGATGTTTAAAAAACCTAATAGAAAGTGGTGGCTTACTATTGATTACAGATGATTGAATGCAAACACTGCTCCTTTACTGGCTGCTGTACCTAATATTGCTGAATTAATGACACAAATCCAAGGAGCTTCCCATCCCTGGATGGTGACCATGGATGTGAAAGTTATGCTCTTCATGATTCCTCTCCAGGAACAAGATAAGGCTAAATTTCCCTTCACCTGGAAGGGAATACATTATGTGTTTATCCAGTTACCTCAAGGGTACAAACATTCCCCTACCATTGCTCATTGTCTTAGAAAAGGTGTTAGAAGAAATTCCTATCTCACTCCAGGTCACAGTATATCAATATATATAATATATAAACCCTCAGGAGGTTGAGTCTGCTACAGAACATATCTGAGAGAAATTAATAAAACTAGGATTGGATGTTCCTCAATCCAAATGCCAAGGGCCTGCCCAAGAAGTTAAATTCATAGGAGTCTGGTGGATTAATGGAGCTGCCTCCATTCCCCCAGATATACTAAAGCAGATAGAACAAGGACAAAACCTCTCTAATGAAAAGGAATTACAGTAGATCTTAGTAACTCTGAGCTACTGGTGTAAACACATTCCTGTTTTTTCAATTATTGCTTGTCCTTTGTATAAATTGCTCAGGAAAGGGAAGTTGTGGGATTGGACTGACCAACACACAAGTGCATTGGAAACGCTAACCGAAGAACTGATGCTATTCCAACAATTGGGCCCTATACAGCCGTCTGACCCTATCCATGTAGAATGGGGGTTCAATGAATGTGGTTCCTACTATAACCTATGGCAAAGGGTAGCCAGGGGACCCAAGAGATCATTAGAGTTTAATTCCCATTCCTTCAATGATACTGAAACTAGGTATTCAGACCTTGAAAAGGGACTATTGTCCTTGGTACGAGCAATAAACTGGGTGGAATAGGTAAGGAAAGGACAGGATGTAATTGTTTGGGAGCCTTTTCGCCTATTAGGTGTAGTCTGAAAGGGAACAGCGTCACCTGCTGACATTGCTCATAAACCCATCATTCGTAAATGGTATGCCTATCTGGAAGGGATCAATGACATCATGCCCATTAGAGAAGGCAACATTAAAGTATTTAGAGGGTCGGAGGGCGGGGGGGGGGGGGGGGGGGGGGGGGCGGGGGATGGTGGAAGGTGGGGCGGGGGATGAGGGGGGGGAGGGGATGGTTTGGGGGGGGGCGGGGGCTGGTGGAGGGGAGAGCAGGGGCTGGCAGGGCCATCACAAGCTGCCAGTTCATCACCGTACCCCAAAATGCCTGGGTGAGGGGGGGAGGTGTGTAGTGCAAGTCTCAAGCAGAGCTTTGTATCATTTCTATAGCAACATATAAAGCAGCTGGGATGAGAAAGCAGCTCGGGCTCTGGAAGAGGAGCCAAACTACAGTCTTTGACTGTAGGATCAGTCCCTGCTTGATATATTCCCTATACCCACTGTTTTCCCAGGGAAGGCTGAAGGAAACAGAGCGGCTTGGGTTGGGAAAGGGGCTCCTGGTGCTGCTCCCCCTGATCTCTCCAGCTAATGATCGCTCTGCAGCGCGTAACATTTGCTCCGTCTGATTTAAGAGGAAATTCAATTGATCATCACTTTCTGCCCAGGCTTCTTGGTTCTCGGCGCAAACTCACCCGGGGCTGCTTTGCATTCCAGACAGGCTCGTGCTGCTCCGAGCCAACCTACAGGAAATTAATTCAGTACAATTTTTAAAGTGCACTAGGTTAAGCCTGACATGCCTTTCATCTGGTAGGACACGATGTGCGGTGTCTCGCGTGTCACCCTTCCGGCAGCGGGGAAGGAGGCGAGGTGAATACACGGCTGGGAAAAAAAATAACTATGGAGAGGTTGCAGGTTTATTTTCCCCCGTCACATTAATGACGTGTTCCGGAGCCGTTGGTAAAGAGACGGGGGAACGTCCGCGTAGATCTGGTGTTGGCAGAGTGGGGAACGTGGCTGGGCCCGCTGACTGTTTGCTGAGGAAATGGGGGTGAGCTCAGCCTGGCCGGACACGGGCATCTGAGAGGCATCACCCAGGCAGCGACAGTCACTCGAGGTGGGCAGCGCAACGGGAGGAAGATGAAGGAGCCGGGTTGGGAACAAGTGATGGAGGGAGGCACCAGAAAAAGCTGCTTGCAGATTGTTTTCCTGCCGCTCTGCCCGTTGCCTGCGGAAAAATGCAGCCTCTGCCTGGTTGCTGATTGTGACAGGGATCCTGAAAATACTGCCCTATGGTGTGTGTCCCCCTCCCTCCTTCCTCCCCTCCGTTCTCTTCTTCAGAGCCCCTGCCGTGCCTTCGAGCCAGGTCTCTGCAAATGCTCTGCTGCTCCTACCTCTGCCTGGCTCGCTCACGGTCCTGGGTTTCTCTGGGGCTCCTCATCTTCAGACAGAAGCTCAGAGAGGGATGAGGGGTGACCCTTCTAGAGACCTCCCCGTGGAACACATCCTCCGAGGGACTAGGAACTAAAAACCCAGAAGTCTTTATTCAACTGGTAGAATTCCCCAGCGGGGAATCTTGAGACTGGGAGAGGAAGGGACTCGCCTGAGACCGAGCAAGCGGGTGAAGTACAGAGAGCTCACATTGATGCCATCATGCCAGGAGAATCGCTGTGATCCCGGCACGTGTGGCCCAGAACTGGCTGAACTGGGGCCAGCCCCCAGCTCTCGGTGCCGAGATGGGTGCTGGCTCTTTGAGTGGTGTTAGGGAGCAGCTTGAGAGCCCAAGGAGATCTGAGTGTACCCAAGTGTTACAAAAGACTGGAATTCTTTGCTGCCTCTGTGAAAAATAAACCCCCAAACTCTCCCCTTCATAATATTTCCCTGGGCATTTGCAGCTGAATTTTTGTTGAAAGCCAGTCTTTTCCAATAACAAACAAACAAACAAACAACCCCAACCAACCCAGCTATGGGCTGAAGATGAACGACTTTGATGAGCTCTGGGAGTGTAGAAGTCAATTTTCCAACAGAAAAAAAAATTCCCCCTGGTCCGGAGGAAGACGAACACTCTCTGCCAAAATGGGCTTGTTCTTTTCTTTAACTCCACCACCCAACTCTGCTGCAAAGCTCTCCTGGTGTCATGCTAAAACATGTTTCTTATTAAAGTGGCAGCTGAACTCTGTCCAGGCTTGAGAGGCGAGGGGGTGGAGGATGTGCCGAGGTGCCGGGGAGGGATTGCAGCAGCTCCAGGGCTGGGGCGGGGGGGGAGCAGCTCTTTCCCTTTCCATTTCTGCTCCACAGATTTCCAGGGGTCCCTGGCCCCTCATCTCAAAACACTAAACCCCTTTCTTGCAATAAATCAGCTGGCAGGTGACAGACCCGGGAAGGGAAAGGCAGACTTTCCAAGTGCAGGGGAGAACTACCGGGTGGGTATTTTCTTCCCAGCCAGCACAGACCACTCAGGGCTTTGTCGATCCGTCAGCCCCGGGGATGGTGCATAATTCACAACAATAATTTCTCTGGTAGCAG
>WUAM01010115.1:45905-48405 GCA_024336885.1 Actenoides hombroni | reverse complement strand
ACCGAGGCCGCGCGAGGACACAAACGGCGATGACACAAATGGCACCGGCAACACCAGAGCAGCAAGCGCTTCCTGTCTGTCCGCCAGCACCAGCGGAAGTGCCAGAGTGGACTTGGCAGCCTCCCAGTCAGTAACGCTTTGGGACTCATCGGTAAGGCTCGTCTCTGCGGGAGTATACGGCCCTCTAGGGGACAACAAGAGCGCGTTACTTCTAGGACGATCATCGACTACAATGCAGGTCTTGCCCGGGGGTTATCGATGCAGACTACACTGGTGAAATTAAAATCACGGTGTGAACTCCAATGCCCCCTTGCCGTATCGTGCAAGGATCTAAAATTGCTCAACAGATATATTTTGATGCATGTCCTCCTAGGAGTAGTTCATCTGTAAGGGGAAATAAGGGGTTTGGGTCTACTGGCATTCCACAAGTACTATGGACACAAGCAGTCACAGCGGGGCGCCCTCTGTTGAAATGTCAGTTAACCTCGGGGTCTTCAACGACAATTATAGAGGGCATCTTAGATACGGGCGCAGATGTGACGGTCATTTCCTCTAGCAAATGGCCGCAGATGTGGCCGCTAGCTCGGATGAGTAGCACGCTATTGGGGATAGGGGGAAATGCACTACCCTATCAGAGCAAAAGCCTAATCCAAATTCAGGGCCCAAAGGGACAAATGGCAACCATCCGGCCTTTTGTGCTGGAAGCCCCTATGGGGACGGGACTGTATGAGCCAGTGGGGTACAAAAATTGGGTCAAATTTGTGTTAGGGGCCACTCAGGCACAAGCCACCTTGAAATTGACTTGGAAAACCGAAAACCCAGTATGGGTGGAGCAGTGGCCCCTTCCTATTGAAAAGTTGCGCCAGTTGTATCAGTTAGTGACAGAGCAATTGCAGATTGGTCATATAGTCCCTACTACTAGCCCCTGGAATTCCCCTGTGTTTGTTATACAAAAGAAAAGTGGTAAGTGGAGGAAACTTGAAAAATAATTTTTTTTTCTTTTTATAAATAGCAGGTGATGCTGTATCTTTTTTAATTCATTTGTAACACTAACATGTCTTTTATAGCCTGTTAGTTTGATGGATTGAGAATGACTGGAAAACAAATCTATTGTTTGGATTTATTTTTTTTTTTATTATTTTTCCTGATATACTAATGTAGTTTGTCCTTTAGTGGACAGATGACAGCATCACAGGTCACTGTGAGGATTTATGTAAAACTGCATTTTGTTTAGCAGTCTACGTTCAAGCATTGCTTGGGTATGGAGATGAAATGCGTCTCTCTGGTTCAGGTACTGCTGTTAAGAGCTTTTGCCAAGTTTTTTGTATGTGTTCTGTGAATAAATAGGCAATTTCGCTCTTTGAGGTCTGCTTATTTTACCTGCTTCATAAGGGTAAAGAATTCTTGCAAAGAATTAAACATGTTGCAAAGAAGTAAACATGTCTGTTTAGTATCTACATCATTTTTGCTGTGTTTCAGTTTAAACTAAATGCATCTGTTAATTTACAGTGCTGCACAGTTGTTGAGCTATCCAGGAAATAATAAGATCCCCTTGAACTACCACATAGTAGAGGTATGTGTTTCACAGATAACCTCTTTATTTCTAAAGTAACAAACTTCAGTTAACTCCATGATGGATCTTTTAAATTACAGTATGATTTAGGAGTCTGCAGTCTTATCCTGTTGACTTAAAGTGCAACGGCTTTGAACAGGTTAGATAATAATAACTATTATTAGAAGAAAAGGAAAGCTGATATACAAATTGTTTGAGCATAACTGCTAATTTCCTTGGTTTCCCTCCCAAGTATTTCAATTTATTTTTGAGTACTAACCTTATTTCTTGTCTATAAATGTTTTCAACAGAACTGCAGTGTGTTAAACTTAAGTGTGAATTCTGCAGCCTTGTATTCCATTTGCTTATTGCTATTTCCTGTAAGGCCTGTCAAGTTGATAATATATATTGCCTTCAACTACAATATATTAAACATCTCTAAGAGATTTCCCTTGCTTTGCAGATGAACATAAAGTAATAATTTAGCCTAACTAATATGTTCTAAATGTTGAAACAACGCTTTTATTTGCAAGGCAGTAAATATAAACTTGAAATTTTCAAATAAACCCACTTACAACAGTGACTGAAAGGATTAATCACCTGCAGGAGCTCATGTCTTTAAAGCCCAGAATTATCCATACTACTCTCTATGCATGAAATGATCTGAAGTGTGACCCATTTTTTCTTATTAGCTCCCCATAGATGTATATGTTGGTATTATTGCTGTCTGTCAAACCAGTGTCAAAACAACATAAGAACTTAGAACTTACCCAGACTCTGTAAAGTTTAAGTTATGTCATCAGTGCCCTGGTCTTCCAGGTAGCCAGGTGATTTCTTCCCCCCCCCCCCCCCCCCCCCCCCCCCCACCCCCAACACCTTACCTCAACGTTCACCCCACACTCCACACTACCAACGTAACAATAAAAAACATACTTATATCACATACAA
>WUAM01010115.1:0-45895 GCA_024336885.1 Actenoides hombroni | reverse complement strand
TTCGAGGGAGGCGGGTTGTTTTTCCCCCCCCCCCCCCCCCCCCATGATATGCCAGTTTGAAACTTGTATCTGAACATTTCACAATGAACACTTGATGAATTTCAAAAACACAATCCTATGTAATGTCTCAAGTAGATCAGTCCTTATCTCTTTTTTATATAACTTTTTTCGGTGGGAATAAAGTAAATGCAGTGCTATGAAAAAGGTACAAATGTCACTTTCATGCAACTGTTGTTTCATGTTAAATGCTTATCTTTCATTTAATACTTTCCTAGGTCAGGAGCAGATAAATTCAGTTAGCTTGATTGCTTCCTTCCTCAGATTCTGCTTTAATATTGCATTAGGCCATGCTATAACTCAGTGCACATTTCAAGTAGACATAACAGAATTGTTGCATAATACTAGTCTTATGCATGGCATTAATGTACAATTATAGGGCTAATTAAAGAGGCTTATATTAGTATGGTGAAGAGTTTGCACTGTCTTTTTAATTTCCTCTCTTATTTCCAGAATGTAAGTTTGAAAGAATAAAATGGGCCTTGTTTTGATATATAATTGCTGAATGTGTGTATTGCTGTTCTCAAGTTCAGGACTGTGCTCTGATTCTGTGCTTTCCTCACATGTAGGTAATATTTGCAGAATTGTTTCAGCTTCCATTTCCACCACATATTGAGGTTATGTACACAGCACTCCTCATTGAATTGTGCAAACTCCAGCCTGGTTCTTTACCACAAGTTGTATCCTTCTCATGCTGCTGAAGAGCCTTTTATAAATTTTTTTTTTTTCCTCTTTTGTTCTGTACAAGATGAAATAGTCATAAATGTCAGCAGTAATAAATTTTCCTTCTTTCAATGTTTAGCTCTATGAAACTTCACCAATAACACTGCTCATGGGAAGGAATAACACAGCTCAACAGTCATAAGTAAAGCCTGCATTCACATCTAAGCTTGTTCTTTAGCTTGCAGACCAGGAAAACTGAGAAATCTTGTTCTGATTCTTCCTCAGATCTTTTTGAGGGGTCCTCTTGTAGCTAAAGGTTGTAGCCAAATAACTTGCATGATTCTGAGACCTCTTTTTACATCAGGGCAGCTTGTGGCATGGTTATAGTTACATTAAAACCTAGAAAAGGAAAGGAAATTAATATTTCTTAAGCCTTTTATTGTAACAGCAGTGTCGGGAAAAGGCCTGGGAACAATGATCAGGACTCAATATGAGTTGCAATCATGTTCTAACTTTATTGGACCCGCGGCAGACACTGTCTGTGAGAACAGGCTGCTGACTTCAGACAGTGCAGTTAGAAGAACTGAGCTGAAAAGTAAAATCACTGAACAGAATTGTTCTTTTCTAACTTAAACCAGGACAGGTGTGCTTCTTGCAAGTTTTATAAAACTGTCACCAGGTTTATTTGCTGCTTAGGTGTAATCAGGGAATTCTACTAGATGTATATTTTTCCTTTACCAAAAAATATCTGGTTTTTATTTCCCGTTCATTAAGTGGATGTTTGTCTAGATGTGTATATTATCTTTGCTATCTTCTGTTTCTCTGAGAAAAATGGCTTTAAATAGACTACCTATTTTGTAGCTTTTTTTCTTTATTCTATAGCTATTTCACATCTTATTATATTTTGTCCTACCTGAGATCTTACTGATGGATGCCTCATTTGGCATTTCTTAACTACACTATAGTGGGGAAAGATATTAAATGTTCTCCAGAGGAGAAATTATTTCTTTATTTCAGTTTTTACCGTAATACCTCTAGCTTCTCATCCTGGTTAATGATTGGATTCACTCCTTTTGCATCTCGTTTGCTCTATTGAAACTGTTAAATATGTTTAGAAAAGAAGTAATCAAGTTCCCTAGTATAGGTTCTGATCTACCTGACATACTGTGCAAACAAATAATGTTTTCATTTTTCTTTGACAGCTACAGCATGGGTTTGGGGAGGAGTCTAGAGTGAAGGAGTGAAGTTGGGCATGGAAAAGGGTAGGAGGAAAGGTGTTGGTTTAATGCTTGTCTTTTTGTTTCCCACTACCTGACTTAGTAATTACATTTTTATTTTAGTTGGCAATAATTTAAGTTAAATTTCCCCAATTTGAGTCTGTTTTGCCATTGACCGTAATTGGTAAGCTATCTCCCCTGTTTTTATCTTAAACCACGAGCTTTCTCATTCCTGTTCTTTCTACTTTTTCTCCATGTTCTGCTGAGGAAGGGGAGTGAGCAAGCAGCTGGGTGAGAGTTTGGCAGTTAGTCAAAGCTAACCCACCACACTTGCTCAGTGTTAATAATTAGGACTCTTCCACTCTGAAACCTTGACATATAAAAGTGTAGACTTCAATTATTTCACCATTCATTTTTATCATCTTTTAAAAGTTTAGTATTCACTCAAAATATATGTATAAGTATACAAGAGCCTGAAGCTATCTACATAAGCATATCTTTAGGGTGAATTATAGCTATTCATTTTTTCCAAAACTACTTTTACTTCATCAGTACATCTGAGTTGCTATGTAACATGTGGGTGATAGTTTTTGTGTTGTTTTTTTTCAGGTACCAAAGATGATGACTAGAAAGATTAAGCTTTGGGACATTAATGTTCATATAACCTGTCATTTATGCAATGGATACCTGATTGATGCCACCACTGTAACAGAATGCTTACATACTTGTAAGTAAGAATATAATGCTGTGAGTAAGCTAAAATTGTTTTTTTACTTGATGTGCTAGATGTTAAAAGTTTTAGTTGAAGTTTAAAGTTTTACTGTGTATCAGCCAAAATAATTCAAGATTTGCTATGCACTTAAAATTTTTCAACAAAAATATATTGTTTTGTGAGACAAATAAGGAGAACAAACTTGAAACCATATATAATAAATGGTAATGTATATGTTTAGGAATGTAGTTTTTCTGCTGAAGATTAGAAGAAATGTGGCATGCTTTACAGCGATGAGATGATGTTTCAGATTTGCCAGAGATAATTTTTCCACTACATTTGATTTCTAGATGCTGTTCATCAGCTTTAATGTATTTGCTTTTCTTGGGTTTTTTTCCCATTTCTTTTCTAGCCCATTCTTGAGTCCCTTCTCCATGTGGTCCAAATCTCAAGTTCCTTGGTGTTTTAAGTAAAACAATCCAGGCTTTTGCTTTGTTTTGTTCCAAATTTTGTAATGCTGCCATTAACTATTAAAATTAGTCTTGCTAGAGGATCCCGTTTTCATTGTTCTAAAATTTATTTATTTATTTGCAACTCTGAAACATGCACTGATGGCAAGTGTGCTCAGTTCACATGGGCCATGCCATTTCTCAGGAATGCATTTTTAGACCAAACCTATGGGGTGTTTTGTGGGATGTCCGTTATTATATATTTATGTTTTCGGAAAGTTTTGTCACTTTAGGTTTCATGCTTAAACCTATAGCATTAATTCTGAGGAGATACACAGCCTCATATTATGGGTGGAAGGGTGAGGAGAAGCTTTTTAAAGAACAGCTATAGGGAAAGTGAGTTTTCCCACTTTGTTTCTCAATTTGTGCCTTTTTAGTTTGTCTGTGACAAACTGAGTTGACCTGTGCTGAGTTCAGTTTAGGAGGGGTTGGTATCTCCTTATTCAAAACTAGAGGATCTACTGTGAGAAGTAGAGAAGTTATTGGTTTTAGAAGATGGGTTTGGTTCTTATGTTTACTTGGTTCAAACAGGTTATGGTCTCACCCTTGTAACTGGATCTGCTAGTATATACTATTGGAGCAGACTGTAATGCAAGATCTGGGCTTAGTGGGCAAAATTACAAGGATTGGTCCAATAATAACCTCTACCAGCAACAGTAATTTCATCTTAAGTATGTAAATACAATATATAAGCAAAGCAAATGTAATTACTTTTTTTGGCTTTAACTGGTGTTTATTTAAACATACAATCATGTTTGAGAGGTAGATGGCACTACCTCTACAGTTCTCTTGCCTTATGGTATAAGAGCTGTTGTAAGGCTGCCTAAGCTTAAAGGAATCACTGTTTAAGGAAAATGTGTTTAACCTTTTTAAATGGGCCCCCTGCTCTGGGTGACCCTGCTGGATGGAGCAGGGGGGTGGCACCAGATCATCTCCAGAGGGCCCTCCCAACCCTCACAATGCTGGGATTCTGTGATCTAGCCCCAAAACAGATTTGTTTGAGATCTTAGGAGCTGCAGTGACTGGAAAGGGTGTAAAAAAAAATCATTGCTCATGTATTTAGTTGAGTCCTGAGAGACTCAGTTACATTATGGGACAAAGAAGTGAATCACAAAGAAGAACTGAGGAGGCTGATTTCAGTTTATTTACAATTCTTTCTCTTTCACAGTCTGCCAGACTTCATGGACGGGGGTTTGATTCTGCCAGACACTTGCCCATGTACTGAAGTTCATATTCGCTTTGATGACTGATGACTTTGTAGGCGCTCTATGAAATAACACTTTGGGGGAGCAACAGAAATTTTATGTGTGGTCTCAGTTTGGTCCTCCATGTGTTACCACTTTACAGGGCTACATTATTTTATGGGGAAAAAAAAAAAGAAGAAATCTCAAAAGGATTCTATTTATCTCTTATGGTTACTGGTTTCTCCAGTGGTTTTGGCATCTGAATTTTGAAGAATTTGCTTCTTACTCCTTGCAGTTCTGTTTTTAGAGAAAGATGATGAAAATTTTATTTCTTTTAGTTTTCCACTTAAATTTTGAAATTTGACCTGATTTCTAGTGATATCAGAATCACACATCCTCAATCTTAACTTAGGCAGCAGCCTAATGTATAAATTAAACAGAAGCAACTACATTTTGGGCTTTGCCAACTTTGTTGGCAGCTAAGTGGGCTGTTTTTGTAATTCAGCCTTTTTTATTAGCTACAGCTGAAGTCATACAATGTCTTCATGGATCAGTCCTTCTGATTGAGGGCCACTGTGGATGGAATCCATCTCATCTAACGGTAGTCATCCAAAAAAATAGGCATGTAAATACGAGTTAGTCACCAAAGGTTTGTGCTGTAGCCAGTGGAAAAATAGGCACTTCCAGACAGCAGTTCCTTTGACCAATTTTAGTTATTTTGGTCTGAGGTGAAATAAGCCCTTTAGTTGAAGATGTCTGGACATCAATCACCCGAAGAAGAGTAGTAGCAAAAATGCTGATACTTGGGAGCTCCTGAAAAAATATTTTCTCATGCACAGAAAACTTCACATTTGCTCAGTTCTTTGTGCACAAAGAAGTAGAAATCAGCTGGAGCTATTGAAAGGGGGTTGTTTGGATGTAAAGTAGATCCATCTTATAACCTACTGGTGAAGACTGAACATGACTTGAACACTGTTCGTTAACCTGGGGAGAGGATTTTGGAAAGACTTTGTTTTTAAGCAAGGTTAGGTAAAGTGATGAGGCTTTCAGAAGGGCTCAAACCTGCCTAAATGTGATTCCTACTGAGAGTTTCCTGTTAGTTTGATGAGTACAGGAAAAAAACTACCTGTAATGCCTGGATTTCATTGTGCATACACAGGTGTCTGGTGCTGCACTTTGCCTGGCTGTTAGATGCCATTTCAGACAGATGAATGTCACCGATGCAGGTTGTTTTGGCTTTTTTTTTTGGTTGCCTAAAATGAAATAAATATGACACTCTCAGACCCAGATGGTGGGCTTTGAGCAGACATATCTAAATTTACATGTGTGCTCTGTAGATGTCTATAGGTGAGTAAGGGTATCGATTCCTTTGAGTGATTTAATTTATTTCTTCCATTTGATGTGCAGCTTGGTTGGCCCCCATAGACCTTTTGAGAAAGACACAATCTCCTTTAGACCCTGTCTTATATCTGCCAGCCCGATGCAGATGTTGTGGCTATCTTAGGTCATCTCAGTTGGCAGTAGATGCCTCTGGTTAAAACACATTCCTACATTTAGTCATTTGAATAGCTCTTTGGATCGTACTGGTTTTACTGACTGATCTCCACTGATTTATAACGAGAGCTTAGATACCTCCTGACATGCAGATACCTCCATTTATGTAGCTGTGAGATGAATCTTACCATTTGAAAAAATATCATTCTGCTGCATGCTCACTAATCATCTACTTATGGTTTAGTCCTGACTATATTTCAAACTGAGAACTGTGTAGGTGGACATGTGTTCCCAACTGAAGCTCAAAATATAACTAGAAGTCATGACATCACATGTAGGAAACAGCTAACAGATGTCATAACTCTAACCAAACAATCTATGATACTAATATTAGACTTCCCAGAAAATGTTAAGTGTTCATATATTATAGTCAAAACTGGCCTTGGAGTCTCTCATCTGACCTTGTGCATAACGCAGGTTGGGGAGAACAAACTAAATATCATCTACTCCACTCCAAGTATGAGTTCAAAAAGTTGTTTGTTTAAATATTTTTTTTCAAAAATAATGATACCATCTTGAGATTAAAACATCAGGAAACCGATGCTTCAGCGTTTCTCTTGGAAGATTATTATTGTAGCTAATGACCCTAATGAAAACAAAGGAAAAAAAACCCAGCCAAACAAGAGAACCTCAGAAAATCACAGAATCCAAAATAACTGAAGTTGGAAGTGACTTCTGGAAGTGATCTAGTTCAAACACCTGCTGAAAGCAGGTCCAGTTAAACTAGGCTGAAAGTGTTTGACTTTCTATTGGTTTGCGGGTTTTTTTGTTGTTTGTTTGGATTTGGGTTTTTTTGTTGTTTATTTTAAATTATTTTTTAATTTTAATTTTGTGTGTGTTTATTTCTTTTGTCATTGTTTTATATTGTTGTTTGTTTTGTTGTGGGTTTTTTAATTTTCTTGTTTGATTGATTGGTTTTTTTGAAAGGCTGAGAGCCCTGGGGCTGTTTAGCCTGGAAAAGAGAAGACTGAGAGGGGATCTTATGAATGTTTACAAATACCTGAAGGGTGGGTGTCAAGCAGGAGGGGCCAGTCTCTTTTCAGTGGTGCCCTGTGATAGGACGAGAGGTAATGGTAGCAAGCTGAAAGACAGGAAGTTCCACCTCAACATGAGGAAAAACTTCTTCACCCTGAGAGTGACAGAGCCTGGAATAGTCTGCCCAGAGAGGTTGTGGAATCTCCTTCTCTGGAGACTTTCAAGACCCTCCTGGATCTGTTCCTGTGTGGCCTGCCCTAGGTGTTCCTGCATTGGCAGGGGGGTTGAACTTGATGATCTCCAGAGGTCCCTTCCTACCCCTACCATTCTATGATTCTATGATTCTATGACTAGCTTTTGAAAGCAGCCGGGCCTACATCAGATGGTCTGTTCATGCATCTGGTGTCGGACCTATAGCCACAAACATTAAATTGGCATATCTATTAAGAGATATAGCCAGCAGCCCCTAGCCCCTCTAATCTCTGAGGTCTGGCTAGAACGCAAGGGGATTCATCTCTTACCAAATTTATCTAACGCTGCATGCAACAGCTTGTAGTGACAAGATGAAGGGGTAATTGTTTTAAACTGAAAGAGGGTAGATTTAAATTGGATATAAGGAAGAAATTCTTTATGGTGAGACACTGGAACAGGTTTCCCAGGAAGTTGTGGATGTCCCATCACTGGAATTGTTCATCGTGAAATTGGACAGGGCTTTGAGCAATTTGATCTAATGAAAGATGTCCCTGCCCACAGTATGGGGGTTGGAACTAGATGATCTTTAAAGGTCTCTCCCAACCCCAACCATTCTATGATTTTGAGAAAGTAATGCTAGTACTGATTACAAGCCCATTTGCTATAATACACATTTGTATTTTATATTGTCTGAAGACGTTTGTGTCTGAAGGAAATGGAAATTCCTTTAAAACACATAGCTTAAACAATGTAGCACTTCACATCCTCTTTAAAGTTTAATGGGAATTCACTGAACAGTGAATATTTCTCTCCTCTATAGCAGCTATAAATAGGGAGATGGAACAAGGAATCTTTATGTTTATCATCTTTTATCCTTACAGAGTAAGGCCAAAAGGAAATTACCCAATGAATACTCCTGCCTGAATCTATCTTTATTCAGGCAAATTACCTCAGCAATATAGCTTTTCCAATGTAAATTAAAAAAGCCACAAGAACTCTACAAACTACTTCTATGATCCAAGTTCAATAGCATCCAGATGTTTGAAATTTTTATCTACATTTCAAAGGGGGGGAGGGAGTGTTTAAAATGTCAACTATTTTTCACTCCAAAAGCATTTTCATTACTACTAAAGCAGGACAGCAATAAGCCTTGCAATCATTAGTGAGGATTTTGAAATCAAGACAAGTCCAATGAGAAAGCATCAGAAACAAAGTGCTTACACAGTTCAAGCACCTGTAACACAGCTTGATTGAGCACTTGCATTAGTGGAGTAGTTAAACATACAATACATTAAATCTCCCCACCTGATGATCCCCTTTCAGTCATAGGAAACCTGATGTTGGAGAATATCGGGACTCCAGGTGCGTATTAACACAAATACGATTGAACACAGGTCAGACAGAAGCTTTATTAACTATGATGATAGCGAGACAATATTCAGGCAGCATTTCCCCTCTGCTCCCATGTTCTCTGACAGACAGTTGCAGAACCTGACTTATGTACTGTTTCAAAGAAAAAAAAAAGAGGTTGGGAAAATCATTCTAATGTTAATAAAGCAAGGTGTGCATTCTTGGGAAGAATGGACTCCAGATAATCATTTATATGTTAATAAGGCCAAGTACCCATGCCTGGGAGGGATGGACTCCTTAAATAGCTTGTTAACGGCTACAACTGACACTATGGAGAGGCTCTTGGTGAAGCCTCTAGGACTGGGACATCCAGTATTATCTTAGCTCAGAAGTGGGGGTTGGAAACAATCACAGACTGCTAGCTTTTAGACAAAAGAAATTTTCCTTTTGCTAGGAAGGAATGTTGTTTAGCCAGACATCATAAATATTAGTAATTTTCCACCACACTAAGATGATATCCAGGTAAAATGACAGTAGCATACCAGAGCTGTCTCAAACTACTTTTCCTCCCATTTATTACCAAAAGCACCTAAAGTAAAGTAATGCTTTTAAATACTAGCCAAGATAAGTAGATATATTAAAAATATCAAGCAAATGCAGTTTTTATACGTCAAGAAACTGGTTTTACACTTGAAAACTATACTATAAACAGCATTCTTACCCTCAAAATTACATCATATCTTGTACATATTCCTAACTGCATAACAGAAGCATGTGAAAGACTATTTCCCTAATAGGTGCTCACACTAAAGTCCAGAGATAGCACAAAAAGGCAGAATAGAATATTCAGAATAAAATATAACAGAATAGAGTATTTTTTTCAGTTGGAAGGGACCTACAACAATCATCTAGTCCAACTGTTTGACCAATTCAGGGCTGACAAACTTAAACACTGACAGGCTTGGGGCATTGACCACCTTTCTAGAAAGCCTCTTCCATGGTTTCTCTAAACTCTCAGTAAAGAAATTCTTCCTAATGTCCAGTCTAAAACTCCCCTGGCACAGCTTTGAACCATCCCCACATGTCCTGTCACCGGATCCCAGTGTAAGGAATAAAGGTTTGTCTTTACAAAACAAGCTGTGGGCCTGCTGTAGATAAGACTAGCACCAAGAGATAAGAAGAACAATAGGAACTGTGTTAGTTCAGATGCTGAACGCGACCGGACTGGGATCCGAGCTGTGATAAGTTCAGCCAGACTGAACACGACCAGACTAATTGGACATCACTCAGAATCTAAACCTAGCCGCCCCCAGCCCCTCTGATATCTGAGGACCAGCTGGAATGGAAGGGGGTTTATTTTCTGCCAAATTACTTTAACCCTTTCATGCAACACTTTCATTTGATTCAGTCAAGGAAAACAAAATTGCTGTCACTTTCTATAGATTAATATAGAAATACTAAAATCAAAAGAACTACTGACAGCCTGAAAAAATAAATGTCATCCTACAGATGAGGATATTCTAGTTTCCTATTGGATATGTTTTCTTATTGATAAGTATTATGAAAACATTATAGGATTGATAACCAGAATTTGCTTTAAATTATGATCCTTCACACTTATCGTTCACTTACTCTTTTTCATCAATGCTGCTGCTGATGTTGAAAGATCACCAGAATTAAAACACCAAAATTATACTGAGAATCTAGTGTAAAAAAGTTGGAAATTTATGAAGAAAGTTCCCAAGGTTGCCAATGTTTGGTGAAATGTAATACTTCAAGTCTCAAAATTTAGGAAAGTAATTCTCAAAGTTCTATATTATACATACTGATGACAAGTCAAAGGAATCAGACTTGTTGATGAGCTGGGTCTATTAAATGACAAAGATATTGGGCTTTTAAAATAAAAGCTCAAGGGACATTCAAGGGGATTACTTAACATAAATTAGCTAGGGTTTGGTGAAGATGACACACAATTAATCTTTATTGTTTCTGATATTTTTTAATATTTGATGTTTCTTTGATTTTAAAATTTCTGATTAAATATTCAGTTAGGGTACTGACAACCAGTCAGTAATTCCCCAATAATAAGATAAAATCAACAGAAAGGCAAAGATTCTATAACTTCCTCCTCCAAGTGACAGAGGAGCCAATGAGGAAAGGAGCTCTGCTGGACTTCATACTGACCAACAAGGAGTGGCTCATTAGGGATGTGAAGATCAAAGGCAGCCTTGGCTTCAGTGACTATGAGATTTGTGGAGTATGGGATCCTGAGGAGAGGGAGCAGAGTGAAAAGTAAGCACACAACCCTGGAGTTCAGGAGCTCAGACTTTGGCCTCTTTAGGGATCTGCTTGGAAGAGTCCTATGATAAGGCCCTGGTGGGAAGAAGGGCACAAGAAAGCTGGTTATTATTAAGACACCATCTCCTCCAAGCTGAAGAGTGGTCCACCCCAAAGAATAAGAAGTCAGGGAAAAATGCCAGGAGGCCTGCATGGATGAATGATGAAATATTGGCCAAATGCAAACACTAAAAGGAAGTATGTAGAAGGTAGAAGCAAGGGCAGGTAACCTAGGAGGAATACAGAAATATTTTCTGAGCATCCAGGGATGAAGTTAGGAAAGCTAAAGGCCAAATTGAATTGAATCTGGTGAGGGATGTGAAAGACAACAAGATTAATGATTTAAAAATGGATGCTGGTTCAAGAGAAACCAGTTCTTTAGGCTTTTTCTTAATAAAAGCTGAAAGATCTCTTGAGATTGACTTTCTAGAAGTCCATGGTTAAAAAAGAGAATTATAATTCACGCTGTTATTACATGCTTGCTTCTGATATATGGCAAGGCCTTGTATTTACATAGCTTTCAGTCAAAAGGGTCTTGAAGAAAAAAATATATGCTGCTCTTGAGAATGAGCATTTCATATGCACACACACTGTGCACCCTAGTCTTTCTGGGACTGAATTGTATTTTGTCTTCAGAAATTTAGATGCTCTAAGCTACTCTCTAGAAGAACCACTTTCTTAGTGTAGAAAGACTATAAGAAGATTTCTTATAAGAAGAGACCGCAATCGGTGAGGCAGCAGCACCAGCACAGGTGAGCTGTGGCCAAGGGCTAGTTTCTTTGAGGTGGACAGGGGGTTCCCGGAGACAAGGAAGCCTGAGGGAGAAAGGAGAGACACGGCAGGAGTTGGCAGCTCTCACGTGTGAGGCCAAGAGAGTGATGAGGCTGGAGGCGTTGCTGGAGATTTAAACGCAGTGGAGCAGGAAGCGATTCTCAGACCACAATCAGTGAGGCAGCCAGCTTCCTCAGATTTCTGGTGGTGTTTGGTTTTTTAAAATTTTTTTTTTGTTTGTTTGTTTTGGAACGCAGCCAGCAGGGAATGCAGGGTAAGCGCACGTGGCAGTAGCGCACATGGGAGAACACAGGTTCTATCAGGTCTACAGGGGAATCCTATTGGTTGTCAAAAATATCAGCTATGGTCTCCACCAGGCAGAAGATCGTGCACTCGACAGTTGCCAGAGTGGACACAGGAACCCAGACGGAATTTCCACAGAAACATGCAGCCGTCCAGGTCACAGGCTGGAGGGAATGCCAGAGCCTTTCCCTGGCAACGAGTGGCAGTTACGATAACTTCTGTGTGTGCTGTGAGCAGGTGGATGATCTCCTCTGCCGGGTTGCAGAACTGCAAGAGGTAGTCCATAGGTTGAGGAGTATTAGGGAGGCTGAACAGGAGAGAGACTGGTGGAGCCAGGCTGTGCCCACCTTGAAATAGAACTGGGGGCACCCATCTGATAGTACCCAGGGTCAGAGGGCTCCTGTATCCTTCTCCCGTCAGACCAGAAGCAGTAAACCGAATGAGGGGAGCAAATGGAGGATAGTTCAAGGTCGAAGCAGCAGCCAACATTCTTCCTGGCTCCCCACTCCTCCACCCCCCCGCCCCACACCACCACGGCTCCCTGCCCACCGCGGCTACAAGAGTGACGCAGCCGATCCCGGTGCCCAGCAGGATCCTCGGGAGACAGCAGGGGTAGAAGGAGAAAGCAGGCGACGCAGTGGGGACGACCTCTCTCCACAACGGGGGCAGCTTCGCTCTACTCCGAAACAAGAGAAAAAAACAACAAGACTAGGGGCTCCACCCAACCTCTTTTACTCAACAGCTGGCTGGACCCCTCCCCCTGTGGCCAGGTCTTCTGCCTCTCCGAAGTACCCTCAAGTACAGCAGTTTATCTCCTAGTAACAAGTATGGAAAAATTCCTCAGGAAAACAGAAGAACTCCCAAAACCCCAACAAAGAGCCAGTTAGCTGTTGTACTTAGGGACATGGTTTAGTGGTTTTTGATAGGGCTAGGAATAAGGTTGGACTTGATCTTGAAGGTCTCTTCCAGACAAAACTATTCTATGATTCTATGGTTCTATTATATGCATCAGAAAAAGGAAAATCAGATTTCTTCATATTAAGAAGAGTCTTTTATTTTTACCCATTTTGGTTTCATTTTTATATTATTTCAATTTTCTTAGAAGTATTTCATAATCAGAAAGATTGTTATCTAAGGAAATGTAAGAGGTCGTAAAAGGGGCTTAAAAAGTATTAAGAGTTTTATTACAGTTTAAAGCTAAGAAATATATTAATTTGATACTCTGTTCAGTCTTCCACATTAAATTCAAATTATGCCAGACTTTACACCCCTCCACACAAATTCTGTTTATGTATTATAACCAGGAGTGCCCTTTCAAAGTAAATGTTTTCAGGACAAACCCCACTTTTTATAAATGATACCACTTTGGAAATTTTCAATAATTCTGGTTTTATGATAGAAACTGTCCACAGTAATTGAAAAGTACTTAGATTCTCAATTTATTTAGTCTTGTTTAACAATATCCTTTTTTTTTTCTTTCTGTAAGAGTATTAATAGATGTATTCTGCAGCCCTCAGAAAAAGCAGAGCAAAACCAGAAAAAAATGAATTTTGTATTTTCGAGTAAACATAGTCAGAAGTAGCTTAAGCATTTTGAAAATAATGTCTTAAATAAAAATTTAATGTTTTTCCTTTGCATTTAATTCCTGTCTTTCTTTTGAAACTTGTGAAAAATTATATGTAAGACAGATATTTTATTGGTATGCGATGAGCTAAAAGCATTGTATTCTACTGAACTACTAATTATCTTGCTAAAACATTGGCAGAGCTGGTGGGATAAATTAGAGACATGCTCTGAAATAACAGTAACTGTATCAAATGCAATTTTTTTTCAAAGTGTTTTCCTTACCTTTTAATGTGTGTTATTGTTATTGCATATGAGAGAAAAACTAAAAACAAACAGACAATATGATCTAAGGAAATAAATGCTTAAGTGCATGTGCATGTACATACATACATAAAATTTTACCTGTATGTGAAAGCTCCTAAATCTGGATTTATGCATTTTTATTTCTGCCTTATCTGCATGTAAATGTTGCTGAAGTTTTCACATCCTGTGTATTGTGGTATAGCCCTTCAAATATAGAGGTATTTATAAAGATTCAAGGAAAGTACAATCAGATAAAACATGTCAGTATGTCAATACATTTTCTACTGAAATATACCAGAATTCTTCATAAAATAAAATCATGCTTTAGTTGGGAAATTCTATCTGACACAAAATCCTCCTTTAACAGGTTCAAAATTCCTGAGTTTATGATCCGTATGTGTTATGACTTCAAATGACAGATTTGGCTTTCAGATGAAAAATCACACAGGTCACACTGCTTAATTTTGTTTCATACTTGCATATTGAGAAAGCCTTTTATAAATTAACATGGTCTAGGGAACTGAAGTGTTAGTGTTACATTTTATAACCAATAATCTCTTTTTAGGAAAACAACTTTGAAAAAAATGAAGAGCTAAAACCAGTTGCATTTTTACCGTATCAACTACATAACTTAGCAGCTATGTTATGTAGTTTGAATAGACTGTAGTCTCCCATAATTCAGTTTGGAGTCATATATAGGGAAACGTAAGTATTCTGGGGAGGCAGAATCTCCTCCCCTAGTAAAGTCTTGTGCTTAGCTGGTATTGCTCTACAACAAAGATTTTATATGGTCACTGTAATCCCAAAAGCAGAAGTCAGTGAAAAGTAGACTTCCCTCTGCTGCAGAGTAATTGATGATGCTCTTCTTGAACTTCTGATAAATTTTTAACACACTTGATGTGGCAGCCAAATTCGTTGTGTTTACCTTGTTCAGCTGCACACTTGAAGGGTGTTTTCATTCTTCTCCATGCTTACTTATCCAGTGTTTTTTGCCCCATACACATTCCAGTATATGCACAAGTAGAACAATTCTGTTCTTAGCAAAATACCTGTAAACAAAACAATGAGATTTGGGGGAACATGAATGGAAACATGGTAAGGCCTTCAAAACTGTGTTAAAAACCCCTACAGAAGAATTGTACTTACTACTTCCATTTGTCACGGGGCAACTAAATTATTTTAAACTTGTTTCTTCCATATTTCTTTGCTCTGCCTTAAAAAATTTGTTCATAACATTGATTTTAAAGTGATATGGTTTTCCTGCTCCTCTAATCGCTTTGTTCATATGATCATTCCATCACTTGTTTTCTGACTTACAACATTAAACTGATTATTTTGATCTCAGAGCTCTACATATGCTTTCTATGACACGTATCACAGATCTTTCACTACACTTCCCTCCAATTTTGTTTTTCAGATATATTTTCTCTATCCTCATTTATTTGTCATGTTTTTTCTCTTTTCAGTTTATTATATTTTCCCTTTGATCAACACCCTCCAGCTCCCAGTACTGCAGCATGAGGGCTGGATGGGGAAAAGCAGCTCAGCCAGACCCACTACAATTTCTAACACATTCTACATGATGACTAGAAAAAATCTCTGTGGGAAGGTTATAATTTTCTCTGCAATTCTAGAGTGCTTTGACAAACACACTCATCAGAACACTAAAAAGTAATATTTTCAATGGTGGACATGGGATCTGAGAACTGATTCAGGAAAATGAGAATTTGCCTGTACTGAGTCTGGACTCTGTCTATATACTAATTTGATTTGCCTTTTGTGTGACCTTCTAGGTATGTTTACAACAGTGTGAAAACCCTATGTTAGCTATGAGGCTTGACTGCCTCCTTCCTTTCTTTATCTCTTTATGGATGACAGTTCTGGCAAATGGTGACACTGAGTTGACAGTTGAGGGTCATTAAGCATTGAGAGTCCTTTATTCATGGAGCAATACAATGAAGCAGAGTTTTGGTTAGGGTTGAGTGGATCTGAGCTGCCTGAGCGGCCATGTCTCTAAAGGGGAGTTCCTCCTCAGGGACCCTGCAAATCCCACACTGTGAGGTACTTACCTGTGGTTACAGTTCTTTATATTAAGTGAACTAAATCCCACCATATATAAAAAAACTAACTATATCACGTAAGGGAAGATAAGGGCAACTGTGATCATCTGATTTGACCACTTCTGTAACAAAGGACGTAGGACTTCCCTGAGTTAATTAATAAAGCTTTTTCATAGAAGGATATGTTTTCTTCCCCAAATCAGAGCCTGAGCATGCTGGAGATGCTGCCTTTCCAAGGGACATACTTGACTCACAATGACTCACCTGTGCAAGAAGGTCTTGTGGCTCCCAGACCCAAGTCACCACAACCCCACTTTTCACTCCGTCTGGGCCCTCCTTGCACCAGTCAAAACCTGCTCTGCAGCATGGGTGCCTGCAGGCTCAGGGGGAGAAGGAAGCTCCCTGTGTGTCCAACCTGGGCAGCAGGAGGGATGGGCTTGGAAATACTGGAAAAGCCTTGGAGGTCTTTCTGTAACAAGTTGAACTTTTTTCTGGAGCAATTCTGAACCTTTTGAGGTTTGGCTGAACTCTGAACTCTATTTTATTTGCCATCACTGTGGGACACTGAGCTTACCTCGATGCACACTATGAGAAAGATTTTTCTTTCATGTGTGATACAAAACATCACACCACAGCTACTACCCCTCTCTTCGGGAGGAACGAGTGCAATAAGACAAAGCTTATAACCATTTACAACAGCCTAAGGACAAGACATTTCTAAATTTTCAGGAGAAATCACTGCTGCTTGCAGGATTGCATGTGCTGGCTGGTATTTTGTTTAAATACCATACACAAGCACTGCAGAAGAACATTCTTTTTCAAAATTTCTCAAATATTTTGTGCTGGTGAGAGGAGTCACTTTACCACTTAGGAAAATGCAGGGGGTCTTTCAGCACATTGACACCTTTCCTGAGACTGACACCAAGCTTTTGAATGTTCTGGCAGAATTTTAACAATATGGACAAGATAAGTAGGTTTAGACATCAGTCCATTTCTCTCATAAGTATTCAAGATAGCTCATGTTGCCAGGTCACCATACTAAGGGTCTGAGTCAGATTTGGACCAGTGACCCTAGAAAGCTGAAGTACACAAAGGGAGAACTCCTGCACTTTGGGAAGCACACTTCAGAGGTATAAGCTGTCTTGGCCACTGAACCTAGCTGAGTTGCAGGTGGGCTTTTCACAGAGGATTCCCAAATAATTAATCTCTCATCTGACTCACAGCTGTGTGCTTGCACATGTCATCTTTACCTAACTGGGCAACATATGCCACTCTCTCCTCTGCAGGCTCAGTCTTGTCCTTTTGCTGCACCCACAGTAATTCTCTGTCACCATCCTGAATGGGTGAGTCACCCTGACAAGTGCTGCCACAACCATACCAGTAACTTTCACATCTCTAGATATGGCTGAGTTGAAATACATTACCATGAAGTTACCCATGGTACACAGCCCACTGCAGCCAGGGTCTGGCAGTGCCGGGGGGTAGCCACATGACTCGGCCCATCCTCAGTGTTGGGGCAGGGCTGTCAGTGAAGGCTTCCACTCCACTGCCTTGGTGGGGCTGGCAGTGGGTAACCCCACACACAAGACCTGCCCCACCAAGGCCATCCAGCCCAAGGGGCTTTGAGCCATCTTCTTGAGGAGGAAGCCTTCTATGAGATGAATACATATTCCACTGTTTCTAGGAGCAGCTCTTAAGGTTCTGGCTTACTCCTTTAAAGAAGCTGTCCCCATGCCAGATCTGCTCAAAGCATCCTTGGAATCCAGCTCCCATGGAAAACAAGGCTGGAAGGCACATAGAGGACAGACCCTGATGCCCCAGGCAACTGCATCAAAATATACTGTTTCATAAACAAATTAAGCAAAATGTAAAAACAGGTTTATGTCCTTAGCAGTACGAGTAGGAGATGTTAAAACACCTCACTCTGATGGTCAAAAGAAATTTGCTGCTAATTCCTCACTCAGTTTTTTTCAGGGACAGTTATTATGCAGTTGTTTTAAAGTTGAAATTTCCTCTTAGCTGTAAATCTCTCTTTTTCCCTTTTGGCATTAAACCACTCTGCTCCCCAAGCTATTTACAGAGAGTGGCCATGTCCCTTTCTCTTCCAGTGAAGGCAAGAAGCTGGGAACCTGTCCCCTAGTGTTGGAGAATGGCTAGAAAACAAGGGTCATGTATCTTTAAGGGAAATGCTTGCTGAAGCAAAGTGTCAGGCTCGTTTTTAACCCAGAGAAGGGTGCACCTGTCCAAGCCGTGGACTGCCAGCTTTTCCAGGAGGATGCTGTGGGAGACTGTATCAAAGTCTTTGCTGAAGTCAAGGTAAACCACATCCACAGCCTTCCTCTCATCCACTAGGAGGGTCACCCAGTCATAGAAGGAGATGAGATTGGTCAGGCAGGACCTTCCTTTCCTAAACCCATGTTGGCTAAGCCTGATCGCCTGGTTGTCTCCTATATGTTGCGTGATGGCACTCAGGATGATTGATCTGCTCCATAACCTTTCCAGGCACCGAGGTCAGACTGACAGGCCTGTAGTTCCCCGGATCCTCCTTCCGGCCCTTCTTGTGGATGGGAGTCACATTGGCCAACCTCCAGTCACCTGGGACCTCCCCGGTTAGCCAGGACCGGAGATAAATGATGGAGAGCGGCTTAGCCAGTTCTTCCGCCAAATCCCTCAGCACCCTACCTTCAGGTAGTTGTAGAGAGCAATAAGGTCTCCCCTCAGTCTCCTTTTCCTGAGACCCCAGCTCCCTCAGCCACTCCTCATAAAATATGTTCTCCAGACCCCTCACCAGCTTCGTTGTCCTTCTCTGGGCACGCTACAGCACCTCAATGTCTTTCTTATATTGCAGCACCCAAAACTGAACACAATACTCAAGGTGTGGCCTCACCAATGCCAAGTACACTTTTCTAGTCCTGCTGGCCACACTATTCCTGATGCAGGCCAGGATGACATTGACCTTCTTGGCCACTTGTGCTCACTGTAGGCACATGTTCAGATGGCTGTCGATAAACACTCCCAGGACCCTTTCTGCTTATCAGCTTTCCAGCTACTCAGCCCCAAGTTTGTAGCATTGCATGGGGTTGTCGTGGCCCAAGTGCAGGACTCAGCACTTGACCTTGTTGAATCCCATATGATTGGTCTCAGCCCATCGATCCAGCCTGTCTAGGTCCCTCTGAAGAGCCTTCCTACCCTCAAGCAGATCAACACTCCCACCTCACTTGATGTTGTCTGCAAACTTACTGAGGATGCTCTCAATCTCCTCCTCAAGATCATTGATAAAGATATTAAACAGAAGTGGCCCCAGCACTGAGCCCTGGGGAACACCACTTGTGACCAGTCACCAACTGGATTTAACTCCATTCACTACCACTCTCTGGGCCTGGCCATCCAGACAGTGTTTGATACAGCAGAGTGTACACATGTCCAGGCCTAGGGCAGCCAGTATATTCATGAGCATGCTGTGTGGAACAGTATTAAAGGCTTTACTGAAGTCCAGGTAAACAAAGTTCACAGCCTTTCCCTCATCCACTGTCACAGAGGCATCCACAAACCAAACAGCAGCCGCTATCCAAAATGGGGGTTTATCGCAACCAAAGTTGACCAGCACTCCTTTTCACCAAACACAAGTTCAGATGTCTGTTGGGAATTAACTACTACACAACTAATTCCTAAACCTTAAGGAAAGATGAACCAAAATGAGAATACACTCACTCATAACAGGGAAACCTCCCAAACAAGAGTGCCCAAGATACCACTCATCCAAAGGGGCCAAGGCTCAATCAATCCACACTCACTCTATCCATGGAGGTATCCTTGGACAGCATGTCCAAGGGGAGGGTCCAACTGCCAGGCCCACTGCTCTGCAAAGAACCAACTCCTCTGGCTCTTAGGCAGGACCTCATTTATACCCTAGTCGAGGGTGCATTGTGGTCATTCTGATTGGTTGAGAGGACAAGCCCAAACAAAACACAGACCAGCCCAGACCCCGAGCCTGTGTTCTAAGGGGTCCAGACCCTGAAGCACCAGTTAAGTACTGTGAGGTGCAGCTTAATGGCCAAAGCAGAGGTGCCAAACTGCTCCAGCACACCCTGTTTGCTTTGTCTGTTTTGAAAGGACTGTTGGAAGTATCACTAGGAGTACATAAGGCTGCCTGCATCCAGGCGATGTATGAGAGAGGGCGGTACAGGACACCAACTGCTGCACTGGTGCACCCCCACCAATTCAGACCATTCATTAAAGGACTACTGGACATTTTAAACATACACGTTCAGACTCTCAGAGAAAGGATTCAGAGGACCATATCTGCCCAGTGGCTGTGTGTGGAGTTTCGTGAGCCAAGGGGTGGAAGAGGCTCACATGTCTTAACGCAGCTCGCTCCTGCACTGCTGCAATCTAAAATGCCCTGCATTGCTCACATCACACACACACACACCCCCAGCCAGCCGCGGATGAAAGGAGCATCACAGGAGTGATTAGCAACCTGGAGAAGAGACAGGTAACTAGCTGCACCCCCTCCCCTTAAAATTCTCCAGTCTGGCCAGTTGATAAACCTCATAGGGTATCAGGCTTATTACAATCTTGTGCAGGATTGGGTGCTAGCAGGCTAATGCCAAGAAAAACAGCAGATCATAGTGACTGGGCAGAGAATATTTATACACTGAAAGTTGAGAATAAGTTACATTGTATTGATTGGCCCCGATTGTTCCGGGGATAAAATCGATAAGGGTGTTTTGGTTTCAGGGTTTGATTTGACAAAGATTCACTGTAAAATGACTTCATGCCTCCTGAAGCAATGTTCTCCAGGGGGCCTCCACCTCTTCTTGATCCTGTGATATCTTGTTAACTGATGTTGATGTGGGGTCTTCCCTTACCTGTTGTTATCTGTAGGGCTAACGATGCGTTTTGTCATGGACCCAGTCTATCAGCCTGTGGTGGGTTGACCCTGGCTGTGCACCAGGTGCCCACCAAGCCCTTCTATCACTGCCCCCAACCCCCGTCAGCACGTTTGGTGTGAGGGTGCCAGAGCCTGGCCCAGGCTGCCCAGAGAGGTGGTGGAGTCTCCTTCTTGGGAGACTTTCCAGTCCCCCCGGCTCTGTCCCTGGGTGGCCTCTGGGTGCCCCTGCTGGGGCAGGGGCTTGGACTCGAGGAGCTCCAGAGGTCCCTCCCAACCCCCACCACCCCCAGATTCTACGAACCGCAGACTCCCAGTTGTTTGTGCGGGAAGGAGCCTCTGAAGCTCGGCCGGCCCCGTGCCGTCGCAGCGGTGTTTCCCAAGCCCTGGCCACCTCCTGATTCCGGGGAGGGGGGGGTTCCCAGAATTGTTATTTTCTTTTTGTTTTTGTTTTTTTCCCCGTAAAACAGCCCAGAATCTCTGCTCGGTTTGCAGGACGAGGTGGCACACACGGTGACCGAGAGCCGCGTGCTGCAGAACACCAGGCACCCCTTCCTCACCGTGAGTACGGCAGCACCCCGCGACCCCCACCCTTCCCTGGCACCCCGGGTGGGGTGGCCCCTGGCAGCTCCTCTCAGACACGTTTTGGGTTTGTTTGGCTTTTCCCCCCTCCCCTGCTTTTCCAGGCCCTGAAATATGCCTTTCAGACCAACGACCGGCTCTGCTTCGTCATGGAGTACGCCAACGGCGGAGAGGTGGGAGCCGCAGCCCCCGGGCCGTGGGGTGGGGGGGTCACACCTCTGGTGACAGGTTTCATCTCCTCCAGGGGACCTTTTCTCCCCCGTGTCCCCTTCCCACTCCTTTTCCTAGAGTCATAGAATGGGGAGGGGGTTGGGAGGGACCTCTGGAGCTCCTCGAGTCCAACCCCCCTGCCCCAGCAGGGGCATCCAGAAGGCCACCCAGGGACAGATCTGGGAGGGGGCTGGAAAATCTCCCGAGAAGGAGACTCCACCACCACTCTGGGCAGCCTGGGCCAGGCTCTGCCACCCTCACACCGAAGTTGTTTCTCCTCACCTTGAGGTGGAACTTCCTGGGTTTGTCAGTATTGCTCCTCGTCCTGTCGCTGGGCACCAAGGAAAAGAACTCGTCCCCTTCCATTTGCCACCCACCCCTCAGATATTAATAAGATCCCCTCTCAGCCTTCTCCAGGCTACCCAGCCCCAGGTCCCTCACCAGAGACGTCCCAGTCCCTTTGTCACCCTCATAGCCTTCACTGGGCTCTCTCCAGTAGATCCCTGTTTCTCTTGAACTGGGGAGCCCAGCACTGGGTGCAGTATTCCAGCTGTGGTCTCACCAGAGCAGAATGAGAGGAAAACCTCCCTAAGACCTTCTGGACCCCCCCACCCCCAACACCCAGGAGACCATTGACCCTCCCAGTGGCCCCTGGAGAACTCACTGTCCCACTGGCTACCAAGGCCAGGCCATTGTGTGTGTGTGAGGCAACCGTCTGGGGCCCTCCTCCTCTTCCTCTTCCTCGTCATCTCCTCCACTAGCCACCGCCGGCTCCGTTACCGTCCAGCCCGGCAGGAGCTCAGGCCCCGCCTGACGGCACCGGCCGCGCACCGGCCGAGATCGACCCACGTCTCGTGGAGGGGGTGGGGGGGGTCCCAGCGCTTGTTGATCTGGGTCTGTTTGGTTTCTTTGTTTGTTTGTTTTTGTTTTGTTTTGTTTGTTTGTTTTTTTTTTCCTTCTCCTCAAGCTGTTTTTTCACCTCTCGAGGGAACGTGTCTTCACGGAGGAGCGAGCCCGGTTCTACGGAGCCGAAATCGTCTCGGCGCTGGAGTATCTGCACTCGCGGGACGTGGTCTACAGGGACATCAAGGTACAGGCAGCGCCTCCAGCCCGTCTTCGGGGTCTGGACGTCTTCCAGCGTCGCCAGAGTCCCCCCGGGCTGATGGTTGGGGTCACAGAATCCTACAGTAGAATCGTGGAACCGTCTCCCCTCGGCCTCCTCTTCTCCAGGCTGAACTCCCCCAGGGCCCTCAGCTGTTCCTCAGAAGTTCTCCAGCCCCTTCCCCAGCTCCATTGCCCTTCTCTGGCCACGCTCCAGCCCCTAAGGTCCTGCTGGGAGTGAGGGGACCTAAACTGACCCCCAGGATTTGGAGGGGTAGCCTCTCCAGTGCCCAGTCCAGGGGGACAATCCCTGCCCTGTTCCTGCTGGCCACCCCAGTGCTGATGCAAGCTGGGATGCTGGTAGCCACCCTGGCCATTAGTTCCTTTCCTAACGGGTGGTTTCCAGCCACTCTTCCCCAAACCTGGAGTGTCGCAGGGGGTTGCTGTGACCCGAGTGCAGGACCCGGCCCTTGGCCTTGTTGGATCTCAGCCTCTTGGCCTCAGCTCATCAATCCAGCCTGGCCAGATCCCTCTAAAGAGCCTCAGATCCCTCAGCTCCAAATCTTCTCTCCCCCTCACCTGCTGCGGTTTGGGTTTCTTTCTTCTCAGCTGGAAAACCTCATGCTGGACAAAGATGGTCACATCAAAATCACCGACTTCGGGCTCTGCAAGGAGGGAATCACGGACGGAGCCACCATGAAGACCTTCTGCGGCACCCCAGAGTACCTGGCTCCAGAGGTACCCGCAGATTCCCGCGGCCCAGCTCACCGTGGAGCTCTTGTGCCAAAGGGCTTTTTCCGTGGAGGTCACTCCTGAAGCCCAAGATGGCAGCGGCTCAGCTGGGGGCTTGTCCAGACGCTTGGGGTGGACCTAGGAGGGGTTCGCTTGGCTCGCAGGAGTTGGTTGGCTCCAGGAGGGGTTCGCTTGGCTCGCAGGAGTTGGGCGGCTCCAGGAGGGGTTCGCTTGGCTCGCAGGAGTTGGGCGGCTCCAGGAGGGGTTTGCTTGGCTCGCAGAGTGTCTGTTATAGGTCTAGAGAGCTGCCCTGACCCTACACTATGACACCACACCTGCTCAACAGCAGAGGGACTGCCTTTGCTGAGGCACAGCCACCTCCCCCCCCCGCTGCCCTTCTGGCAAGAGTCCCTTTGTGGAGCAAACCCCAGTGCCTGATAAGTCTTCCAAGGAGAGAAATGCTTTTCTGCACCTCTTCCTCCCACACCCACATCCCAGAGCATCCAGAGGTGGCCAGCAGAAAACATGGCTTGGTCAAGGAGGCTGTTGCTTGGCAGGCAAGTCTGGTCTCTGCCGGTGACAGACAGGCTGCTGGCCACACTTACCCTTTCAGTGCCTCCAGCCTCTCCTGCCTGCAGGTCCTGTGCAGGGCACTTATCCACTCCTCATAGAGCTGGACGTCAAGGAGCTTGGAGGGGATCTTGCAGAGGGAGGCCTGCAATACCAAGGGCTTCGCAGGAGGCTTTGGCCACAGCCAGCGGGAGCACAGGCAACATCCTCGTCACTATGGCTCATGAGCGGGGGGCTGGTTTTGGGCTTCTGTTCTCACAGGAGCTGACGGGCTCCAGGTCAACAGGGTTCACCTTCAAGATGGTGGCCAACAGATGTGCAGGCTGGCTTTCCAAGTGGACCTCCGCTCTGCTGTCGAAGGCTTCCTGGAACTGCCGGGAAGCACACATGCTGGCTGACAGCTGGAAGATCCCTACCATAGATGGTCCATGCTTGGTCAGGAAAGCCAGCAGGTCCTGCAGGGGACAGAGGAAGACAGTTGCCTGGCTGGAGGTCACAGTCTTCTTCTGGGTGGTCCATAGTATGTATACACATTGACGTTGTTCATCCTGCGGCCTGGGAAGCCGGGGAGAAGGGAAACATGTCAATTCTCTCTCCACTGCAAGAGAGCTGAAAATCCACATGTGTGGGAACAACAGTGCTGCTTTTTGTCACAAACAATATGGGCTGGGCAAGAGAACAGAAAATGGAGTAGTCCTTCCAGTGTTACAGTGACACAGAAGAACCCACATCTTTTTCTGCAGTGACAGGAGCACTGCAGAGTGTTAATGGACTCCAGGGGAGAACGGCTATGCCAGCAGATCCAATGCAAGGGAAGGCAGCCCCGAGGCGGTGCTGGAGAGGAGACTTCGAGGCCTCCTCTGCTGGGGCAGCACATGGAGGCCCAAACAGGTGCATCAGAGATTTAACCCTCTCCTTACAGAAGTGTTACTGACAGTGCAAGCAGCTGCCAGTGACGTCTGCTCCCTGTGAGACCTGCAGGCCCAGGCGTAGCAGAGAGCACCAAAGCAGAAGCATCACAGACGTTCCATCCAAAGCCCACATGCTCACATGGACCAGAAACACTTGCCACAAACACCTCATGCTGTTGGCTCTAATCAGATGGGCACAGTCTGTCAGAACTACCTTAGGAACGTCCTCCACCATCTGCCCCTGTGACAGAGCAAGGCAACATCAGCAGTGGAGGGCTGTGAAGACTGGTGAGCACCTGAAAGCCAGGGAGCAGGACACAGTGCTCTGCCAACCCAGCCAGGATCTGTGGAGTGTTGGCTCCACCTTCTACAGCACTGGAGTCTTGTGTGGTTCTTGGTCTAGAGCATAAGTCAGGTGAGGAGCCGCTGAGAGACCTGGGCTTGTTGAGCCTGGAGGAAAGGAGGCTGAGGGGAGACCTTCTGGCTCTGACAGCTCCTGACAGGAGCTTGGAGCCAGGGGGGTCGGGCTCTGCTCCCAAGGAACAAGCCCCAGCACAAGAGGAACTGGCCTCAAGTTGCCCCAGGGCAGGTTTAGGTTGGAGCTGAGGAACAATTTCTTGCAGCCCCTGGAGGGTTGCCCAGGGCAGTGGTGGAGTCCCTGTGATCCCTGGAGGGGTTCCCAAGCTGTGGAGCTGTGGTGCTGAGGGCTATGGGTTAGTGATGCCCTGGCAGTGCTGGGTTGATGGTTGGGCTGGATGATCTTTGAGGTCTCTTCCAACCAAAATGATTCCATGACTCTATATTCTAGGGTTTTTATTTCACCTAAAATGTTTCATCCAGGCAGGATTTGGTTTTTCTGAAACCTAATTCCTACTTATCCTGCCCACCAACACTCAGCTCAGACGGACCGTGATCCTGCAACTAGACCTGGCCGTATCCCGCAGTGGGTGGTGGTGCAGGGACAGGAGAAACTCGTGACGCCCAAAAAGTGGTACCCGTGGCATCGCCTTCTCCTCCCTGTCCTCCAACTTGCCCATGCCAGCAGAGAGTTCCTCTGATGGAGAGCATCCAACCTTTATTTAATGCAGCTCCCATAAAAACCAGGTTTTGCTGGAGACTGATATTAAATGCCAGAAACAGGAAGCGTTTAAAAAAAGAAAAGAACAACAAAAAAAAACCAAACAACAAAGAAACAAAAGAAACAAAAAAACCCCAAGAAAAACAAACCCAAGAAGAAAGAAATCTTTTGTCAAAGTGGTTCTGGCAGATGAGCTGTGATTTTCTTCCTTCCCAGTGGTTGCCAAGACAACTGCCTTTTCCACTTTGGGCACCCAAAAACCCCACCTGAACCCTTCTCCTCAGGTGATACTGGTTTTGGCAGACTGGAAGGGCAGGGGAAGGGGCTGGAGAGCTCCCAGATGGGCACCCAGTTTGCACAGCTCCCTGACAGCCCCCAGTTCCTCCAGCAGCATCACTGGGCTGTTATCCACGGTTTCAATATTCAACTCCTTTATCAGCTCAAGTGCTTGTGGAAGTCAAGCCCAAAGAAGAGGTCAAGAAGCAAAAATCCTTCCTCAAAACGAACCAGAGACATTTTTCTTTTTCTTTATTCCCCTTTTTATCCTCCCCTGGGAGGGAGGGGGGGAAGGGGGCTAATCCTGTTCTGTGTTTCATGTGGGCTTGCCCTGAGCCTTAAATGGAGTCAATGAGAAAGCAAGGCTTTTAAAAGAGAGAAAAAAATCAAATTTCCTTTGATTGAACAGTGTTATCTTTCCTCACAATAATATGTTCTAATGTGATTCTGATACTCATAATTACACAGAGGATTTTGGTTTCCAAAGCTACACAGTGTTTCTGTAGAAACACTGTGCTTTTATTTCAGTCCTTTGCGATACTAGGTTTTCTGTAAGATGAAACTGCTATTTTATTTTCTGAGAATAGGTATTTAGAATGTTTTACTATGTCTTAATTCATGACCATAGTTATTTTTTGATAAATTAGCTGATTTTTTTGATGCTGTTTTGTCACAGAATCACAGAATTGTTTAGGTTGGAAAGGACCTCTTTAGATCATTAAGTCCAATCCCCCTGCTCAAGCAGAGTGAGCAAGAGCAAATGAAATGTCATGATTTTTAATTTGTGCATGGCACCGGTGAGGCCGCACCTCGAATACTGTGTTCAGTTTTGGGCTCCTCACTACAAGAAAAGTGCTGGAGCAGGTCCAGAGAAGGGCAATGAAGCTGTTGAAGGGTCTAGAGAACAAGTCTTATGAGCTGAGGGAACTGGGGTTGTTTAGTCTGGAGAAAAGGAGGCTTAGGGGAGACCTTACCACTCTGTACAACTACCTGAAAGGATGCTGTAGCGAGGTGGGGGTCAGTCTGTTCTCCAAAGTAAGAAATGATAAGACAAGAGCAAAAGGCCTCCAGTTGTGCCAGGGGAGGTTTAGGTTGGACATTAAGAAAAACTTGTTCACTGAAAGGGTTGTTAAGCAGTGGAACAGGCTGCCCAGGGAGGCAGTAGAGTCACCATCCCTGGAGATATTTAAAAGACATGTAGATGAGGTGCTTAGGGACATGTTTTAGTGGTGGGATTGGCAGTGTTAGGTTAATGATTGGACTCTATGATCTTAAAGGCCTTTTCCAACTGAAACCATTCTGTGATTAAGGGAGTCACAAGAGTCACCCATAATGTGAATGTAACCTTTGTGGACAGACTAAGTCCAGTAAGATCACTGGGCACTCTTGCAATGAATCTTAAAAATGGATCTGTGTGGAAAATGAACATTTATTAACTATTCTTTGGTAATTTACTCACCTTGGACTAACACTAGCAGCACTGATGAGGGAACCAAACGAATGGACTCACTTCTTTACAGCAATCCCAAGGAAAGCACTAGCAATTATCCCTGTCTGACTTGACTGTAACAAGGGAGAAAAATGGAGGAATTACCAGGAATAAAGTGTTTTGTAAAGAGGGTGAGCACCACCCTCATTGCTATGCTCAAGACAACACTGCAAAGTAGCTTCTGCTTCCTTAGGAATGTCCATCACAACACCCAATTGTTACTGAGGGGTTGCTACCCAGTACTTACAAGCTGGGTATTACTGAATACACTACCCGTAATTAAGTCACTAGTTTGATTACATGTAATTATGAATACTGAAAGTGTAATACCAAAAGATACCCAAATTAACAAGGTAGTCTACTGAAAAGAGCTGAGCAGGAAAATTAACGGCTTCTTACACTCACCAGCAACACAAAAGATCTCACATGACTGAAAAGTCAATAGCAAGAAGAAAAGTCGGAAGTCCTGTTATGATTAAACTTCTTTTCTCTCCTTCAAGCACCTAATGTGAGATAAACCAGTCTGTTCACCCCCAGGAATAGACTTTTACTGTGTAATCCTCTTATTAGTGAAACATGTACTAGGGCAACTGCCTAGTTCTACAGTCTGAGCCAGCCTCAAAGGTCTACCCAGTTTAAAATAAAGCAAATTGAAGGTCTCAAGCATGGCTTGACAAAATACCAGCAAGTCCATTTCTGCTTGACAGGTCATCTCTACAAGTACAATATTGCTACAGTAAAGACTGGGATGATTTGGGGTGGATAAGGCAACCCCAAACAGACCATTCCAGAGAGCAGGAAAGAGCAAGGGAAGGAAACCGTTAAGAAACATTGGAAAAGATAAGATGGCCTGAAAATGTGAATGCCACTGGGTCACAGCAGAGCACAGTGAGCTGTTCAAGAAGCTACTGAAGTGCAGTCACCAGACTGAATTCCATCCATTGCTGGGGTATAGCTGCCATTTGAACAATAGGGCGCACCCAACTCACATTCATGCAAAGCCGAGAGATTCCCTGCTGTACAGACATTCCTGTATTTTGATGGAAAACCCCTGCTTTTCTCACCGTGATCCTGGATTGCAATTCTGATATCTAAACCAGTAGGGCAACAAAATTAAATCAAGTAAGAAAACCTAGCTTTTTTTCCTATTTCTCGTATCGCTTATATTTGGACAGTTGGCATATCATCACCTTTCTCTGCCTCGATTTCTAACACCGACTGGACCAAAAATGACATATGACTAACCACAAAATATTCTGAAACTTAACATCTGTATTGCTACAAGCATTTAAAACCACTGAAACAGATTAGAATAAGTTATAAAAAAAGTTCTCTTTGGCCCAATTTGTTTGCATGCTTGCAGCACTATCTAGTTTGTTACTAGTTTTTGGGGGGGCTTTTCACACAGCAACAAGGATGGCTCCCTCCCCATGAGAAGTTATCTTTGCAAGAAAGCAACCTGAAAACAAAATACACAGAAACACATGAGACTTGAAGAATTTTACATCATTGTCCAGATTATTTTGAGAACTGTCCAACCTAACTTCCCCATGAATTGAAAACTCTTATCATTTCATGATTGCTATTCCCCAGTTGACCTCCAACAGTGACTTCTCCAACAAGTCTTTCTCTGTTCATGAGCAGTAGGTCAAGGAGGGCACCCTCCCTGGTTGGCTCCCTTACTAATGGCATCAAGAAGTTATCTCCCACACTTTCACTTCGTTTCACTTTATGATCACTGCTTCTTGTCCTGCCACTGAGCACTACTGCAAGCAATTTGGTTCCATTATATACATTGTATACATTGATAATACCGGGCCCACCACTGCTCTTCTCCAGGCTAAACAGTCCCAGCTCACTCAGCTTTTTTTCACAGAATAAATGTTTCAGTCCTTTCATCACCTTTGCAGGCCTTTGTTGGACTTTGTATGTCCCCACATCTTCTGTACTGAGGATCTAGGAACTAGACACAGCACTCCAGGTGTGGCCTCACCAGTGGTGAGTTGAGTGTAAGGATCACCTCCCTCAGATATGCTGGTAGCATCGCTCCTAAAGGAGGCCAGGATACTGATAGCCTTCTTTTCCCCAAGGGCACACTGTTGGCTCATGTTTAACTTGTCCACCAGGGCTCCTTGGTCCTTTTCTGCCAAGCTACTTTGCAGCTGGTTGGGCCCTAGCATATAGTGGTGTCTGGGGTTGTTCCTCTCCGAGTGCAGGATGTTGGGCTTCCCCTTGTTGAACTTCGTGAGGTTCCTTTCAGACCATTTCTCCAGTCTGTTGAGGTTCCTCTGGATGACTTCTCACAGTTTTGTGTCACCAGCAAAGATAAGGTCTGTCTCTGTCTCATTGTCCAGATCATTAATAAAGATGTTAAACAGGATTAGGCCCAGTACTGACCACTGGGGCACTCCACTAGTTACTGGCCTCTAACTAGACTTTGTGTGGCTGATCATCTTCCTTACCTGGGACTAGCTGTTCAGCCAGTTTTCAATCCACCCCACTGTCTTCTCATCTATTCTACATATCAGCAGCTTCTGTATAAGGATCTTATGGAAGATAGTGTCAAAGACTTTACTGAAGTCCAGGTAGACAATATCCACCATTCTTCCCTTGACTACCATGCCACTCATTTCATTGTAGAAGCTTATGAGGATGGTCAAGCATGATCACAAAACCGTCAAGCATGACAAAGGTTTACAGGGAGGCAAGTCTTTCTCCAGACATCACTTTGTCACGCAGATCTCATTGACAACAGTAGATACCTGCTTCACTTGTTGATACTACATAGATGTATTTAGTATGCAAGGGCAGCCAAGGCTTGCCCTCAGTTCTCTAGAAACAAGGTCCTGCTTTGCTGGACCTATTTTCCTCTTTGTGGAAATGCTAAATTCAGGCCCACCATCACTCTTCCCATAGCCAAGGAACTTGGCTTTCCCATAAATCTCTGTTATGGTTCTTCTGGTGGCAGTATAGAATGATTCCCATGCAAGCAGCCATATATGCTTCCCACTAACCTCCCTAACCTGCCACTTTGGGGTATACTTCTGCTGCAAAGATGAACTCTGATAAGTTGTCGAAGGAAGCAGGTAGGATGAAGAGGGTTGACTGTCTCACTCAGAGCACTGGGTTCATGGTGGAGCCAACTTAAGGCAGCAATGATATGGGGAACTTTCTTCTTCCCTGTCTCCATCCCCTTTATGGTGAGAGATACTTTAGCTTTTGATAGACTGAGCAATAGAATGACCAACAATAAAGGCAGTCTGGATTTACTAAAAAGATTTTTGCATTAATTAATACAAACAAATTTTCAGCACAATTATTTCTTTGTTGCCATGTGTAAGAGCCTGACTATTTGTTGCCATGTGTAAGAGCCTGACTATTGATGTCTCAGATCTTGTGTGGTGGTAATACATGAACCAAGAATGAGCAAGGTCTGCCTCGAGGCAGGAGGTGTTAATGGCCCTCAGTGGCTCTGTCCTCCTCCCCTGGCTCCTTTACAGATAAGTTAACAAGTGGAGGAGATAAATTTTGCTGTGTCTTTTCCCTGAGTTATATTTTTGCTGACCACTGTGACTGCACCAAGCAGACACCACACTAGAAGCCCATGCAAATTAGCACCGCATCTCTACACTTCCAATTTAAACTGGGGATACCACCAATATCCCAAGTGTTTAAAGGGACAGTAATATATTGACCTGTGTGCATCCACCACCAAAGAACTTAAGATTTGGACTGATCCCGTGAGACGTTGCTGGATTCAAAGGTGGTGATATATTATTTTCTATTTTACTCTCTCTCTCACCCTATCTTTTCCTCTTTCTACTCATCTACTCACTTTTCCTTTCCTTGGTAGACATTACCTAGTTGTGCCTTAAAGTATCATAGAAACATAGAGTCATAGAATACCAGCTTGGAAGGGACCTCAAGGATCATCTAGTCAAACCTTTTAAGATAAAAAAAAAATAAATTAAAAAGTAAAATAAATAAATAAATCTTAAAGGGATGCAGAATGACTGTGCTTAGGGTGATTATTGCTAGGCTCATAAACTGCCTACACAACAGAATGCATTGTTAACCCTACAGAAAACAACAGGTATGGGAAAGCCCCATGTCAACATCAATTAACACGGAGAGGTGGAGACCTCACTGGAGAACATTGCTTGAGGGGCCATGAAGTCAGTTTACAGTCAATCTTTGTTACATCAAACCCTGAAACCAAAACACCTGAAAGCAGGAGAAGGGATGTCTGGTAGTGTCTTACTAATCTTTGAATAAGTAACAACAATAGATGGGTAGTTGTAGAGTTGGGACATACTGTGAAATTCATAACCGGAGAAACATGAAACAATTTATGAGCAATGCAGAACAGAAAGACCTCTTGGCACAGCACAAAGCGTGTTCAAAGCTGGGCTGGAAATGTTTGTCTAAGCTCGGAACTACGAGGGTGCTACAGGAGTGGGAAAGCTCTAAGGGAGGCTCGTCGAGCCCGGGGACCCTGACCCTCAGCTGGGTATAGGTACAGCGCTGGGAACGCCGCGGTCGCTTTGTTCCTTTGCCAAGCAAGACAAGAGTCTCAGGAAAAGGGTTATTGCAGAAGGCTGGGTAGTTAGGCCGGGCTCAAAATTAAACAAGGAAACTTCAACTCATCTCAGACGTTTGCGAGTGAAGGAGCAGGGTAATTTTCTTCTAGAAAAGCCATCTATCAGTGGACTGGAATAAAGGGCCGCGAGCCAAGAGCAGCTTAAGAAACTGCAGGAACGCAAGCAGAAAATACACAGACGCAAGCCACACGCAGCTCTGTCAAGGCCAGCGATATAAATAGCCTGGAGAAGAAAAACACGATGCTGAGAATGAATAGCAAGGCACCTCAGCGCTTCAGGACGCTCGCGCGGTCCTTTGCAGCTCACTCTTCAAAGGGTAAACTCCACGGCCTTTCCAGAGAGGAGCTCCTGTGCCAGGGGATCTGCACGGAGGGGACACGTGCGAATGCCTCCCCGGCGCACTCGTGCCGCGCTGAAGCGACAAGTGCACGTGCGCAGGGGCTGGCAGAAGGAATTTCTGCCTCGCCGTTTGGGACAGGAGGGCCAAAGGGGCTCCCCGGGATCGTAAATCATCACTTCTCTGAGCGGTCGATAGGAGCTGAGGCAGGCTTGGAGTGAAAGGTGCTGCTCTGTGGAACAAGAGGCTCCCCAGGGGGAATTTCACAGAGATGGGCACGACCGGAGCGTTTTCCACGCACGCGATGCGCTCTCCTGGGGCGTTCGGCCAACACGGAAACTTCTGTGGGCTATAAAGTCAGCTTAGCAGAAAGCCATTTCCCCCCTTCTCTTCAAGAGGAACAAATCCCACTTGCTGTCCTGCGAGTGCTCTCAGACATGAATGGCTCGACTGCCAAGAAAAAGCATCTGTTTCTTCTTCTCCTTCCAGTTATATTGTTTGATCCAAGGCAGGGAGGAGGGGAAGGAAAAAAAAAAATAAATCATCCCTCTCTTCAGAAACCTCACCTCTCTGAGATCTGCATTTCAGCTTAGGGTCACGTACTCCACTTACAGTCAGACTCAGCCGGGTGTAAGCTGAGAGTCGGGGCAGTTCATACTGTGGATAACTCAGTATTTTATTGCATTCTTTTTTTTTTTTTTATTAAGCTCTGTACTTGCAAACAACGACCAGCCTGTCTCCAGGCTGGATCACAGGATTAGAACGAAGCCTGTTTCTCTAACGAGCTAGTGGTGGTTAAGCACCGACAAGATAATGAAAACCCCAGCGAGCCCAACAGCACTTCTACTTCCATTCAGAAGTTGGTTGGGTTTTGTTTTGGTTTTTTTTTTTTCAAATAGAAGGGTATCATACACACAGGCAAAAGCTAAATTAGTGCCTCGGTGTCTCAGCTGCCAGGCAGGACTTCACTGCTAGGGCAATTTCTTGCAAGAGCTGCTAAGTGCAGGTTAACTCTTTGCATCGTGAAGAGATTGCACCTCTCTGCTCGAAAGAAAACCAGGCTCTGTGTTTGAGCAACAACCATTTTCCTCTAGCACCACGCACGCCAACAACCTTTCCCCCCGTGCTAGGTAATAATTAGTGGGTTTTTACAAGGATCACTTACTAGAGAGCAATGTCCTACGTGCCAGACCCAGACCAACGCGGACAAACACGGTGACAAATCTAACAAACACGCACAGCAAAACTTTTCCTATTGTAGCCAAATAAGCAAAATGAGATTTTAGTCACCCCCAGCTTGAGTAATTGCTGCCAGAAATTGCCAGCTGACTATCTTACGTTAGGATTCACGTGCAAGGAGCTTGCTGAATCCCCAGTTCTGTTCCGAAAACGGCTGTGCTCAAACCGAACTGGGCTCTGGATCGACCCGTCGGTACTGAGATGACAACCCTTGCCTTTCTCAAATTCAACTGGCTGTTGGGTGACCGAGGGGGAAATCTGGTCTTGTACTCTGCTGATAACTGCAGTGGCTCTTGATAGCAGCTCCACGGTACCTGGCACTGATGGGAGTCACTTGGCTTAGGAGTCATTACTCGAGCCCAGACCCGATGTTTAACTTCAGATACACAGCGTGCTGGTTATACCCGACAGAAAATACATGTTTTAAGAATTAGGAGTGATTTACTCTCCTTTAAGAGATCTGGTTTATGTTATTTCTCTCCCAACATCTGGTTTCCCTTTTGCACAATGAGATTGCCCAAGTTTGGCTGTTTTCAAGCCGGGATGTTAAAGAGGCTGGCAGCTCAGGCTCTGAACCCTCAAGCCCCAGAGCTCTCTGGAGACGCCTTTGGGTTTTTTTGGTTGGCCTTTTGTTTTGCTTCGTTTCATTTTCCACCTAATCTTGGCAATAAAACCCTGCCCGGGGCAGACGGTCCCTACCTGGCTGCTCAACTTTTGCCTTCTGTCGCAGAACACCGACCAGGAACGCAATTATTTCGTCTACATAACAACAGCTGATGCAAATAACAATCCAAACCAAGATGGAAAGAAAAGGAAATGATCATAAAGTCCTTAAAACCCCAAGCAACCCCCGAGATTTTTTTTTTTTGGGGGGGGGGGGGGGGGGGGGGAGGTGTCGGAGGCAATAGACACCCAAAATGGCACAAAACCCCCCGGCCAGGGGAGAGCCTTGAGGGGCTCCACTAGATAAAGGCCTCCAACTAGACTCTGTCCCATTGACCACAACTCTCTGCCTTCTATCCTTTAACCAGTTCACAATCCACCTCACTACCTGATCATCCAGACGACACTTCCTTAGTTTAGCTGCGAGGTTGCTGTGGGGGACGGTGTCAAATGCTTTACTGAAGTCAAGATAAACCACATCCACTGCTCTACCATCATCTATCCATCTGATTGTGTCCTCATAAAAAACTATCAGGTTGGTCAAGCTTGACCTCCCCTTGGTAAAACCATGTAGACTGCTCCTAATGACCCTCTTATCCTTGACGTGCTTAGAGAAAGCGCCAAGGGTAAGTTGCTCCATCACCTTTCCAGGGATGGAGCTGAGGCTGACCGCTCTATAGTTACCTGGCTCTTCCTTCTTACCCTTTGTGAAGTCTGGAGTGCCATTTGCTTTCCTCCAGTCCTCAGGCACCTCTCCTGTTCCCCACAACTTACCAAAGATGATGGAGAGTGGCCTAGCGATGACCTCCACCAGCTCCCTCAGCACCTGTGGGTGCATCCCATCGGGACCCAGGGATATATGGATGATCAGACTGCTTAATTGCTCCCTAACCCAGTCATCATCAATTGAGGCAATCTTCTGCTTTATCTGGACTTCCTCTGGGGCCTCAGGGCTCTGGGGCTTCTCAGGACAGCCTCCAGCAGCATAGACAGAGACAAAGAAGGCATCAGGAACTCCGCCGCCTTTGTGTCATCTGTCACCAGGGCACTCACCTCATTCAGCAGTGGGCCTACATTGCCTCTAGTGTTAGTTTTAACTGGAATGTAATTGAAGAAGCCCTTTCTTTTGTTCTTGACCTCTCTTGCAAGGCTTAACTCCAAGGAGGCCTTAGCTTTCCTGGTTGCCTCCCTACATCCTCTGACAACAATCTTCTATTCCTCCCCAGTGGCCAGCCCCTCCTTCCATGATCTGTAGACTCTCTTCTTCCACTTGAGTTTGCCCAGAAGTTCCCTGTTTAACCATGTGGGTCTCCTGGCGCCCTTTCCTGATTTCCTACCTGTTGGGATGCTCTGATCTGGAGCTTGGAAGAAGTTTTCCTTGAATGTTAACCAACTATCTCAAGCCCCTTTACCTTCTAGTACCCTATCCTGTGGCATTTCCCCTAGGAATTGCTTGAAAAGGCCAAAGTTGGCCCTGCTGAAGTCCAGGGTTGTGATTCTGCTTGGTATTCTGTTCCTGCCACACAAGATCCTGAACTCCACCATCTTGGTGTCGCTGCAGCCAAGTCTGCACTCAACCTTCACCGCTTCAACCAGACCCTCCTTGTTAGTGAATATAAGATCCAGCAGTGTCATTCTCCTAGTTGGCTCATCCACCATGTGCATCAAGAAGTTACCATCAATGCACTGGAGGAACCTCCTGGACTGTGGCTGGCTGGCTGAGGAGGCCTTCCAGCAAATATCTGGGGAGTTAAATTCCCCATGAGAACCAGGGCCTGTAATTGCAAGGCTGTTCTCAGCAGCCTGTAGAAGGCCTCTTGAGCTTCCTCAGCCTGATCAGGTGGCCTGTAATAGACACCCACACCAGTATCACCCATGCCCTCTCATACAATCCCAGGAGCACATGGGCAGCTCCTTAATAAAAGTTCCCTGGTATTGCAAGACCCCCCTCAAACATCCCAAACCCTCAGATCCCACTTCTCCCATCTTCTCACTTAAATATATCAGCCTGACCCACTTTAAAGCTCCACCCCCAGTTTCCTAATGGCCCATGAGGGAGAGGCTGAGGAGCTCTGCTCTCCCTCCTTGTCTCCTTCAGCACTTCCTTAGAGATTGGTCTCCTCCTGTCCTTTGATTATCACTTTCCCTTTTACTTCCTCTTCCCTTTCAAAGGAAAAGGGATTGGATCTGACAGCCTTAGTGAACCAGCTGCTCTCACCTTCCACACACCCTGGCAGTGGCCTCTGATCAACTTCCTCCAGTCAGCGAGTTCCCCAAGGGGCTGAAAGGTTCCTGTAGCCACAGAAAACTGGGTCTCCTGAGTCAAAGCTCTGAGATGAGACTCCCATGTTGAGCTCAGTCTCTGAAGTGTCTCCCTGCAACTCTTGCAGCAACCCTGAGCCAGGGCAGTCACTTTCCAGGACACCCGAGGTGCTAGAAGCAGGAAGGAAAGGGGAAAGTTTGTCCAAATGAACAATCAGTTTCAGATGTGAGCAGGGTGTGAAAAAGTTCTGAGGTGATGTGAAATGTGACTCTGGAAGGAATTAGTTTGTCCCCCTTAATCCAATATAGGTATTGTTTCCTCTCTAAGATGTCCTGCGTGCCCTACTCTACCCTGAAACTTCTGTGAGATGTCTTTGAGTACTTTGAGACTCCACTGTGCTGTGATGAGGATGCTCTGTAATGTGAGAAATTAAAGGAAAGGCACTAAACGATGACTTTTACTGTGTTCCAGGTTTGCAAGAGCTAAAGGGAGGGTCTTCAGCACTAAAAGCTGGTTCTTGGGCACTCACACCACAGCTGGGATTCTCACAGCACTCCAAGTCAGAAGGTATTTGAGCATCCTCTGAGACAGACATAGCCTAGGCTAGGAGCACTGGATGCCTTTCACCTACCTCCTGGTCACATTTACAAAGTGTCCTGGGGCACCTGAATCTTCCTGTAGGACCCTGAAGGCAGAGATCAACCAGTCTGCTGGTAGGCAATAGGGGGCTGCAGGCTCTTGAAATGATTTTTGCTCCTCCTGGAAATCACAGCCAGTCCAAGCAGACCACAGCAAGGGAGGAGTGGCCTGGGAGGGGCCCAGCCGGGCAGGGCCTGAGCTGGGGGGTGTTTCCTTCCCGCCACACTGCCTTCTCCTGTCCTGGTGGTGGGGATGTGTCCGCCTGGCCCTGGCGGCAGCTTTGAAGGGAGAGCCTTCAAGGCCAAGCTCTCGGTGTTGGTGGCGCGTGTCCGGGCAGGTCGAGGAGGTCATCGCAATGAGGTCACCCCGTGGCAGTGCTGTGTGCTGTGGTGTGGTTTGCGGGTGCGTTGTGGAGCGTGACTTCTGTGATGAATGACTTGTGCTGGGGAGCTGGCAGAAGTCCTTGCTTGTCCGTTCTCAATCATCTGTGAGTGGTCCTGATGATCACGGAAAACACCTGCGGACTGGAGGTAAGCCAATGTCACTGCAGTGTTCAAAAGGGTCAATAAGGAAGACCCAGAAAACTACAGGCCAGACAGCCTCACCTCCATCCCTGGAATGCTGATGGAACAGCTTGTCCTGGTCGTCATCTTAGAGCATGGGGAGGAAAAGAGGGTTATCAGAAGGAGTCAGCATGGATTCATCCAAGAGAGGTCATGTCTGACGGATCTGATTGCCTTCTCTGAGGGCATGGGTGGATGGAGAGGCGAGGGGAGAGCAGTGGATGGTGTCTTCCTTGACTTCAGCAAGGCTTTTGACACTGTCTCCCACAGCATCCTGATAGGCAAGCTCAGGAAGCACGGGTCGGATGAATGGGCAGTGGGGTGTGTTGAAAACTGGCTGGAAGATAGAGCTCAGCTAGTTGTGATCAGTGGCAGAGAGTTTAGCTGGAGGCCCGTAACAAGTGGTGTTCCCCAGGGGTCAGTCCTCTTCAATCGATTCATCAGCGACCTGGATGAAGGGCCAGGGGGGACCCTCAGCAGGTTTGCTGATGTCACAAAACTGGGAGGAGTGGCAGCGGCGCTGCCATTCAGCGAGACCCGGACAGGCTGGAGAGTTGGTCTGAGAGAAACTTTATGAAATTCCTCAAGGGCAAGTGTCAGGTCCTGCACTTGGGGAGGAAAAACCTCAAGACCCAGTAGAGGTGAGGGGCTGACCTGCTGGGAAGCAGCTCTGTGGAGGAAAATCTGGGAGTCCTGGTGGATGCCAGGATGACCGTGAGGCAGCAATGCGCCAAGAAGGCCAATGGCATCCTGGGGTGCCCCGAGAAGAGAGTGGGAAGTACGTTGAAGGAGGTTCTCCTCCCCTTCTTCTCTGCCCTAGTGAGGCCACATCGAGAGGAGTGCATCCAGTTCTGGGCTCCCCACTTGGAGAGAGTCCAGTGGAGGGTCTGAAGATGCTGAGGGGACTGGAGCATCTCTGTGCCGAGGAAAGGCTGAGAGCCCTGGGGCTGCTTAGTCTGGAGAGGACGCAGAGGGGATCTTCGAAATGCTGATCTAAAGAGCTCTCTAAAGAGCTAAAGAGCAGGGGGCAAGAGGATGGGGCCAGACTCTTGTCAGTGGTGCCCAGTGACAGGGAAAGGGGCAACAGGCACAAACTGGAACCCCGGAGGTTCCATCTGACAAGGAGGAGAAACGTCTTTGCTGGGAGGGTGACAGAGCCTGGCTCAGCCTGCGCAGAGAAGCTGCAGGGTCTCCTTCTCTGGAGAGATTCCAAACCCACCTGGTTCCAATGCCGGGCCCCCTGCTCTGGGTGACCCTGCCGGAGCCGGGGAGTTGGACAAGATGATCTGCAGAGGTCCCTGCCAACACCTACCTTGCTGGGATTCTGTGATTGTCTGAAAGGCCAACAAGGCAGGTCTCGTGGTGGAGTCTGTTCTAGACCACCCAGCCAGGAGGCAGAGGCAGATGAAAAAGTCCATAAGGAGCTGAGAGAAGCCTCAGGATCTCTCGCCCTTGTACTCATGGGGGACTTCAGCGTCCCCAGTGTCTGCTGGCAGTACAGCCCAGCGGAGAGGAAACAGGCCAGGAGGCTGCTGGAGTGTGTGGAAGAGACCGTCCTGCCAGAGCTGGTGAGAGAGCCAACGAGGGAAGGTCCCTTCCAACCCAAGCCATTCTACGATCTCCTTGTGGTTATCTCAAGCCACAAACCTCTTGCCATATATTCTGTCCCCTTCCCAGTAGAGGCGAGGCAGTGATCCAGCGCCTCAGCGGGCACCTGGAATCCAGCCACCGTAAACCCAACACACAGAAGGAGTTTGCACCAGAGGCATGGCTGGAACAGCACGAGAAAGTCCAGGTCTTTTGCTGGGCAAGGAAAGGGCTTGTGTCACTTGCTAGAAGCTCACCGGATGCCAGTGGGTGGTGTTGCTGAAGACATACTTGCTAAGAGGGTTCCAGCGACCCATTTCCAGGCACCCCAGTGGCCTCTTGAGCCCGGGCTTTGTGCTTGGGTGAGTGTTGTTGAGGTGAGGCCCTCGTTGACAAAGTGCTGGGCTTCTGTCACATTCTAGAAGACTCCTTGTGCTGCTCTGTGTCGTTGTTTGTGGTGGTGACATATTGGCTAAGAGGGGCTTGTGCCCTCTTAGACCCACCCCGCTGGCCTTGTGAGCCCGGGCTTTGTGCTGTGTGAGCACTGAGGAGCCTGAGGACCAGAAATGAAGAGGAGGCGTCTCAGGCTGGAATGCAGGAGAAGTTTATTGAGGAAAAAACCAGCGGGAAGAGTCAGGAGCGGGAAGCGGAAGGGAGCTGGTCTGAGGTGCAAGTCGGGCGCCCATCAGGCGAGGTCCACGGTGTGAGGCAGATCTTGGGAGAGCAGCAGTGCCTGGTGTGAGGGGTGGTGAGAGGGCCCTTAGCAGGGGTAGCAGCCTCTCCTGCCGTAGCCGTAGCAGCCCAGGCCTCCGAAGCCATACCTTCTGATCTCTAATAAACGAGATTTGCCTGATCGCTCACATTGAGTGCCGCTTTTCTCCCGCCGTCTCCGACACTCCTGAGCTGCTGGGGGTGGCAAAATGTTTGTTTCTCACCATGCTACTCTATTTTTAACTGGCAATAAATTAATTTAATTTTCCCCAGGTCTAGTATGTTTCGCTCATGACTAATTGATAAGTGATCTCTCTGTCTTTATCTCAACCCATGAGCTTTTCTATTGCATTTTCTCCTCCCATTCCTGTTGGGGAGAGGACATTAGAGATCAGCTGGGTGGGTATCTGGTAGCCAGACAACATCAACCCACCATAAGGAGGCTTATCCAAAAGCTCTGAATTACATCTGCCCTGTTCCAATTGTTGAGGTATGTACAGGAAAGAAATAAAGAAGCACAGATAAACTCTTAATAACTTCATATCCTTAGAAAGTTTGAAGCAGAAGACTAAAAGGTGACAGTAACTCATGTACCATACCCATCCCACTCTGACATAAAACTTACATTTTTTAGTGAGTGCTGTGCTTCTGTGATTACTTCGCCTCTAAATTCCCACAACGTACCACATATCAAACTAGAAAGAATACTAGAACAATCCAATGTTTCTATACTCAACTGTGAGGCTGCTATATGGACTTGTTATACAATGTTCAAGGCACTATACAGTTCAAGCATTTTGAGTTATAGCTGACAAAGTATAGCATTATCAGTTGTTAGTAAGTCATTTAATTTTCTATTCTATTTTTCATTCTATAACATATAAATTTGCTTTACATGCTAAATTGCTCATTTTTATGAATTTAAAAAGGCTCAGAAGGCATTGCTAGAGAATTCAGACAAGAAAAAAAATAATGGATTAACAAGTTAACCAGTTCAAGCATTAAAATTGAAACTCCTCTACACCTTATATTAAGCCCTCTACAAAGAGGAATTCAAGTAACCTAGTCAACATTTTTACTTGCATATGCAAATGCTGCAGGGAAAGACTAGCACAAAAATTATGTAGAAAGATCACTGTCTGATAAATGACTATAGAAATCATCTCTGATTTGTTTACATCTACAGTCTTCTCAATATTTAAGTGTTTGGGATTTTTCCATAAGCTTCTAAAATTAAAAAACTGATGAGCAAACAGTGCAACTCTACCAGCATTGGTCAGTTATCCTCATAACTAGTTCAAACAGAAGATGAAATAACATTCTCTGTCATCTGCAACAAATAAAGTAATCCCAAAGAGGAAACTTGGTGAAAAAAGGTACAGAAAATAGTGATAGACGCAGCCAACACATCACAATCTTTTAAAAATTCTCCTCTATCAAGAAGCAGGAGAAAAGGGTTGGTTATTTTTTAAAAGCCTCTTCTATAGCTCATTTCAGTCAGTTTTACTTACTTTTCCATGAACTAAAATTTGCAGAATTATTAAACCACTTCTGACAGTGATCTTCTACAGGCTCACAAAGGATATATTCTTCATTTCAGTTCAGGTAGTCAGAGTACTGCTTTATAAACTTTTTATCACTTTCCAAACTCTGTGTTTTCCTTTTCTAGCCTATAAGCAACAGGAAGATCAAGAGGCTGAGATACCTTGGCAATAAACAAAAACGCCTCCAGAAACCACAATCAGAAATCAGTTCAATAGCTAATTACATATACTAGTTCTTCATTAATAAAGCAGTTAGATTTCTTTCCGGAATTATATGTTATAGATTACATATTAAAAAATGCCCATTACATTCAGGTTTCTTCTCTCCCCTTCAATATTACTTTATTTTACCCTATTCCTCCTTAGTCCCCACAAATAAAGCAAAAGGCATTTCTTCTCAAATAAGATTTTAATCAATCACTTAGTGATTCTAGAAAGGCAAGAGTGGAAAGAAGCCACCTTATTTTGCTACCTGCAAAAGATAAAACAATTAGAAAAATTAAATGACTTATCCAGATCAATGCAGAGAATCAAATATAGATCTCCCATATATCAGTTCATTACCTCAACCACACACACAGAAAAGCAGTTCCTCCCAAGGCATACATCTCAAGCACTACAAGAAAAATACAATAAGAGTAAGTTAATTTCAGAAACCTGCTCAAATGACCTTGACAGAAAACAACTAGGTTTTTAATAGAGTCCACAGCTCTGCTATCCTGATACTTATCTCATCTGCACTCATCTTTTACATCTAAAAGTTTCAATATCAAATACAGAAGGGATACTCTCAGTGCTCAAAGAGGGTGTCAGAGGTTTATTATAGTATAAATAGTTGAGAAGATAAATTGACACTTAAAAGGATTCACCCAAAACCTCAAGGGTACACTACTGTCATGGTTTAGGGTCAGGGCAGCCCTCTAGACCTATAACAGACGCTCTCTGTTAACACTCCTCCCCCAAAAGGGAAGGGAAGGGGAATAAAGGAGAGAGACCTAGCTATTAGAAAAGGAAACTAGAACATCTTAAATTAAAACAATAATAAAATGGAATATATTCAAATATATATAAAACCAGTATCTACACACACACACACCCCCGATGGCAATTACATCACTGTCGCCACTGATGCTGTGGAGCAGGCATGAGGATAGTCCAAGACCGGGCCCAGCAGCAGATGGGAACTGTGTTCAGGAGCTGGATTCTGGTACTGGATTCAGGAACACACAGATCAGGATCAAAGGCAGAACGGACAGAGTCCTCCTGGGGTGCTCTGAGGAAGGAACCAAGCCAAGCCAAGCCAAGCTGGCAAAGCAGTCCAAGAGGGGAGAAGAGCGCAGAGACCCTTCGGATCCCTCAGAAGGTCTCCCCTCAGCCTCCTCTTCCTCAAACTAAACAGACCCAGCTCCTTCAAACGGTCCTCATATGATCTATTCTGCAGTCCCTTGACCAGCTTCGTTGCCCTCCTCTGCACCCGCTCCAGAACCTCAATATCCCTCTTCTACTGAATTGCCCAAAACTGGACACAGTACTCAAGGTGAGGCCTCAATACACAATAACTCTAAACAATTGCCTTACCATACAACCAAAATTCCAATGTTGTGCATATATGGGTGACACAGAACACAGGAAACTAATGTGTCTTTTACAGCATGAATATTCCTGCTCTTGTGAGTTAGCCAAGAGGCATAATCTTCAAATGCCAGGCTCTTCCTCCTACTCACACTAGACTGCCTGTTCAGATTGACTGCTGATAATACTCTTTATTTTCTCAGTTTTTGCCCATACGTGTGCTCAAGGTTGAGGTATTTTTTTGCCTCTCTTAATCAGCCAGGAATTTTTCTCAGTGTATAAATTCACGCAGAGATGCTTGCCAAAATCTGCACATGGCCAAAACCTCAGTGGTGATGGTACGAACTGTTTCTCATCAGAGTAGGCAGTTAACATAAAACATGAAAGCAAAGCATATGTTTTGCGTACATCTACACTTATTTCAGCACAATTTATTTTAGAATAAAACTGCACGTGGAAGTAGGATTTTTGAAGTGTCTAGTGCAATTCAGATTGACACCTCAGTTTAACTCAAACTAACTTTCAAATACAGACAAATCTGAAAATGTTAACTTGTAGCATTTCACAAACAACGGCCTTTATTCTGAACTCTGACAAATCCAATTCTTCCCAAATGCTAGACATTGTTTTCACACCCTTTCTATCATTATGCTATTCAGGTTTATCAGGTGCCTGCTGTCTTTTTTTTGCATGTGCCTTCGTATAATTTGTTTTGTTTTGTTTTGTTTTGTTTTGTTTTGTTTTGTTTGTTTTGTAGAAGACTATCGTATGAACTCTTAATTCTGTGAAGTAACCCCTAATCCACCACACCTGTAATCTCAAAAATGATATAAAATGCATTTAACAAGAGCTATTTTTCACAAAGTATGAGATCAGGTTTATATCCCTAACCAGAAAAATTATAAAGATGTTTTTCTAGCATAAAATTTCTCTAGTAGTAGCTGTTTTTCCCAGTGAAAATTGATCTAGAAATCTTAAAATCCTACTTATTTTGAGATTAACAGATGAACTCTGCATAGTCAATGTAAGCACCTCAAACATTTCAGACTTCCTGCCATTATCCTTCAGAAACTCATGGTGCAAGGCTTGGATAAATAAACTCTGCTGAATAAAAACCTGTCCCTTATGAAATCTAGTATCTGTTTTCCAGACAACACTACTTGGATTACAAGATTTCTTTTTCAAAGGCAGTTTTAAAAAAAATGTCTTTTTAAGCTGTATAAAATTCTATATATCAATTTTGTAAGTTTATATTAAACTAAAAGTTTTATGATACACTTTTAATATCAGTATATGTGAATATGTATTTGTAGGATAAGGAAAAAAAGGTTAAAATTCATCTTGCTTTTTAAAATTTAATTGATTGTCTACTGAAACATCTGCTACTTGCTGTTTTTCTAGCAGGACATGCTATTGCAACTGTTCAGTTAGGTCTCTGCTGTTTCTGGGGAAAAAGATCTTTTTCCTTTGCTGTGAAGTTCATCCTGCTGTGATTCACAGCATGTAACTCTACATAAGGGAAAGGTGTTGCCAAAATGCCTGTCTGAACAAGATAGTTCAAAGGAGTTGGATAGAAAATTCTGGAATTCACTGAGAAGAACTTCCTCTGCTTTCCAGCCAGAGTTTGTAGGAGCAGGGCAAGAAGTTTAAATACATTTAGGACACAAAAGTTTGATTCCTCTGAAGCCACATAATTTCACATATAATGGAGAAACTGTGGAAATGGGCCTTTCTGTGTCAGTGCCTGACTCCAGTGTACAAACACAGTTGCAGTCTACCCATTAGATACAACATTTTCTTTTTTTTTGTGTGGTAGTTGAATTACTGCTATCATACGTATTGGTTTGATAAAAGTGAGTTCATAGAGCATGTACTGGGTTTGTGTGGCAAGGTTTTGGTAGCAAGGGGGGCTACAGACGTGGTTTCTGTAAGAAGATGCCAGAAGCTTCCCCCATGTCTGACAGAGCCAGTGCCAGACAGCTACAAGGTGGACTGCTGGCCAAGGCTGAGCCTGTCAGCAATGGTGGTAATGCCTCTGTGATAACATGGTTAAGAGAGGGGGAAGAAACCTGTGCAAATGCAGCCAGAGAGAGAAGTGAGAATATGTGAGAGAAACACCTCTGCAGACACCAAGGCCAGTGAAGGAGGGGCTGTGGGATAACAGCCTAGCTTGCCATGAGACAGGAATACAGCTAATTTAGTGCACTTTGTGAGAAAGGGTGAGATGTTTACAACTATGCAATTCTTGTGCTATCTCTGGGGCTGGAGATCTGCTAAGCTGGCAGCCAAATGGCTGAAGGAGGGAGTCTTGTCAAGATGAGACAGTCCTGTTTCACCTAAACCAACAGATGCAAACAGCTCTTAAGGCCAGAGTGTCTGAGTGGATACCTTTGCCTAATTAATGGCAAAAATAATGTTAAAGTTTACCCCCCTGAGAACACGCTAAACATACATGACTATGTTACTCAACTCTCCACCCAAATCATGCTAAACATCACCTAGAAGACAGGGACAGACAGAATTAGGATATAAAAATCACAAAGGGAATACATCTCTTGGGGGAGAGAGGACTGAAAAGTCCAT
>WUAM01010109.1:0-30915 GCA_024336885.1 Actenoides hombroni | reverse complement strand
CCTAATATTCTATGATTCTATGATTCTATGAAAAGACTCTAACCGTAATTTTATTACGCATTCTCGGACTATGTAAATGAATTCTAGGAACTCATTAGTATAAGAATGCCCTTTCTAAGAAATGTAATGTATATGTATGTTTAGTCTGCATATAAACTGTGTACCCAGCTTGTATCGGCACAAACATTTGGAGGAGTGATCCCCTGTGCGTCCGGTGCCGCAAAATAAAGAATGCCTGCTTCATAACTTCGGTTATTGAGTTTTTCACTGCATCAAAACCATTATCATAACTCTCTGCCCATTATTGCATGCATGCATCCATGTGGTAGTGGGCTCTTGTCCTCTGGTGGTCTCTGGGAGGAAGATCGACGTCTTCCTCATCTTTGCACTTTTCACCTTGTTGGTTTTTGTCTTGCCTTACAATCCTATACCTGTTCAGACTTGTTCTGTGGTTTCTTGAACTACATTGCTAAAGACTATATTGTTTTTGTGGTTTCTTGCATAGCTGTTGCTAGGTGGTTCCTGCTGTTTATTCGTCTTATCACTGGCAACCATTGTATCAGGAAGTGCTCTGTAAACATACTTTTATCAAGTTTGTGAAGAATTTACTTGAAAGCCTTAGCAATAACAATATATTTCCCCTTAACAGAGTAAATATGGTTGTCATTGATTATTTGATGATCTCTGCTTGTGAATGATGAAACTGAGAACTTACTAAGTATATACATCACAGGAATCTTAGCATCCTGTACATTGTCCAGAATGATTTTTTTTTTCCAGAGTAAAAAGAGTCACAGCATCACTCTCAACACAAAATATATGGTGTTATTTAAGAACCCATGAGATAAGCTTCAGGCTGTGTCCCTATCCATGCAGATGTATCCTTTCAAGGCCCAGTTGTTTTTAGAAGCATTTCAAGATGATAGGAAGGCACCATAGAGGTACATGGTTGTTGATTTAAACACTTCTACCCCTGAGGCTTTTAGCCTAAGAACTGGCCTTTTCCCACCAGGGTTGCCAACCATTTACATATTGGGGGAAAAAAACCCAAACCAATGTTCATCAACAAACACAGAGGATCCAGCCCAGCCCCCTGTGTTGCTACCAGGGCAGACTTGTGATCATGATGTCCCATTGTCTGAAGAGTAATCTGTCTGTCCTGGAGCTGATGAGACAATTGTCTCCCTGGCAATACTCTGCACTGCTTCTGATCACTTGATAAAGGCCATTTCTGAAATTGCCCTGAATACCTTGAAGGGGAACATTCTGTCAATATTCCACCAGATAGTCATATTGAAAAAGGGGTCAAAATTCAAATTAAATTCATTCATTTTTGGAAAAAATAAAAGTGACTGAAGAGGACTGAGAAGAATCATACACATACATACCACCTAAGAAGAGAAAGATGCCTGAAGCCCAAAGGCTCACACTAAAAAGTTTACTGTTGATAATAAAACATCCATAAAATCCATAAACTTTGTTGTGAAAGCAGGAGACAGGGTGTCTGGTGGAGTTTTACTACTCTTTAAACAAGCAACAACAATGAATGGGTAGTCGTATAGTACGGGCATACTGTGAAACTTATAGCCTTGTAGATAGTGGTTATCTCCGGGAACAGGACAACAGGAAGTCTAGAGGCACCCAAGCATGATGAACAGACAAGAACCGGTTTTGCAGCAAGAATAAGGATTTTAGGCTTTAGGTCACTAAAAGAACACAGTGATGAAGAACAGAATATGAAGTAAATGATCACCAGAGGTCACGAAAGACCCCCGAGGGGAGAGAAGACCCTAACCCTAATTTTATTATGCATGCTCAGACTATGTAAATGAGTTGCAGGAACCCATTAGCGTAAGACTGCCCTTTCCAAGAAATATAATGAATATGTTTGTTTAACCTGCATATAAATTAGGTACCTAGCTTGCATTGCTACGTACATTTGGAGGAGTGATCCCCTGTGTGTGCAGCGCTGCAATAAAGAACACCTGCTTAATAACACTACGTTGTTATTGAGTTTATCTCGGAATCCTTGCCCAGCTGCACCTAGCCTCCCACTTCTGTGAGGAGTGTTAGAAAGCAAGGGGGCTTGGAAACTCCAACCTTTGAATCAATTGACTGTCATGTCTATTTAAGAAAAAATATTGGGGGTGTGGTTAAAGAACACAAACACACAGACCTTCAGTTGGGTTGTAAGTTTTATTTACAGATTACATTTATGAAAAACATTACAAGAGAGACAGATCTGGGTCTTCTGAAACATTTTAAGTAGCTCTGGTCATGGGGAAAGCTCGATATTCATATTTTACAAAGTGAATCATCATCTGGTCATTTTGTACTATATCATTAAAATAAAAAAAAATAATTAAAAGCTGTTCAGTAGATAGTCCCCTGTTATGGTGACGTAAGGAAAAGACACGGTGGTATCCATGTGTCATGGAGAGGGGATGCTGCAGTTCCTTCCTCTAGAAAGCCATGTCCATTGCATATTGTTGTGCTTTAAAAATGACATAATGCTGTTAAGAAACAGTGCTGTTGGGGTAGTCATACCAGTCAAAAACATTCTGAGCAGTTCTTATCTCCTAGTCCAATTCTGTCCTAGCTGTGTTCTCCTCCATCCCTCTGACATCGGCTATGGTAGAGGGAATATATAGGAAGAGCCAACAGATCAATTCATGGCTCTGGGACCGGTGTCATCGACAGGACTTTATGATCATGGCTCAGTATACAAGGCATTGGAGCTGCGAGCACCTAAAGGGATGCACTTGTCCCAGAGGGGGAAAAGGATTCTGGGGCAGGAGTTGGCAGGCACAGAGCTCTCCTGTAAGATCGTTCCCCTTGCCTAACTTGTTTGATCAGCCAATTATCCTTAGTTACTCATTACAAAATGCAAATAATTTCTGGCTTTCTTTAGCCAAGGTCAAACAGAAAAAGGCATCCTTCAAGTCCAGAACAGTAAACCACACCTCACCATTTTTCAATTTGTTCAATAATGTATATGGGTTTGCCACTACAGGATGTAAGTCTTCCACAATCCTATGGATTGCTCTTAAATGCTTCACTAAGTGATAGCTCTTACCATCCAGTTTCTTCACTGGTAAAATTGGAGTATTATATTCAGATTCACATTCCACTAACAGTCCAAATTGTAAAAAGCTGACAATTATTTCTTTTACCCCTTTGCAATCTTCTAATTTCAGAGGATATTGTTTTATTCTAACTGGTTTAGCTCCTGTCTTTAATTCAACTTTTACTGGGGCTGTGTTTTTGGCCCTGACAGGTGTTCCTGATGCCCATACTCCTGGATATACCTGATTTAAAATCTCTGTAATTTCTGGGGGCATCACATTGTTTTTCTCAGCTTGTATCAAAGCCAGACTTAAGACCTCAATCAATTCTTTCTCCTTAATCTTTAAATCCATTTTACCTCTTTTAAAAGATATCTCTGCTTCTGATTGTTCCAGCAAGTCTCGTCCAAGCAGAGATTTTGGGGATCCTGGCATATACAAAAACTTATGTATTTCTATTTGCTTCCCCAGCCAGTATTTAATTGCTTTTAGAAAATAAGCTTTTCCTTGCTGGCCAGTAGCTCTCACTACTGTTACAAAATTTGTATCTACAGGTAATAATTCCTGATTTAATACAGAGTAGGAAGCACCCGTATCCACTGACAGATCAACCTCCTCACCCTGCTTCCCTAGCTTTATTTTAACCAGTGAGTCCACTAGGGTGGACTCCCCAGGTCCCCATCACTCAGTCTCTGCAATTAGAGCTGGTTTACTTCTCTTCAGTTTGGGACATTCCCTTTTCCACTGTCACTGTTCTCCACAATATGCACACTGATCTCACCCTAGCGAGAATTGAAATCTCCCTCAAGCTCCTCCAGGTCTTCCCCTGCCTCTTCCTCTGGGAAGTCTCTGAGATCCCCAACCTTGCTGGTCTAACACTGCGACAGTGACGGTTGCTATAGTTCTCCCCAGTTTCCTCCTTTCACTATTATCTCTATTTCTATACACCCTCCAAGCTTCTTCAATTAACTTTTCCAAATCCCTTACTTCTGGTTCTTTCATCATCTGAAGTTTCTTCCTAATATCCTCAGAAGACTGTCCTAAAAGACAATGACACTAGCTGCTGATGCCCTACATCAGACGAGGGATCTAGGGCAGTATATTTACGCATTGCAGACCTTAATTTATCTAAGAATTCTGTAGGAGTCTCTGCTTAACCTTGTTTCACAGCATACAGAGCTGACCAATTCACTGCTTTAGGTATTGCAGTTTCTAATCCAAATTTTATCCATTTTTGATATTGTTTTAATAGTTGCTATTCCGCATTATCATTTGGATCCCAATTTGGTTCAGTCATATATTGGTCAACCCCTCCTCCCAGAGTTCCTGCAGTAATCTAATCCTGCACCTGAGTTCGGGCTGTTTTCAAAACTAATTGTTTTTCTGTTTCCATCATTGCATCTAACATTATATCTATGTCCTTCCAATCGGGGTCCTGATTCTTAAAATCAGCTCAAGTCTCTTGGCGACCCCTGAGGGGTTGCCCCTATAATTTTTCACTACTTCTTTCCAAGTATCTAAATCATTCATAGAGAAAGATACCTTAATTCTTAAAAGGTCCTTCAGACCCCATTGCCTGCCTCAGGGGTGCTTCTATAACTGGACCTGTTTTGCTACGAGTTTGAGCAGTAACTGGAGTATATCTCCCTGCAGCTCTTGCTTCTTCCCCCTCACCCTCTTCAGAAGAATCTCTAACTTCTTTAGAGGGCAGAGACATAATCCTCCAGCCTTTCTTCATCCCTTTTATCCTGAACTTTTGCTTTAAGACTCTTCTCCCCATTACTTTGTGCCAAATGACATCATCCTTTCCTGGTTCTCTTGTTGCTCTTTTTCTGAAGTTAACACAAAAGGATCTTTTGGTGCTCACTTTGCCACTCCGGATGGTCCCGCAAAGTAAAAAACATATCAGCATACACAACTTCATCCTATTTTCCTTCCTTTCTCAAAAACAGCATTAGTTGCAGTAAGGTATTATACTTCAAAGTCCCGTTACAAGGCCATTTTTCATCATCCCCTAATTTATACATTGGCCACCACTGGTTGCAATACTTTATTAAAGTTTTCTTATCTGTGTTTCCACCTGGTGGACCCCCCAATTTCTTTCCAATGATCTAATACACATCCTAATGGACTCTTTTTCAAAATACCTCCACTCTGATGGCCAACCATTCTATTGTACATAGAACTTCCACACAAGGGGTCACTGAATTAAACTTGATACAACAAAAAAATTACAATAGCTACCAACAATATACCACAAACAAAACAGTATAACACCAAAGTCATCAAGTAGCAACATCCAAAGTTTCCCAAAAGTATTTCCCAGTATATCCAAAACCAAAATATACCAAAAATCCCAAAACAAAATATACCAGAAAGGTGCTAGCAATCTGGTATATGCTATCCTGTGGAAGCTTTCACCGTGCGACTTATGGATAGTCCCAAATGGACCGGTCTCCCAAAATCCCAAATCAAAGAATACCTTTATCAGATGATCCTTGTCTGTTCCCGCAGCGATTGGATTGAGGCAAGGAGTCCCTCTGGAAAATCTTTGGAGGAGTATTCCAGAGAATGCTCTCCATTTATCAGACTGTGAGCTCTTAATTTTTAAAATATTATATATTGTTCAGCGGTTTGGAGGAAAAAAATTCTACTAACTAAGGACCAAGGAATAAATTACAGTAGATATAGCTTAGGACATATGAGCTCTCTACTAGAAAGACACTGGCACAAGCCCAAACAACAAGAATAAAAGCTTCTGAAAATATTTCATCCCCATGGCACCACATCATTCCCTTGTGCTGTATCCATTCATACAAGAAATATTAAACAGTTAGAGCTAGTCCATGTATCAACGGCTTTAAAATAACTTTCTGAATTATGTCTCAGCAACATAACAAATCACATTATCAATTAGCTTTTATAACAGAAATGACATTTCATAATATATTTGAGCATGAAAAGAATTGGTCAGCTTAAATTTATGTAATCTAAAAAATGTGAGGAGAAAAAAAAAAATCCTGGTGAATTTATTGATAATATTCTAACACAAGAACATAATTTGAGTGGTAGATGGCTGTCCAAGAAAACTGTGTAGTTCAAAATGGTCTGCAGGGAAGAACTGCAGCAAGTTTGCTACAAAAATTAATTAAAAAAAAAAATAGATAAAAGAGAGAAGCTCTGTCATTGTTCCCTGGTGTATCTGCTCTAAAATTAAACTGCCATAAGCAATTGTTCAAGGGTTTCTCATCACACATGCTCCTCTCTCCGATGCTGGGATAGCTGGTCTGCTCAGTATATCGGTGTGCCCACTTTGTAAAGGGATGTGGTTGAGCGGATCCCAAAACTTAGCAGCTGATGGCTGCAGATATTTGAGGGCAGGGTAATTAGAGCAGGTTTGAGATTGTTGTAGAAAGACATTCCTAGGACTTTTTAAGCCCATTTGTCTGAATTCAAACACTCATTTAATGACTTTACAACCTGCTAAGCCTTCTGACCCCTGGTTTGCCATCCTGTCTGACCTAAAAGCTAGCCAGGAGTGGGATGTCAGAGGGAAGCCAAGCATCCTACATGAATACAAATCCCTTCCTCTCTGTCCTGTGGGTGAAGGACCACCTCAATGGCTGTAAAGCCACAAGAAAGAGTTTTTAAAGTACCTCTCAGGTATTAATTCGTGCCTCCAACTGAAGCATCTCTATGTGGATACAGTATCAGACGGATACTAGCAAGGATTTGAAGAATGTGGTCAAGTTAAAACTGAAGGAGTGTTTCTGTGCCCTGAAATATTTGTCAGTCTGTGAAGATCTGACTCCTTACTCAGGTAATGAATAGGTAAGAGTATTTCTCTGCCAGTGAGAGCAGAACATGAGCAATCTTTCATGAACCTAGTAGGTACCATTTTCAAAAGCTGTAGGCACGAAGGTCTTCATTTCGGTATAAGAAGAGAAGAAACAATTTTAATAAATTGCAATTTTCTACAGGGTTGCTTAAGACCTATAGTACAAGGAATAACTGTAGATAATTTAATCCCATTTTTACCAAAATGAAGTATATATTAACAATGCTGCTGGTATGTAAAAGATCAATTACAATATTCCCTGAAATCTGAATCTTGCTATATATTATTATATATATGTATATATTTAAACATGTTAAAATAAACATTGTACTCACAGTAGCACATCTATCATGCAATGTATTCTTCCCCTGTCAAGACAGTATACATACACTAAGTCAGGGTTAAGTTCAATACAGTTGAAGCCAACGAAATAAAGATCCCTTTAGAAGTAAAGCCCTGTATCTTAGACTAAGAAGATACAAGAACTTAAAAGGAAAAGAACGCTCAATAATCATAATCTTAAGCCTCAGTGTTTTGTGTCACCTTCAGCAAATGAAGGTGCTGATAGTGGAAATTGTATTAATTTGACAAGTTTTCTGAAAATTTTCAAATGTACCATCCCCCTTTTCACTTAGCTTTTCAGTTTGGTGGCCATGTCCATTACTATGAGAAATATTTAGGGAGCTATTTCTTTATCATTAAATTACTTCTGTGATTTGTTTTTCCTTATTTCATATAGTGCTTCAGACTGACACATGATGGCAGAAGAGGATGAAAATTGGTGAGATGAAACTGAAAGCAAGATCCGTACTGAGCTCGAGCACTACATTCTTTCCTAGAGCTGAGTGACTGATCCCATTTCTCGATGGTGTCCTGCTTGACGTTTTCCTTTTGAAATTGTTAGGAGAAACTAGATGTCCACAAAGATGAACAGGTTTTCCAGAAATCTCCAACAGGGCTGCACTAATTAGGAATTTGTGCTTATTTTCTGACTGTACATCTGAAGAACATATACATGTTCTGTATATATCTATATATAATATTCTGTATTTCCCTCTAGCCTTTTTGATGACTTAATTTATCTAGGGGAAGGAAAGGCACTGTCTCAAGACAAGTTTCCTACCAGAATGGATTATTCAGACTTCTGGGCCTACTGTACCCCTATTCAACAATTCAATAATTCAAGAGTTTACATAACTTCTCCATGCTACAGGTGCACTGAGGTAAGCTACGGATAGGAGCACTAAAGTAAACTGAATCAAATCAGTCCATTATTGTCTAAAAGACTTTTTAATTTTGAGGATTTTTTCTTAATTTTGCAAAAGTATGTCAATTGTGTAAGAAGTCAATAGCAGCTACAACGCAGGAAGAGTTGCAGCGGAAAAAACCCAAACTGGGTTTTTCAAAAGTGCAGCTAGTAATTTTCCTGGACAATCATAAGCTATACTGTCCTGGTTTGAGTGAGAACAGAACTAATTCTGTTCAGTGATTTTACTTTTCAGCTCAGTTCTTCTAATTAACTCCCTTATTCCTTTTCTCTTCCCCTTTGGGGAGGGAGGGGGGGTTAACAGAGAGCATCTGTTATAGGTCTAAGGGGCCGCCCTGACTCTAAACCATGACAGAAGTCAGGACTTTACAAGATGCAAAGGTGATTGTGCAGGGAGTAAAGGTGCCATGGGCTGCTAGATAGTGTAGAATTGTTGATAGCATGTATTACTAATAAACAGAGAGGGAGAGTGAGTGGGTTTGTGGTGCTTAGCTGCCAGCCAGGATTAAACCACGACAGTCCTTTTTGGTGCCAAACGGGGGGCTCAAAGAGCTCAAGATAACAACAGAATTGATTAGAATGTGCTAGATTGAATTTATAGCTGCTATTGCTGTTTAGCTATTAATCATCAGGCTCCTGTGCTTGCCTTACAGTATGTTAGAGTCTAGTGCTTGTTAGTGGTTGGTTTTTGATTTCACTGCTGTACTGATGATCAGTTCACTCTGATGTGCCTGGGAACATTTTGAGAACAGCAATAGCTCGCATGTTTGTTGTGGGATTCAGTCTGGATGGGATGGCAGTGGCAAAGAGTATCAGAATGCAGCCCACTTAGTCAACAAGGGAAAGGCTGTGGATGTTGTCTACCTGGACTTTAGTAAGGCCTTTGACACCATTTCTCACAGCATTCTCCTGGAGAAACTGGCTGCTCATGGCTTGGATGGGTGTACTCTTCACTGGATAAAAAAAAAAATGGCTGGATGTCTGGGAGCAAAGAGTGGTGGTGGAGTTAAATCCAATTGGCAGCTGGTCACAAGTGGTGTTCCTGAGGGTTCAGTATTGGGGCCAGTTCTGATTAATATCTTGGGGAAGACTTCGGTCTCTACAACTACCTGAAAGGAGGTTGTAGAGAGGTGGGCACCTGTCTTTTCTCCCAAGTAACAAGCAATAGGAGAAGAGGAAATGGCCTCAAGTTGCACCAGGGAAGGTTTAGGTTGGGTATTAGGAAAAATTTCTTCACTGAAAGAGTTATCAAGCACTGGAACAGGCTACTCAGGGAAGCGGGTGAATCATCATCACTGGACATGTTTAAAAGTCATTTAGATATGGTGCTTCAGGTCATGGTTTAGCAGTGGACTTGGTAGAGTTAGGTTAATGGTTGGACTTGATGATCTTAAGGGTTTTTTCCAACCTAAATGATTCTATGATTCTATGAAACATGAAATGTGAGAAATCAGCCCTTTGAAAGTTAGATCACTCTTTAAGACCCTTGCAAACAGAGCTTAGAAGATGAAACAAGCAGTTCTGTGATGAGCTGCAGATGTTTTTAACCCAAAAAAGAAGCACTTTTCACTAGGAAGCATTCTTTAGAAAGAACAAAAATATCCACACTGCGACTACTTAAAGAAATAGGAGACCTTCTAAAGTTTCAGAGACCTGACTCAGTCCTGAAGAGAAGGAAAATTTATTTTTGAAAAATTAGAAAAACAAGAGTACTAAAAAGATTGAATGAGACCTAGCTTTCTGTGAAAATGAGAAAAAGGATAAAATTTCTAAAATCTGTTCCAAATCATAAGAAAGAGAACAGATTCCCTACAATTTCTTGAATGAATCCTCAAATTGATAAGGGAATAACTGGAAAATTTAATTTCTAGGAAAGTGGTTTTGCTAGCAGCTATAAAGCACTGAATTATTCAGCCACAACATATCAACACTGGAGAGGAGTAAAAGAGGCAGACCTCTGAATAGATAGAACATGAGAACAAAACCAAAAACCAATCAGATCCAAATATCCATCCAATACGCAAAAATGATTGTTTGAACAGAGACTAGTACTTCTTCTTTTTGATTCTAAATAATGTTATGTTATGTTATGTTATGTTATGTTATGTTATGTTATGTTATGTTATGTTATGTTATACTACACTGAGGCTAGGAACGGTATATGTGCCTGATAGCCCAAGTATTCAACCAAGGGATGGAGTAGTGGAAACTACAAAAGTATTTGGAGTACACTCCCAATTTAAAGAAAATCCACAACAGGAGGGAGTGGAAGGGGGAAGATACGTGTCAGTCAAGTATCCTCATTCATGCTATACAGTATTCTCTACTAAGGTAATGTCTTGTTAAAATTATCAAGCAGAAAGGTACTCAGTATATTACAGACCTCTTCAGTAAAGTTATGCCACTAATAAAACAGGTTTGAAGAAGCAGTTTTCAGAGATTCCAGCAAAGGAAACTTATTAGAGGAGACTCACAGAAACAGAGGATAAGCAAAGACACCCCTCCTCAAAGGAGTGTCTTTATCATTAGTGTATATGCAAGTCAGGAATATTTTGGGCTACATGAGGCATACCTCTTAAAAATGCATTTCTTTTCAGTCTGCCATCCAGAGATCTGAAAAGACAGAAAAATAATCTGAAAGTTAGCATTCAAAACTCCTTAAAATCCAGACACCACAGAGAAATTTTAAATTACTAAGCTCATTGGATTGGGCATGTCTGAGCTGGAGTTAATTTTCCCCATAGCAGCCCTCCCAGTGCTGTGCTTTGCCCTGAGAGCTGGAAAGGTGCTGATAACACCCCCGTGTTGTGGCTACTGCTGGGCAGGGCTCGCACGGCACCAAGGCTGGTTTTCAACATTCCCACTGCAGTGGGATGGGGTGGACAAGATCTTGGGAGGGGACACGACTGGGACAGCTGACCCAAACTGACCAAAGAGAGAAGGAAGACATTTTTTACAATGAAGATGGTGAAACACTGTCCCAGGTTCCCAGAGAGGTGGTGGCTGCCCCATCCCTGGCACCATTCCAGGTGAGGTTGGATGGGGCTCTGAGCAACCTGCTCTATGACCCTGCTGGATGGAGCAGGGGGGTGGCACCAGATCATCTCCAGAGGTCCCTTCCAACCCCCACCATGCTGAGATGCTGGGATTCTGTGAGTGGCCACGTTAAGGCTGAACTAACCATGTTTGTTAGCTTCTATAGCTCCTTCTATGGCTCCAAAACGTACAGGACAGTCCTGTTGACCCTACTGCAGTGGAAAGTCCTTGAACTGAAAATTGTTAGGGGCTGGGCAACTATTTAGGGAAAATGTCTCATGTGCCTGCTCTGCTCTTGTGTTCTCCCCTAGGCATTCAACTTCTGACCTGAGACAGAATACCGAGCTACCCAGACCTTTGTCTGACCCAGTAGGTCTGCTTTTATTTTCTTAAATATTCTTGAATTCTGGTAGAAAAAGGCTCTTCACCCAGAGGGTGATCGTTCACTGGAACAGGCTTCTCGGGGAGGTGGTCACAGCACCAAGCCTGTCAGGGTTTGAGGAGCATCTGGATGATGCTCTTCACTGTGTAGTTTAGCTTTAGGAGCAGGCAGTTTGTCTGGGTGATCCTGATGGGTCCCTTCCAACTCGATTCTATGATTCTGTGCCCACTCCCAGTGTTGGGCAAAAGGGGGTGTCAGGATCACACGGTTGTGTGGTGAGAAAGAAGAGAAGGCGGCTGCCCTTCCAGCAGCAGCCTTCAACTGTATTAGCTTCATCTGCTCACAGTAGTGTAGGAGAACCTTGGTGTGGTGTATTTTACTTCGTGTTTGCTCAGACTAGAAGTGGGGCTTCTCCAGATGATGACAGAGATCTCTGCCAACAAAAAGGGTGACTTACCCCTTTCCGTTGGCTGTTCCCAGCGTTTGGTCTCTGTCCCCACCCATCATATGCCCTGGCCAAACCCATTTGTTATGCCAATGCTGGAAATAGTTCATTTTCTGTGGAATTGGTGAGCTAAATGGGCTCACTGAGAGGTTGAGTAGTGCCAGACCCTGGGCAAAGCCCCGGAAAGCAGCGCCCGGGTGCGTGGTGTCAGCTAGACAGAGCAGCTCGGCGATTTCAAGCAGCTTCAGCCTGCGTGCACAGCTCAGCTCAGGTGACAGGCAATAACTTCTGCAGCTCTTTAAACTCAATTACTTTGATCCATGTGGCCGTAGAACGGCCAAAATCGCAATTCCCAATGGATCTTTTGCTATATTGAAACCTATCTCTTTTATGAGTAGTGTCACTAAAATTTTTAAAGACCCAGCTTGATTATTATATTATTTTTATTGCATTAAAATAAATGGGCAGTGTCTTAATACCGAGCATTTGTCAAAGCCCGGTCGTCCACAGCAGTGCTACGGGCGCAGAAGAGCAAAGCTCCTGAGGTGTCTAATTCTACCTTACCTGTGTTTTAACTTCAGAGTGGTTCCTTTTCCCAAGACAGCTGCTTCTAAGCAGGGCTGCTGTTCAGGCAGAGGGAAACTGGCTGTGAAGTTGGTCCCAGATAATCAGGAGAGCTCTCAGAAGCCTGCGCTGAAGCGGTGTTGGGGTGAGTGCCACAGGCAGGGGTCAACGGCTGCTCCGACAGCAGAGAGCTGGATCCCAGCAGGGGCTGAGATCAGAGATTCAGCCTCACAGACCCAGGCAGCAGGGAGCCCCAATGTCCCCACAAGAGTTTCCAAGTGGCAGCAGCTGCTCCAGTGCCCTGCGGGACCGGTAATCCCAGCAATCCTTGTCCAGGGTTGCCGTACCTCACAGCTTGCTGGTGAAGTTTTTGCTGTACTTCCACTGTGTTTATTTTTTTGCCTCAGTTGCCTTCTTGATCTGATGTAACGGAGGCTGCTGGAAAAGAACTGGATGTTCAGATCAGATGTCCTCTAGGAGACCTGGAATGTCTTGTGGTGCTGCTCTTCACTAGTGTAAGGGGGGGTTGGGAGCGCGTGGGGGAGAAGGGTGCTGTGAGCTGGTGTGGTGCTGTGATGAGCTGTGCTCTCATCGGGCTGCAGCCTGTGAGGCAGGTATGTGTTAAACACCTTGCCTTAGAGAAAAGCAGAGCCTTGACATGGTTGGGTTGTGAGGTGAATTGGTGTGTACCCAGCCTGCTGTTCTTCTGCAGGAAAAAGGGTTCATTGTGGCCCATGTGTGCTACTGGGTCAGTGTCTCCTCAGCCTTCTGAGAGCCAATCAAACTGTGCCGTGTTCTGAGATAACCCACGGCTTGCTCGGGGTGCCAGTGTCCCTGCTGGGTCCTGGCTGTGAGGGGCAATGGTGGGAGGATAACCCACAGCTGGCTCGGGGTGCCAGTGTCCCTGCTGGGTCCTGGCTTTGAAGGGCAATGGTGGGAGGATAACCCACGGCTGGCTCGGGGTGCCGGTGTCCCTGCTGGGTCCTGGCTGTGAAGGGCAATGGTGGGAGGCTCTGCCAGCCCCTGGGGGAGATGTTCCAGACAGGATGCTCCCAGAGGGGTCAGGAAGCATTGCTGAGCTTCAAAGGGATCCCTGCTGGATTAACCTGGGATGTCTCCCTTAGCAGCCTCAGGGTGGGTGAGGGAAGCAGCCAGGCAGCTCCTGCAGCCTCAGAGTGTTCAAGACAGGTGAAAACCTTCAAGAACTGAAACTATAAGAATAGCTTCTGACTCCTCCACCTGTTTTTCTGCTGTGTGCATGAGTCCATGGAGAGGAGCTGATTTAGGGAGTAGCTCAAATACCAACCCCAGCCTGGCCATGGCTGCCTTAGTCCCAACAGTTTCAACCACAGTTCAGCCTCAGCTCCATCGTTGAAAGTGTTGAAGCCCAGGCTGGATGGGGCTCTGAGCACCCTGCTCTAGTGGGAGGTGTCCCTGCCCATGGCAGGGATGCCATCACCCACAATGATCCCAAGGGATTGGCAATTGACTATTATAGATTTAAAGGACTGGTTTTTTACTATCCTGTTAGACCCTGAGGATGCTCCAAAATTTGCATTTTCAGTTCCATATATCAATATGAGTGAACCTGCCTAGCAATATCATTGGGTAATCTTGCCACAAGGTGTGAAAAACAGCCTGACCATATGCCAATGGTCTGTTGCAAAAATTTTAACCCCTTTACGGAAACAGGTCCCCAGTGCTGTTGTCTGTCACTATATGGATGACATTCTAATTGCTGCTGAGAATTCTTGAGTCATGCAAAAGGCGCTCGCACTAACAACCCGGGCTATTCACAATGCCAGGTTACAGATTGCACCAGAAAAAGTGCAAGAAAAATCAACATGTCAATATCTGGAGTGGAGAATAACTGAACAAACTATAGTCCCTCGGCATATAAAGATTGGGATGCAAGTTAAAAACCTCAATGATTTGCAAAAATTACTGGGATCAATCAATTGGGTCAGGCCCTTACTGGGGGTCTCAAACCAAGACTTACATCTTTTATTTTCCCTTCTAAAGGGAGACCCAAACTTGTCATCGCCTAGAGTAATAACCTGTGAGGCCTAAGAAGCATTAAATAAAGTATCCCGTGCCATCACTATAAGGCAGGAAGCACGATATGCTCCAGAGCTGCCATTTCTTCTTATTATTCTTAATAGGGCATATCCACCCCATGCTTTGCTTTTTCAATAGGACACGGCATTAAGGGACCCACTTCCAATTATTGAGTGGATTTTCTTGCCCCATCAGCTACCAAAAAGAGTAGCCACAAGGCCCAAAATGTTTGCAACCCTTATTTTGAAGAGGTGACTATGCCTGATACTGCTAGCTAGGAAAGACCCAGATCATGTTATCCTTCCAGTATCTACCCAGATGTTGCAATGGCTGATGCAGAGTTCGTTAGATTTTCAGGCTGCGCTTGTAGATTATGCAGGACAGGTGGGCCTTCACCCTCCGGTTCATAAGTTATTTCAGGATGAATTCTGCTTGTATGAAATCCCTAAATGTAGCCGTATGCCTCTTAATGCTCTTACAGTCTTTACAGATGGGTCTGGACGAAGGGGACACTCAGTGATTGTTTGTCGTGACCCACATTCCGGACGTTGGGAATCAGATATTGCACAAGTGTCTGGGTCTCCACAGGTTGTCGAGCTGTCTGCAGTCATCTGTGTGTTTCACAAATGGTCAGACTCCCATCAATGTCGTCGTTGACTTGGCATATGTGGCAGGCCTTGTAGGCTGCTTAGAAGCTGCATATCTCTGAGAAGTACCTAATCCACAATTGTTTAATTTGTTAAGACAACTGTTGTATCTCCTTAACCACAGACATTTTATTGTCCATATTCGCTCCTATACCACCTTACCGGGTCCCTTGGTGGAAGGGAATAGGTGTGCGGATTTTCTGACCTTAGTCACACAGGTGGTCCCCAATTGTTTTGAACAGGCACGCATCTCATGTAACTTTTATCATCAAAATGCTAAGGCTTTACAAAAAATGTTTTCTATCACCCTGCTACAAGCGCAGGCTATAATTGCCACCTGTTCAGACTGTCAGGCCTGTCTACCTGGAACACCTATGTCTGAAGTCAATTCCTGAGGCCTGACGTCTCTGGAATTGTGGCAGACAGATGTGATGCATGTTACGGAATTTGGTCGCTTAAAATATGTTCATGTGTCAGTAGATACCTTTTCTGGTGCTCTTTTTGCCTCCTGTCACGCTGGTGAAAAATCCAGGGATGTTATAAAGCAATTTTTGTCAGCCTTCGCAACACTGGGAGTGCCGGCATAGATCAAAACAGATAATGGTCCAGCATATATTGCATAAAATAAGCTGAAATTTTTTCAGGATTGGGGTGTCTGCCATAGTACAGGCATCCTGCACTCCCCTACGGGCCAGGCCATTGTTGAACGCTCACATGGCACCTTGAAGCGCATGCTACAACAACAAAAAGGGGGAGCAGGGCACCTGAGCCCTCAGGAATGTATAGCTAAGGCCAGATATGTTATTAATTTTCTGAATTTCTCAGATGATCAAGGCCCACCCATAAACCGACATTTTTTATCCATATCACCAGATAAACAATCAGTCAATGGCAAAGCCTTGGTGTGCATCAGGAATTTGGAGACAGGATGATTAGAAGGATCGTTGCCACTAATAACATGGGGTCGAGGCTATGCTTGTGTTTCCACAGGTACAGGACAGGTACGATGGGTTCCAGCACGAATGGTAAAACCTTATCTGAAAGCTTCATCGTCTGCTGTGGTCTCCTCGGAATAGTGACACCAATATGGGTACCATTGCAACCGAATAGGAACTTCTGGGGTCTGTGCAAATGGATTAGTGTCTGTTTTTTAATTAGTTTGGTAGAATTCAGTCAATGAGTTGGTTAGTTAATGATGAGGAAAGGGAAGGAGAGGAAGGGGCTTGCATGTGTGGCAAGCTCGCCTACGTCCTGCAGCTCCCTCAGGGTTGCCAGAGGAGCGTCCGGAGAAGAAACCCCAATACTACTGGGGAAGACTCTCCAAGCGTCAACCCCATAGGGACCCCCTCCAGACCTATGGACCCCCCCTGACACCCCACAGGGACCCCTGACCCTAGAGAGCCCCCAGCCCTATAGGAACCCCAATATTGGCTTCTATTTTGGGGGAGACTGGGGTAAATTTGGTCGCTGTTCTGGGGTAGAATTGCACAACTTTGACCTACATTTTGGGGGGGACTAATGCAAATTCGGGACTTGGGGGGGGAGAGGTGAGGGCATCAGTCCGAGAGGCACGGAAACCACAGTGGCTGCTGTGCTGATCATACAGCTCTATCACATCTCTTGGGGACACAAAACGCTTGTGGAGCTCAGGAGGTTCACAGCACATGTGGTGTGCAGGGGGTTCTCCTCACTTCTGGTGCTCTACGTACTGTCCACGCTTGCGGTGCTCTCGCTGCTCACTCGAGTAGGAGCAACGGGAACACTGATCTGGCCTGTGCACTACTGCTCGTCTTGCAGCACATTTGCCATGGCCGGGAAGTTCTCTCATGCCCAGTGCTGGTGGCTGGAGGCACCCTCCCACCCTTTGGGTGCAACCCAACAAAACTCAGAAGGCCAGAAGGGGATCACGGGTCGGAGTGCAGCTGCTGGAGCAGTCGCTCCTTTGAGGGAGATGGACAATACCCATTCCCGCAGCAGGCAGTGCCACCCAGGAGTCTGTGTCGCCTTGGGCCAGCTCCTGCACTCCACGGGTACAGAGCTGGGGCCTTTTCAAGAGGCACTTGATCCTTGCTCTCCCCTCCTGCCTTCTCTTCAGCATGAGCGCCGCGTGCAGCCACTCCCAGGTTCTGGGACGTGTCTCCCACTGAGGGACCCCAGCAAGACTGCCCTGTACCTGAGTCTGCTCAAAACTGTTGATGTAAATGGCCGCGGTGGTTTTCTCTGGTCTGTGACAGCGCTGCCAAAAAGCAGAGACGGCACGTAAAGCCTCAGCACAGCTCAGGCACAGAGGATGCAGGAGCACAGGGAGGTTTCTTCTAAGCCCCAGCCTAGTCTGGGCGTCCGGGCATCGCTCTGGACCTCAGCTCGTGGGAGGGAACCCGCTCGGTGCTGCTCCCATGTCTTGGGCCTCTAGACTCAAAGTAAGCTCTGGGATGCAGCTACTGTGGGGGGGACATTGGATTACAAGCCTCATTTCCCACCATCTGTACAGCCTCCCGGTCTGTGTCTTGAGAAAGATACCAGGTGGAGGAGCTTGTGTTTTGGTGGTGGTCAGAGCCAGACCTACGAACAAAGGCTGAGTTAAACTCGTAGTGCCTGTACAAGATCAAGAGTCTGCATGTCAGACATCAAACAGCAGCAAGAACTCCAGGGCCCGTAACAAAGGGACATTTAAGTATTCCTGAGCAGTATCTTAAGAGTATTGCAACAGAACTTGCAGTCCAGGTATCCTTTGCTGGACTACCTTCATTATACTGCTAAAAGTCACACCCACAGGTCAGAAAGACCCTTGGCCAGGTGAACACCCTTCCTCTGAGCACACGCTGTAGGCAGTAGAACGACACAGCAGAAATTAGAGCTAAATGTGTGACCAGTTGTTGTAGAGAGGAGGGCACTGCTCTGTGCTTTGCGTGTACAAATGCAGCAGGAATGCTGCAATGGGATCTGTCCTGGAATCCAGCCAGGAACCTGGATCACCTTCACCAGTGGGCATCACTGCAGAGAAGCACAGGAGTGAACATCTCCCGTGATACTGTTCCTCAAGATACTTTCTCAGAGGACTCCCTGGAGCTCCCACCAGCTCTACCCTCAACCCCAAGAAGCCCCTGAGGCTTGGCAGCCAGCACCATGACCAGCTCCTGCTCCCAGAGCTCAGCAGCAGCTTTGCAAGGCCCAGCACCACAGGGATCGTCACTGAGCGTGAGCTGCTCCCTCTCTGCTCTTCTCCATGTCTCACATCGGCCACGGAAGGAGCAACTTGCATTTCACAGGGGAAGATGATGAGCAGGGAGATGCTCATAGAATTCTCTGACATCATCGAGTCCATGTGCTGAGCTAACTCTGCCAACACTAATGCAGGCCACAGACAACACATTTATTCTTTTTCCAGCATAAAACTGGGTGGTTTATTTTCAAGGTCTGGATGGCTGGGCCAGTGGGGCTGGTGGACGTGGGGGCCGTACTGGTGTGGGCTGGGAGGTGCTGTGCTCCTCCTCTGTGTATCGGGCAGCCGGGGATGGGCTGGGAGGGGCTGGGGGGCGTGGGGGCTTTGGAGAGGGTGAGCGCTCTGGATATTTGGGCTTGAGCAGCGGCTGCTGGTCTTGGTGCCAGCTCTCCGACTGCTGGTTCCCACGCTCACAGTATTGGTTCCATCTCTCCAGGTTTTTCAAGAGGTCTGCGTTCTGGGTTTGCCTGTCCATGCGCGACGGGTCGTCGCTGGATTTCTGCTGGCCTCTTGCAGCTGCAGCAGCTTTCTTTTTCCTGTGGAAAGGAGGAGACAATGAGACCCTCATCTGCAGACGGGAGAGTTTTGGCCAAGCACAAACTGGACACTCGAGGGCAGCCTGGCTTGAAATGCTCTGTGCTTATGAGCAGCCACCGAAGGAAGCAGTGAGGGAAAAAATCCCCAACAACTCACTGGTTTTTGCTAATCTTCCATCGGATCACGAGGTAGCACAACAGTAGTGCAAGTGGCAGCAAAACCACGGTGACTGCTGTGCGGATCATACAGCTCCGTCGCACATCTTGGGGACAGGCAACGCTTGTGGAGCCCCAGGTGTTCCCAGCTCTTGCGGTGTCTGGGGGACTCTCAGCACTATTTGCCCACTGGGTTCTGTCCACACTTGTGGTGGTGCTCTCGCTGACCACATCTGGAGGAGCAATGGGAACGTTAGTGCGTGCCGTGCAACACTGCACGCTTGCCATGGCCAGGAAGTTCTTTGTTGCCCCGTGCTGGTGGCTGCAGTCACGCTCCCACCCAGCAAACTTCAGAAGGCCAGGAGGAGAGTCTGGGTTGGAGCGCAGCTGCTGGAGCAGTTGCTCCTTCGAGGCAGATGGACAAAACCCATCCCTGCAGCAGGCAGTGCCAGAAAGGTAGGATTCTCAGAGAATATTGTGAGAAGCAGAGAAAATCCCTCTGCTAGCAGCTTTTTAGCATCCACAAGAATGAAGTAAGCATTTGAAGTCCCCTTCTCATGCACACTGACACTTTTCCCCAAAGAGATTTATGTCTGTTGTTAATGGAATAAGTTTTATCTTTGTAGTGTCATGCACTGTTGCACCCAGCAGAGTGCTCGTGGTATTCTCTTGGATCATCTCAGGAGTCATCTTTGATTATACTTCACATTGAGAGTGATGATACTTGGTCTGGGAGCTGAGCAACCTGGTGTTGGCCTGACATAGGCAAATCTCATGGCTTGGCTTTTTGTGTTGTAATGAGCTGGAGCACAGTTGGCATCTCATTTTGCATGATCTACTCTAGTTTTGTCCTTCTTTGGCAGGGCAGTTGGACTTGATGATCTTCGGAGGTGCCTTTCAACCCCTAACATTCTGTGATTCTGTGATAGTGTCCCAGAGACCTAATCTTCACAAGGATGATGGGAAAAATGACATGCCGACTCCTAATGTCATTAGGATCAAACACTATTCCTTGATTCAGAGGTGTAAATCCAGTGAACCAAGGCCAGCTTTAGAGAAGTCCTGCAGCAGTGTTTGTCTTGGAGGGCACAAGTGGGAGGAGGTTGGTCCTTTAGAGACAAGAAGTCAGCATGAGGAGGTGTTTACAGGTCTGATGATCGTACTCCCTTCCCCGACATCCAGATACAGCTTTAGGTTGTGAGTTTATAAAACCTTGGAACAGTTCTCAGGCAGGAGCTTGTAAAAGTCCTTGGGCAACATGATGGACATCTCTCCTACCACAGATGGGTGTTTTGCTATGCTGGCTGTTGCCACAGCTGTACTTTGGGCAGTATTGCTTTTATGGGCTTTGTGATTTATGGCCGTGCCAGTTCTTTAATAATTCAGTTGGCCTTCCCTTCAGCCCTGTATGATAGATAGTAACATAAAAGGTGACTATCTGTTCTAATTATGGAGTCTCAAACCTAATTATGGAGTTAAATATGATTCCATAATCTACTCTTAATGTCTCTATGTTGAGAAGACAGATACATGTGTGTAATGTGCATACTTACATGCCTCCATAATTATGGATATGCTTGGGCTGTCATTTATTTGTCTCCTTGGGGGGGAAGCTTGAAGCCTCATCTGGCTGTGAGAGATCTTCAGGTTATCTTGTCTTTTCCCTTCCAATGTGTCTTTTCCTGGCTTCCTTTGCTAGGCTTGGGCATGCCAAGGTAGAGCCATCAGTCAGAGTTACTCAGTCATGCTGGTGGAGGTGCAGAGGACTGGTAGAACTTAGATTCAAGGCAATCTGATGGAAATGAATGAAGATTGCATTCTGCTTGTTCTGGTAACTACCATTAATCCTCGCTTCTTGTTTTCATGTGGATAGACCACACTTGAGCTTGCATCCTTACCTTTCAGAGAAAGACCTTGCATAACCCATGCAAAATCAGAGGCAGAGGAGGAAGGGTTAGAACAAAAGCAGTGTTGGATGCAGGGGGTCCACATAGAGAGGAATCACCTTCTGTGTAAGCCCCTGTGCATTTATTTTACCCTATCAATGAATCACGTCATAGTTATTATAGATAATCTGTGGATTATAGGCATTCGCATATGGTCATTCCACTCACAATTATTCTTATCAGTTAAGGATCTCATATTGCATGGGTTGTATATCCACGTCTGTTTTATACATGCCTACACCTGGGTATATCTTATAGATGGCAATTTTAGCAGTGTGTTTAAGATTATCATGCAAGTAGAGAGACTGATTTGCCTAGCAGTGGAGATAGAGACCAGAAAAAATACATCATAGAAGAACAGAATGTCTGGGGTTGGAAGGACCTCTGGAGATTGTCCAGTCTACCATGCTGATCAGAGCAGGGTCACCTAGGGCAGGATGCTTAGGGCTGTGTCTGGTCGGAATTTGGACATCACCAGGCTGTCTCTGATTCTTTATTAAGAGATGACGTTCATTTGTTTTGATTGAAGGGGAAGTCCTTCTGCCTTGTTTCTGTCCTGATTGATGCAAGGTGGGTAAAAGGGAGAGAGGGTATTTCCCGTGGGGTCTATAGTGTGGATGGAAAATAGCTGTCACAGTCATTTTTCCAGCTCCTTGCCAAAGCTGGGTTGTTCTTTCAGAGTATCATGGCCACAGGAAGTAACTACAGCTGTGGTCCAAAGATGCGATAAATCTAGCTCCAGGGCTCTGAGCGGCAGATTAAATACACTAGTGGTGCATGATACTAATCCAGTATAAACTCATTCTTTTGGTTCAAATTTGTTCAAAAAATTTAGCAGTCACTTATTTTTATCCCATTAGACTTTGTATTGCATTGTACTGTCACTTGTGTGCATCACACTGGCTTTATAGCTCACAGGTTTTACTCATCCTCTGGAACTTCCTTTAAGGTGGCATGAAGAAAGTCTTAACCCTCATCTTGTGTGTGGTGGTCCATTTGATAGAAGTGTGATCAGATGCCTGTTCCTGATCTTCATCAAACTTGTGCTGCTGGTGATCTGGCAGTGCACGGATCATGACCAAAACCACACTTGAAATTCCTATTTTTTTTTTAAAGCGATAATGAAGAAATAGGTTGGAGCTTTTTTTTTTTTTTTTTTTTTTTTTTTGTATTCTTAATGTGGGTTAACTGAGTTTAGTGCATTTTGCTGTATGCCATACTGTTGGGTTTTTATGTCCCATGATGGATTCTGAAGTTTCACTGATACTTCTCATAAAAGCAGGTTTCTGACCAAAACTTTCCCTTGGGTATAATGTGCCTTTGGGAATCGCTAGCGCGCGCGGCCGGCCCCGGGCTTTGCCCCCGGCTGAGTTTTGGGGGTTATCCTTTTTTCTTTTGTTATATATATGTATTTATTTTTTTGGCCGTAATTTTGATGTTTCGGAGCACGCCCCTCACCACCAAAGGTTGCCCCAAACCTGCTTTTCACCCCTCCCTTCGCCACCTTTCATCCCTACTCCTCCCGCCCGTTGCTGCCTCTCGTCGCTAACCGGTCGCAGCAGAGTCTCGCCAATAAAAAACCAGCCCCATTTATTTATGAAAATCCATTTGGACGAACGCCACGATCGGAGAGGGGCCGTTTTGGGGAGGAGGGTTGGATTTTTCCTCTCTAGAGATGCAGCTATGGGAAGAACTTCACGCCAAGCTCCTCTCAGCTGCCCCGCGCGCCAAATACCAAACCCCGGCCGTACGTCGCGGCCCGTTTCATCCCCTCGCTCCCTTCCTGGATCCTGTTGCACAGAATCGGGAGCCTTTTTGTCTGGGATGGAAAGTTTTTAAGGGCAGAGACACCCAAGAGTCATTTCACATCCTCAGCTGCTCCTGGGACTCACTGTCTCTTCTCTGGGATGCCGCGATTGCTGCGTTTTAACTGCCGGGTGTGATTTGGCTTCCTGCAGAGATGGTGTTTTGGGTGGATACACCACAGGAAAAGGGGCTGTTTCTGTTTTAATCTTTGCATTATAATTCCTGTGTTAATTCTTTAGCCGGAGAGGAGGCTTTTTTGGGGCACGATGATGTGTTCAGTGACAGAGTCCTGAAGCCCGAGAGTTGCTTTTTAGTCTTAAGTTATTTTAATGGTGAACAAAAGCTAGGAGCTGTTGGGCCGGGCACTTGGGTTGTGTGATCTCACGGGGAGGGCTCTGGCTGGGACCTGGAAAGCTGAAAAAAACCAAACCCAAACTCATCATCCCCCTGGAAACGAGCGGCAAATTGCGGCTCTTACGCTTCCAACCCAAGTTGGTCCCCATTGGCAGGTGGGGCCGGGCAGCGGCTGCATCCCTCGAGGGACAGCAAAATCAAAATAGTAATGGAGATGAAATGGTGGGTGGGCAGCTTTTCTGGGTGTCTACCAGCAATCTGTACTGGCTGCTTTGCTGTGACTTCCACATTTGCCTCATTTTTTCTGGCCAGCAGGGTCTTGTTTGGCTTTTGCTGTTTGGTTTTGTTTTGTTTTGAGCTGGTGGGAGAGAAATGGTTACTTGTGAAATGGGGGGTAAATGTTGTATTTTGGAGCAATGGAGCAGATCTCAAGGGATGTATGACTAGGTGATCTCCAGAGGTCCTATCCAACCCCCACGAGTCTGTATGGAGACAGGGATTTGCTGCTCCGTGCTCCTGCTGGGACCAAAGTGGGAAGAGCAATTTCTGGATGCCAGGAAGCAAATCTGAGCCCTCTACAAATCCCCTTAGGGTGAGGAGATGGCTTCAGGCTGGGGCTTGGATTTCAGAGCTCCCTTCTGCAATGGTTTTGGCTTGGAGTGCGTTGTAATTGGGCTTAAGCAGCTCCCCTTAATGACGGTGGGAGTCATCTGTGTGCCTCCAAGGAGGAGATGGCAAAGGCATGTGTGCAGAGCTGCTGAGTGAGTCTCTCCAGATGCTATCCTTTTGCATTTCAGAGAGCCAGAAAAGAGACAAAGAAACCATCTCGCTTTGCAATCGAATTTCTAATCAGAGATCTGTGAGCAAAGCAGGGAAACAGGCTTCAGAAAGCAGAGAAAGCCTCTGTCTTACCGCTGCCCTGAACAGAGAGCTGGAGATAGCGCAGGGACGGGACTCGCCACGTGGTTACTTCTCCCATCCCCAAGCCTGGGCAGGGGTGTCTTGTTTTAGGCTTTTCAGTCTTGAAAAGAAGCCTTCTCTGTGGCTTTGGCCAGCACAGAGCATCCCAAGGTTGGTGGAACCAGCCCATGCACGTGGTGTGCGTGGACACGAACCTGAGCCGGTTGGCCTAGATCCTAAAGGTGAAAAGAACCTCATTCCTCTTCCTGCCTCCACCAATAAAATAAGTTGAGCACTTGGAGGGGAGAAAGGCAAGACGCGGGTTTGGGCGTCGTACCCATTTACACAGAACCATTTTGGGTTTCCTGCCGTCGCTCTCCACCCCGTTGACCGCTCCTTTGCCACCTTCCCATCGGCTCGGGCGTCCCAGGCGAGCTCTGCTGCTGTCACTGGCACTCCTTAGAACAGGTGGGGATTTATCCCGCTTTTAGGTTGGGAGATAACGTGTCTACCAGATGCTCGGGAAGCATTTCAGGCTGGAAAGCATCAGCTCGAAGTGAAGTGGCCTTGGGGTTTCGAGCCGAGCGTCGCTCGGGAGGAGACAGTTGTCGTTTCTCTGCACGTCTCATGATGATGGCATCCTCGGGGTATAAAACACGGAGGACAAAAGGGCAGCATGGTTTTTTTTATATATATATATATATATACACACACATTTTATTTTTTTTCCTTTTTTTTGATAGCTGCTGGACTTCTGTAGGCTCACAACCTGACAAACTCTTCTGCATGGGGCGTATGGAGCAGATCTCTGCCCGCCTTACTCGACTAAAGAACCAGATGAGCTTTAAGGTCCCTTCCAACCCCAAGCACTCTGTGATTCTCTGAGTCCTTAACCCATTTGGAGATTTTTGAGATACTTGGAATACTGTATCCAGTTTTGGGCTCCTCGGTTCAAGAGAGACAGGGATATACTGGAGAGAATCCAAGGGAGGCTATGAGGATGCTGAAGGGACTGGAACATCTCTGGTGAGGAAAGGCTGAGAGCCCTGGGGCTGTTTAGCCTGGAGAAGTAAGTTAGAAGAACTGAGCTGAAAAGTAAAATCAGTGAACAGAAATAGTTCTGTTCTCACACAAACCAGGACAGCAAGGAATAGAGATTTAAGACCTGTGAATCAGATTGTTCAAGATATTCACCCAGTGGTAGTTAACCCCTATATCTTGCTGACATCTTTAAAGGAAGAGCATAAGTAGTTTACTGTACTTGATCTCAATGATGCTCTCTTCTCCATACCTCTAGACAAAGACAGTCAGGTGATATTTGCTTTTGAATGAGAAGCCCCCACTACCGGACAGAAAGCACAACTTTCCTGGACAGTGCTACTTCAAGAGTTCAAAAATAGTCCAACAGTATTTGGCAACCAGTTTGCAAAGGAGCTGGAGCTATGGAAAAAGTAAAATCCAGAAGGAACAATACTACAGTATGTAGACAACATCTTCTTGGCTGCAGAGACTCGAGAAGAGTTTCTGCAGATGACTGTAAGCCTGTTGAATTACTTAGGACAAGGAGGATATCATGTATCAAAGAGTAAAGCTCAGATAGGAAAGGACACTGTGATTTATTTAGGTTTTGAGATTTCACAGGGACAACGGAGACTGGGAGCCGACAGAAAAGAGGCGATCTGCCAAACTCCAGAACCAAGAACTGTATGAGAGCTGAGGGCATTTCTGGGTATGGTCAGATGGTGCAGACTGTGGATTCTGCACTATGGACTTTTGGTAAAACCCATTTATAAAACTCTGAAGGGGTCAAAAGAGAACCACCTACTATGGACCCCCAAATGCCAAGTGGCTTTTAAAAAGGCTTTACTGTCAGCACCTGCATTGGGATTTTCTATTTTGTCTAAACCCTTTGAGCTATTTTTACATGGGAGACAACACCTTGCCCTGGGTGTGCTGACTCATGTGCTGACTGGGAACATGGAGAAAAGTTGTGGGATACTTCTCCAAACAATTGGACAACGTGAGTAAAGGATGGCCAGGATTTCTGCCTTCTGTAGCTGCTACTGTACTTCTAATCCAAAATCTTGTTGGAACAAGATGATGCAGAACTTAAAACCACCACAGCAATCAACCCAGCGATGTTTTTGAATTCAGAGGTAAGGGATTATGAACCCTTGCATAATGATTGTCTGCAAACCATTGAACACGTATATTCGAGCAGACAAGATGTAAGAGATGAACTCTTAACTAATCCAGATTTGGAGCTGTTTACAGATGGTATCAGCTTTGTAGGAGATGGAAAACGGATGGCCGGATATGCAGTGGTTACAACTACACAGGTAATAGAGGCTGAGGCCTTACCCATTAACACCTCAGCCCAGAACGTGGAATTGGTGGCATTGAGACAAGCCTTGAAGATAGCTAAAGGGAAAAAGGTAAATATATGGACTGATTCAAAGTATGCATTTGGAATAGTCCATGCACATGGTTCTATCTGGAAAGAAAAAGGATTGTTGTCTCAAGTATCACCTATTAAGTATAAGGAAGAAATTCTACAACTTCTGCAGGATATTCAAAAACCTAAGGAAGTGGTGATAATGCATTGAAGGGCAAATCAAGTAGGACAAACTGCAGTAAATGGGGGTAATCGACTGGCTGATAAACCAGCTAAAGAGGTGGCTGAACAAAGCATCATTGCATTGGTATGAGTAAAACAGGCGAAGCTCCCAAATCTGAAACCTAATTATAGTGAGGCAGATCAACAATTGGCATCACTGTTAAAAGCAACCACAAATGGAGTAGGTTGTTTAATAACTCCCACAAAACAAGTCATCAGATAATGACTGAAATCATAGAAAAAAGACACAAGGAAACACACTGGGGTAGTGAGGCTATGATTTCTAGTCTTCAAAATTTGATTATATGCATAGGAATGACTGGGATAGTAATGTCTGTAGTAGCAAAATGCCCCATTTGTTTTACCACCAGGCAAGGGAACTCCCCCGGAGATTATTGGCAAATTGATTTTTCTGAGTTACCAAGAAAAAATGGCTATAGATATCTCCTGGTATTGATTGACACCTTTTCAGGATGGCCAGAAGCATTCCCCTGTTGCACCAACAGGGCTAGGGGAGTAACTAAGCTATTACTCAAAGAAATAATACCTATGTTTGGGGTACTAATAGGAATGTCCTCTGATTGGAGCCCACATTTTTTAGCAGATATAGTCCAACAGTTAAGTAAAAACCTTGGTATCAAGTCATGATGGTCACCAACTGCTACTAGAATTCTATACAAGATATTACATTCTTTTACCGTATTGCTAATACTTATATTATGCTTTATTGTGACTCTTGCTCTGTATGTTAGGCTCTGGGTTATGATGAAATGCTTAATGTACCTTATGATATATATATATCTATCCTTAATTACAGAAAGTTGGGATGAGACTTTGGGTGTCTCAAAGGGAGGAATGTTCTAAGGGGTCTCAGGCAAGGACATAATGCTCGTAAGTGTGACTGTTACATTCCAGATGTTGTAAAGGGGCCTCAGACAAGAATGCACTTAAAGACAGAAACCTCCCAAGTGTGACTGATTCATCCTGGAGGAGTGCAGATAAGCCAGTGGGAACCAGTTGAAGTCAAGATAAGGAACTTGAGAACTCTATGAAGAAAGTGATGAGCCAGGATAAAGACCATATATGGACACAGAAAAGTCACTAAGGGATACCCCTTTCAACAGTCACTAGGGACTGCCAGAGACCGCCGGAGACCTCCTGTCCTGGTTTGAGTGAGAACAGAAATAATTCTGTTCAGTAATTTTACTTTTCAGCTCAGTTCTTCTAATTAACTGCACTTTCTGAAGGTAGCAGCCTGGTCTCGCTCCCCATTGATCTGTTTCAATTGTAATAACTGTACTTGCAATGATGGATGGAATGATTATTGGATAAATCAGACTGCAGTGAAAGTGGGCACATGGAATCTGACAGGATTGAATGTTACCTACATAGATTTTTGTAATCACACACAATTGCAAACTTATGCAAGCTGAGGTTGGGACATACTGGGAAATTCACCTTATCAGAGTGGATGGCACAGTGTGGCCACCAGCAAGCCTGGCAGGTACCCAATGGGTAGTGGTGGTTGTGCGGAGACGGCGTTAGTAGGAAGCGGCTCCCTGCAAGATGGAAGGGTATGTGTACAATTGGGCACTTAATCCCCCTGGTTAAGATCTAAAGGGGAAGAAAATCCCTTAGCAAAAGGGGAGTGGGATTCCATAGTTTTATGAGGTGGTTTTTAGCTTGGTTAGGAGTCAGTGAACTCGAGAAAGCTATAGTGAATATTTCAGCAGCTTTGGATTTAACATCACTACAGATGCCATCCGTGCTCTTCAGACAGAGGTAAATTCATTTCAGAAGTTTTACAGAATAGAATGGCACTGGACTTATTAACCCTGAAGGAAGGAGGGGTTTGTACAATTATCAGTCAGTTGGTAAACCAGGAGAGCAGAATCGAGGAACGTTGGCATAAATTCTGGAAGAAAACTTGAGGTTTTTTATGAAGTCAGTAAAGATGATACCAGTTGGGGATTCAGGAAACTTGGGAAAAGACTGACTTCTTGGCTTCCAAACTTAGCTTGCTTGAGACAAATCTATGCATTCATAGTAGGATTTGCTATTTTGGTTGCTTCAACTTGTATAGTTATTCAATGTAGCCTTTGGTGTTGCAAGAAAAATTTAGATAATTACAAAGGCTGGAAATGCAATAGAATTAAACACCAGGTAGAAACTGGAAAATATTTTTAAAATACATTAATCAATAATGGAGTTTTATAATCATAGCAAAAGAATTTGCTCTGTGCATAGAAAAGGGGGGAATTGAAGGCAGGAGACGGGATGGCTGGTGGAATTTTGCTAATCTTTGAACAAGCAACAACAATAGATGGGTAGTTGTATAGTAGGGGCATACTGTGAAATTCATAACCTTGTTTATCTGTGTTTTTCTCCAGAAACAGGACAACAAGACATCTCGAGGCGCCCGAGCATGCTGAACAGGCAAGAACCGGTTTTGTGGCAAGAATAAGGATTTTAGGCTTTAGGTCAGTAATAGAACACAGTGATGAAGAAAAGATGAAGTCAGTGAGCACCAAAGGTCATGAAAGACCCCCGAGGGCAGAAAATACCCTGACCCTAATTTTATTATGTGTGCTTGGACTATGTAAATGAATGCCAGGAAGCCCTTAGCATAAGACTGCCCTTTCTAGGAAATAGAATGAGTCTGTATGTTTAGCCTGCATACAAACTCTGCACCCAGCTTGCATCGGGACGCACGTTTGGAGGAGTGATCCCTTGTGTGTCCAGTGCTGCAAAATAAAGAATGCCTGCTGAGTAACTCCAGTTACTGAGCTTTTCACTGCATCAAAGGGAAGGGGTCAGGCTGTGCTGGTGTCCCCTGGAAGCAGGGCAGCCGCAGGGGTCCGGCTGGCGGGTCTTGCTCATATGCCAGTTTTGGGGTCAGGAAGGAATGATTTTTTCCCTGAGTCACAGTGGCACAGGTGCCTGGGGTTTTTCGCCTTCCTTTTGCAGCAGTGAAGAATGGGGTAGGGGTGGGACAGGAGCCTGTGGCTGGAGCCCGGTCCCTCTCGGGATCCCCACTGCCCAGCGGGCAGCCCAGTGCCCGCCAGCCCGTGTCCAGGGGATGCGGAGGGGCTGCGGGGAGAGAGGGAGGGAGGGAGGGGAGCACCGCTGCTCCCCCAGCCTGGCCAGCACCCAGCCCTGTCGGGCCAGACCCGTCTGCTGTGCGCTGCCCTCGCCTCTGCCCGCCCTGCTCGGCTCGGGTCGGGCCGAGTCGGAGGCTCGCTCGCGCCGCCAGCTCTGGCCGGAGCCGCCCCGAGCCCTGCGCGTTCAGCGGCGGGCGGTTCAAAGGCGGCGGAACGGTCCCGGGCGGGCAGCGGGCGGGAGGAGCCGCTGCGGACCCGGCCTGGCCCCAGCGGAGCCCCCGCTCCCGGCGCCTTGGCCGCACCCGCCCCGGACCCGAGAAAGAGCGGGCCGGGGAGCGCCGCGGCCGCACCGAGCGGGGAGCGGCAGCGCGTCCCCAGAGCGGCCCCGGCTCCAGCGGGGAGGGAGGGAGGAAGGCCGGGGGGTGCTCACCCTGCCAGGAGGAGCTGAGCGCTGGGAGCCAGCAGAGCGCCGAGGAGCAGGCCCAGGGCATGGGTGCTGGGGACCTGTGTCCTCCCACCGCCAGGCCGAGGGCAGCAGCTCGAAGGAAAGGGGTGGTTGATGGAGGCACCCCCACGGCCGGCGAACCCCCTCCGTGCCCGCCTGGGCTCCTTCCTTCCTTCCTTCCTTCCTTCCTTCCTGGTCTTGACACCCAAAAAACACATAGATACCAGAAAAGATCAAAAATTACTTTTTGGCACTAAGACTTTTTGTTCTAAGTCAGTTTTGCAGTTTATTTATAAATTAGTACAAAACAAACTGATTTCAAATGCACCTTCTTCTTTTTCCTCTGGTGCTAGATCTGCCACAATGTCATCTGTGTTATCAGGCACAACATTGCATTGTTCCCCCTGCAAAGAAATTATTGTGGAGATTGGTTACAGGAAACTCATATGTGCAAGCAGCAAGAGGGGCTAAACCAGGATACTGTGATGTGCTATTGTGTCTGAAGCACCTTTTTTCTCTTCTAATTCCC